>JANAVB010021398.1:1256093-1293593 GCA_029216955.1 Iris pallida
TCGGGCTCGATCGCATTTCGTACTTGGGTCATATCATCACTCGAGGAGGATAGAAGTGGATCCCCAGAAGATTGTGGCTATTGAGTCATGGCCACGCCCAGCACAGTTGCAGAGGTTCGTAGTTTTCTTTGGATTGGCTGGCTATTACCGGCGATTTGTTTCAGACTTTGCTTGGATATCACACCATTGACCCAGTTGACCCCAAGGATGCGCAGTTTGCTTGGACAGCAGAGTGTCAGAGTTCTTTTGAACAGTTAAAGCGAGGCCTGATAACAGCTCCTATTCTCACACTTCCAGATGGGATCGGAGGATTCTCAGTATACTCTGATGCTTCAGGCAGAGGTTTAGGATGTTTCTGATACAGCATGGAAGGTAATAGCTTATGCGTCACGACAACTTCGTGATCATGGGAGGAATTACCCAACCCATGACTTGGAGCTGGCAGCAGTGGTATTTGCACTTAAGTTGTGGAAGTACTACTTGTATGGAGACAGGGTGGAGATTTTCACCGACCATAAGAGCCTGAAGTATGTTTTCACCCAGAAGGATCTTAACATGCGTCAGAGATGGAGCTACTTGTGGATTATGATGTCAACCTGCAGTATCATCCTGGTAAGGCCAATGTCGTAGCAGATACATTGAGCAGGAGAGCCGGAGCTTATTTTCTAACAGTGCAGCCAGAATTGTTAGCCAATCTTCAGAAGATGGGTATAGAAGTTGTTCTCCCTTCCAGTGTGGCCTTGATGGCCAGTATGCAAGTTCAGTCCACTAGTCGAGAGGATCCGGATGGCGCAGTCGGCAGATTCCAAGCTTCAGTGACTCAGAGCAGAGTGTGAGGCAGGACGAAGACCAGAGTTATGCATTCATAAGGATGGTACACTTCGATATGGTAAGCGTCTTTATGTACCCAACGGAGATATTCGATAGGAGATCATGTCAGAAGCGCACAGTTCTCAGTATTCCATCCATCCTGGCAGTACGAAGATATACCGTGATCCGTCAGCATTTCTGGTGGAATGACATGAAGCGGAAGATAGCTCGGTTTGTCTCTCGGTGTTTGGTTTACCAACAAGTTAAAGCCGAACATCAGAGACCGGCTGGACTTCTTCAGCCCTTACCGATTCCAGAGTGGAAGTGGGAGCATGTGACCATGGATTTTGTGACTGGATTACCTAGATCCCCAGCTGGTAGAGATGCTATCTGGGTTATAGTTGACAGGCTCACGAAGTGGCTCACTTTCTTCCATTCAGAGTTGGTCAGTCGACGGCTCAGTTAGCAGAGATGTACCTCAGGTAGATTGTTAGATTGCACGGTGTGCCAGTCAGTATCACCTCGGACCGAGATTCAAGATTTATGTCACACTTTTGGCGTAGCTTGCAAGAGTTTTGGGAACTCATCTCCAGTTCAGTTCAGCATATCACCCGCAGACAGATGGCCAGTCGGAGCGTACGATCCAGACTCTTGAAGACATGTTACGGTCTTGCACACTTGACTTTGGTGGTTCATGGGAAGATCACTTACACCTGGTGGAATTTTTTGTACACAACAGTTTCCAGGCCAGTATCCAGATGGCACCGTTCGAGGCACTGTATGGTAGAAAGTGCAGATCCCCGCTAGCCTGGGTGATGTTGGAGAGAGACAGATGCTCGGTCCAAAATGGTTGCCCAGACAGTTGAAGTGGTCAGCGAGTCAGAGATCATCTTCGAGTTGCCCAAGATCGCCAGCGCCATTGGGCCGATTCTCATCGGCGCCCTCTCAAGTTTTCGGTCGGCGATCATATATTCCTGAGGATTTCGCCTAACCGTGGCGTCATTCGTTTCGGCGTACGGGGCAAGCTTAGTCCTAGGTATATAGGACCGTTTGACATTCTGGAGCGAGTAGGAGATGTATCCTATCGTCTCGCTCTTCCGCCGTCGCTAAGAGAGGTGCATGACGTGTTCCATGTTCCCAATTACGACGGTATATCCCGAACCCAGCCACATCCTGGATCATTCAGAATTGGTTGTTGGTACCAACCTTTCGTATGAGGAGAGGCCCGTGTCTATATTGGACCGAGAGAGAAGATCCTCAAGAACAAGACTATCAAGTTAGTTCGAGTTGCTTGGGGTCATCACTCTTTGGGTGAGTCAACGTGGGAGCGTGAGGATGATATTCGATCGCGATATCCCGACTTGTTTGACTCGTGAGGTATAATATCTTTCTTATGCCTCCTGCCTTCGATTCTTTGCCTGCATGATTGATTGATTGTCTAGTATAGCTTGCTTGTTATTAGTATAGTTTGTCATTGCTCCTCTACCCTCTTGATTAAATTCCGAGGACGGAATTCTTTTAAGGTGGGTAGAGTTGTAATGCCTGTGGTTCGTATTACGTATTTCTGAAATACGTGTACGTATTTATTCTTGTATTGTATGATTCCTTGTTTAGTTTTCTTCATGGCTTGGCTTGGTTTATCTTTGGCCCGGGTTGGCTTAGGTCGGTTGGGATTATTTTGGTTCATCATGAACCATGGATAAACCCCCTACCTACCACCATCATTTGTATTTATTAGCCCTCTTCATTCTCTCTCTTCATTATTCATCTTCTTCTTCCTCATTTACTCCCTTCACCTACCAAAGAGAGAAGAGAGGTCTAGGCAAGTGCACCTTGCCACCACTTGAAAACCACTTTTTATTTGTCTATTAGCTAGATTAGGCCATGGTGATCAATATTAGAACTTGACATTTTGTGATTTGGCGTCTCCATTGTTCTAGATCTAAGTTTCTTCTATTTTCGGTTTTGTATGGTTTTGATCTATTTAAGTTGTATTTTTATGGGTTTTGATGTTCTTATGTTAGAGAATTGAATTTCACCCAAGATAGAACTTTGCAAAGTTGGATTTGGACTTATTTTGACCAAGTTATGGACTTTTGAAGCTTTGGGTTCAACCATGGAGTTCCTGCTGATTTGGAGAAGACAGTGAGCAGTGCACGAGCTTTTTAGCTTGTGCCACTGAGCTGTGTGCGCTCTTTAGCGCAGCACAGTCGACCCCTATGCTGTCTTTTGGGAGCGTATGACTCGCATACGCTCGTTTGCTTGACAAGGAGTCGTATGGACCCCATACGCTGCCTTTTGGGAGCGTATGACTCGCATACGCTCGCTTGCTTGACAAGGAGTCGTATGGACCCCATACGCTGCCTTTTGGGAGCGTATGACTCGTATACGCTCGCTTGCTTGACAAGGTGTCGTATGGACCCCATACGCTGCCTTTTGGGAGCGTATGACTCGTATACGCTCGCTTGCTTAACAAGGATAGTATGGACCCCATATGCTATCTTTTGGTAGCGTATGACTTGTATCGCCTGACCTGAGCATGGCTTGACCTGAGCGTACGACTTTTGCACTGAGCGTATGGCCTTTGGCTGACTTGGTCTGACTTGGTCTCTTGTCAGCGTGTCGGATTTGGTTTTATTTTTCCTAAGCTTGGCTCTTCTATAGCCCTGTATATTAATATTTTATTAGATATTTAACGCCCATTTTATATCCTTACGCCTTTTGTCCTGAACTTGATAATCACGAATTTACTTGATATGTTTGGAATTGATAACTGAGCATGACGTGATAGTGACCCGTAGTGGTACACTCCTGACATAATACCTGACATGATCTAATAGTGGCTCGTCGTGGTGCACTCCTGACAAGTACACTTGGCATGATAACCTGACATGATTGTCTCGAATAGCTGTTACGACGGCTGCTTGACATGACATGACCTGTATAATTACTGGACACCGTGGGCGATTGTGTTTGTATAAATAAACCAGTCCTGTCTTGCATCATGTCTAGGACAGGGACTCCTGAGTACCACGGTCAGGAGTACCTACTAAATGGACTAAGGCTAATAACTAGATTAATACATTAGTCATGACGAGATTTTCTAGCTACAGGCAATCCCGTTACCTGGGCACGCCTTGGGATCTGTAGCCTGCCGACGAGTAAGGCACATTTCCAGCACACTGTCATGTGTTGCACCCTTCAAGCTACCTAAGGGTACATTCGTTTCCTGGACGATGTACCCATCTGAATTCAACTCTAATCTTTTAACCCGGGTAACCTGGATGGTCTGCAGGGCTTGTGGCTGTGGAACAATCTCACTGCATCTTGTTAGTAATTAGGCTTGTGACAACCCTAGTTAGTTAAAGTATCGAGCCGTAATTCTTGCTTCCGTGAAGTGATTGGATGGAGTCTAACCAGTCTAGTCTTGCCCTGATCCTGTTCCAGATTATTGAATGACCAGAATGCTTGTATTTATTTTACCGATAAATGGTGAGAATTTCAAGTTCGGTTCAGACGAAGGGTTACAACCCCGGTCCTTGTTTGGTTTACGGGTTGTAACCTGGTTATCTGAATAGTTCCATGGTTATCTCGTCGTATGTCATCCTGGTGTATTTTCTTTATTTCCAATTCTTACTTTTATTTATATCTTGTGCCGATTGCTGGTTTTAGTTCTTAAGTGAAGCTTCCTTTGTAGCACTTGCTCTTTCTGGGATCTGACCCAGCTGGCTTTTGTGGCCAGATTTTGGAGCAGCTCCAGAGGATCTACCGACCTTCCAGCCAGATGGTGGCCACTAGACGGAACCCTGGCAACGAGTGGGTTATTTTTGGCTCCCACTTTATTGTAAAATATTCTTTTGAGGCGTTTAGCCGACGAGCACCTGTTTAGCTCGGTTGCACTTACTTACTGTCTGCCTACGGGTGTAACATGATTAACAGATCCTAGGGTTGATCATGTATGACTAAACTCTTGCTAGTCCTGACATTTTGTAACGACTAACTTCATGATCAACTGAATATGTAATGTTTGGGACGCCTTACTATTGTATATTTAATGATCATACATCTTGTGACTTTTACTTACTTGCTTGTGATTGAGATACTAGGCTTGTTCATGACCTTAAGAGACTGTTGGCTTGTAGATAAACCCTCATGTATCTAGACAGCCGTGACCGTATAGCGAGATGGATTCCATTTCATATACGTAGCTGGCTATGTCTGCCTCCGCTCTCCAGTATTCTGGTTCTGGGACGTGACACTAATAAATGACACGTACCGCTCGTACTTTTACGGTCGACCTTGCATCCAGCGAAATCAACATCAGAGTAACCAATGAGGTCAAATGATGTTGACTTGGGATACCATAGGCCCACTATAACCGTACCCTTAAGGTATCGAAAGATACGCTTAACAGCAGTCATGTGTGATTCCTTAGGATTTTCTTGATATCTAGCACATAGGCAAACACTAAACATAATATCAGGGCGACTAGCAGTTAAATAGAGTAGAGTGCCTATCATACCTCGATACTTACGTTGGTCCACGGGTTTTCCGCTTTCATCTGGTTCTAGTTTAGTTGTAGTAGCCATTAGAGTGCTGATTGGTTTGACATTGTCAAGGTCAAATTTCTTCAGCATGTCCTTTGTATACTTCGACTGACAGATGAAAGTTACATTTGACATTTGTTTGACTTGCAGTCCAAGAAAGTTGAGCTCCCCCATCATGCTCATCTCAAACTCGGTCTGCATACACTTGGCAAAATCTTGATAGAGAGTTTCATCAGTAGAACCAAATATAATATCATCTACGTATATTTGGACTAAGAGAATAGTATCTTTAAAAGATTTTATGAAAAGTGTGGTGTCAATTTTCCCTTTAGAAAAACCTTTCTCAAGCAAGAAATTGCTTAGCCGTTCATACCAAGCTCTAGGGGCTTGTTTGAGGCCATATAGCGCTTTCTTCAGCTTAAAAACATGGTCGGAAAATTTGTGATTTTCAAAGCCAGGAGGTTGTTTCACATAAACGTCTTCCTTAATAAATCCATTCAAGAAAGCACTTTTAACATCCATTTGAAATAATTTGAAATTTTAAAAATTTGTAAATGCACAAAGCATCCGAATGGATTCCAATCTAGCAACAGGAGCATACGTCTCATCGTAGTCGATACCTTCCTCTTGGTCGTATCCTTAGGCTATAGACGAGCTTTGTTGCGTGTGACTGAACCATCTTCATTTACTTTGTTTCTAAAAACCCATTTAGTACCAATGATCGAGTGATTGGCCGGTCCAGAAACGAGTTCCCATACTTGGCTCCTCTCGAATTGGTTGAGTTTCTCTTGCATAGCAGAAATCCAAAATTTATCATTAAAAGCTTCTAAAATGTTTTTCGGCTCAATTTGTAAAATAAAGGCAGTGCTAGCAATAGAGTCTCTTAATGAAGATCTAGTAGTTACTCCACGTGAAACCTCACCTATTACCAAATTTTCTGGATGTGACGGCTTGAAAGAGAATTTCTTTGGCAAGCGCTCCAGAGAATTGGTTTCGGTTGTGGTATTCATTGGAGTAGAAGTTGATGGCTCAACATCATCATCAAGAGTAGCTGCTGCACTGTTATCTTCATCAAAAGTCATATTTGTAGACTCTTCCACAATTAATGAGCGTTTGTTAAAAACTCTATATCCCTTGCTCTTGGCAGCATAGCCAAGGAAAATACCATCGTCAGCTTTGGCATCAAATTTGCCTAAGTTGTCTTTGGTGTTAAGGATAAAACATCTACAACAAAAACCTCTAAAATAAGAAACATTTGGGGTTCTTCCAAACCAAAGCTCATAGGGTGTTTTCTTCGTAATAGGACGAATAAGCACCCTATTTAAAATATGGCATGCTGTACTGACAGCTTCAGCCCAAAAGTATTTCGGAAGTGAAAACTTGTTCAACATGACTCTAGCCATATCGCCAAGAGTCCTATTCTTCCGCTCCATAACACCATTTTGTTGAGGAGTTCTTGGATAAGAAATTCATGATCAAAACCATTAGAATCACAAAACTTTTCAAAATTTGTATTTTCGAATTCGCCTCCATGATCACTTCGGATTTGAGTAATCATGTAGCCTTTTTCGTTTTGAACTTTCTTTACAAAAATCTTGAAAACCGAAATAGCATCACTTTTATTTGTAAGAATAAAACCCATGTAAATCTAGAAAAATCATCAACAATAAAAAGGCGTAGAGTTTTCTACCAAGACTGGCTACTCTACTAGGGCCAAATAAATCCATATGAAGAAGTTGCAAAGGTCTAGTAGTACTTACAGAGTTTATGGAATGAAATGAGGACTTAGTTGCCTTATTCAATTCACATTCGGCACAAACCGTGTCCTTTTTGAATGTGATGTCGGGCAGGCCTCTAACTAGCTTCTTAGTCGATAGCCTGGATATAGTATCCATATTGGCATGACCAACGCTGGTGCCATAGTAATCTTTCATCCTTGTGAGCATATAGGCATCTACCTGCATTGTTAGTATCTCTAGACAAATAAAAATATAAATATTATCCTCTCTTACCCCTTCAAAAGCAATGTCTCCCGTTGACCTATCATAAATAAGGCATTTATTTTGTCCAAAGTTAATGTCATATCCATGGTCAGCAAGATGACTAATGCTGAGCAGGTTATGCTTTAACTCGGTCACTAGGCAGACATCCTTTATTACGGGAGAGGGAGGATGACCAATAATACCATTACCTATAATATACCCTTTTAGGTTGTTACCGAAGGATACATATCCTTCTCTCTTCATCGATAGTGATGCGAAAAGATTTGCGTCTCCCGTCATATGCCGCGAGCATCCACTATCGAGAATCCACTTACTCTTAGTTGAGGAGAGAAGGTCCACCTACATCAAGAGTAGATGTGACCTTTGGTACCCAAGTTCTTAAGGGTCCTGAAAAGTTAGTTTTCTGAAACCATGCATATATCTTCTATCTACTAATCTTCTAATTCTACATTGTGGTGAAATATGTCCATATAAACCACAATAAGTACATATAGCATTCCTATTTATGTTAGGAGCATGCATATGATGTCTATGAGTAGAGTGATGTGGAGTAGCATGATGATATGTAGAGTTAGCAAGGTGATGATGTCTATATGTAGAGTGATGTGGAGCAGTATGGTGATAATATCTATATGGAGTAGCATGGTGATGATGTCTATATGGAATAGCATGGTGATGATGTCTAGAGTGATGGTAATTTTGTGCAACATAGTGATGGTTGTATCTATGTGTAGCATAATGATTCTGTGACATATGAGAATTATTTCTACGTGCATGTGGTTTGTGTGCTTTATGAAAGTGTGTGTATAAGTAAGCATGATTATGAGCTGCAGGTGGATGACGTGGTTGACTAGTATGAGTAGTGTCATGCTTTGTGTGTGTCTCATGTGATTGGGTTTAAGGTTGAGCAACCTGTTTTCCCAATTTAGTCTCTAATTTCTTAGAGACAGCCTGCAGTTCAGTAACCTTAGCATTCAAACCATATATCTTAGTAATAGAAATCTTGTGTCTACTCTTTTCTTCTGCAAGCTCCGTGTTGAGTGCTGTGATTTCTTGTGTTTGTTGTTCAATGCGTGCTTCGGCATCATGTAAGCTTATTTAAGCTTAGATACCTCATTTGTGACATCCGTGGGTGAAGTGTCCCTAATGTTATCAAGCAGTAAAGAAAGTCTTTGAATTTCGACTTCATGACTTTTGTTCTTTCCTTGGCATGTTTATATTTACCAATGACCTTTTTGTGATCATCAAGTAAATCGGTGAAAGCATCGCCAAGTTCATCAAAGTGAAATCATCAAGAGTTTCGTTTGATACCTTGTCAGACGTTGCCATTAGGCACACGTTTGCAGCGTCTTGAGGAGAGTCCTTTTCTTCCTCGGAGTCACTAGCTTCGCTTTCATGCCAAATGCTTGTGTTGGCATACTTCTTTGAGGAAGCCTTCTTGTATAGTTTCTCATAGCGGTTGTTCTTCTTTAAGAATGGACAGTCTTTTCGGACATATCCCGTCTTCTTGCAACCGTAGCAGGTTGGCTCTTCTTCGTCTTCTTGTGGTTTCTTCTTTCTTCGGTTGAAGCGAAGGAATTTCTTGAAGTTGCGGACAAGGAGAGCTTGATCATCACCTTCTGAGTTGTCGTCATCCGTCTCTTCGGGGTCAGCCCTCCGTCGGTGAGCTTTGAGTGCGATCTCCTTAGCCTTAGGAGCAGGCTCTTCGAAGTCCTTGAGGTCAAGCTCATGAGTCATCAGCTTTCCCATCAAGGTCTCCATGGACATGGTTGTGAGATCATTTCCTTCTATGATGGCTGTCACCTTAGGGTTCCAAATCTTTGGTAGCCCCCGAAGTAGCTTGCGAATCTTCTCGTGATTTGAATATTGTTTGCCGAGCGAAGATAGGGGATTGATGATGTCGAGGAATCTTGTGAACATTTGCGTGATCGTCTCGTTTGGCTTCATCTTGAAAGCCTCGTATTCTTAAGTGAGACGGCTTATCTTCGATTCCTTGACTTGGGTGGTTCCTTCATGCGTCACTTCTAGAAGTCTCCATACTTCGTGAGAAGTGGTGCATGTTGAGACCCTGTTGAACTCATTCCTGTCTATAGCACAGAACAAAGCATTAAAGCTATCGTGTCGAGACTTGCCTATTTCTTCTCCTCGTCAGAATATTTGTCATGTGGTTTCTCAACGAGATCACCATTGACAACTATCCTGGCAGGCTTTTTGTAACCATCGGTGACGATGGTCCACAGGTCGAAGTCTAGCGACTTAAGATAAAAGCTCATCCTTGTTTTCCAATAGGTGCAGTTAGTTCCATCAAATAGGGGAGGCCTATGAGTGGACTGCCCTTCACCGTGATTGGAAATCAAGGATTGTGTGGTTGCCATGGATCAGTTCTAGGATGTTAGTCCTTGTTGAGAGAACCGTGCTCTGATACCAATTGAAGAACAGATGGCAACTCTAGTGGGGGGTGAATAGAGTTTATAGCGATAACAGCCAATTAAAAATTAAACTCTTTCACAAGCAAAAATAATCAGAGTAAATGCAGAAATAAATAAGGAGCAAGAAAGCATACGCAAACACAGCCGATTTTTAACCTGGTTTACCTCGTGGAGGACTAGTCCAGGCCTGAAAACTCTAGCTCAGGATTAAATCCACTATTTGTGAAATAGTAGTTACCTCGTGCCTTTTCTTCAGAAGAGCACGTCAACTTCTTACAAAGATCGCATTGGCGATGCTTGGAATTTTCCAAACGACTTCTTGAACTCTTGCACAAACTCCTAACTAAAAAATGCTGAGCACTTGAGGCTTAGGGAGCTTGTGGCTAGTAGATGAAGAAGGGTATGGCTTGTATTGAGCTTTAGAGAGAAGAGAAGAGAAGATTGGATGATTGAAAATGAGAGAATTCATGGCCTATTTATAGGATACCAGGTAGGCAGAATTCGGCCAGAATTCTGGTTAGAATTTTAAAAAATTTGGCCGCTGGACAACTTGCAACCAGCCAACCCTAAAAATTAGGGTGATGATTTTAAGGGGACAGAGTTTGGCCCGAACTCTGTGTGGAGGCAGAGTTCGGCCCAACTCTGTGTGGAGGCAGAGTTCGGCCCGAACTCTGTCTCCAGAGCACAGAATGGGTCATTGGTCCAATGGGCTTATTTGGATGTATGTGGAGCTTTTGGATTTTGGGTAGGGTATAGGTTAAGTCTCAGATGCTCAGTACAACCCAGCTTACATAAGTCTAGACTCAATAAAATTAAAAATATAGACTCAAAAATGACTTGTATTTGTAAAACTGAGCTGTCGTCTGACTTGTGCTGGATGTAGTCTTCATGTGTCGTATTGAATTATCACAAGTATTATTTAGTCAATTCTATCATATTTGGTTGACTGTGACTTTGTGTTAACAAGAACAAGTATTAGATCTGTTTAACTTTCTATCGATCAATACGCACACCAAATGAAGGGTCCTGGGAATCCCTAGTTCCATCAGGATCACGAGCCGATGTAAACATACAAGCACTAGTATACCTCCCAATCGTACCTAGCGCGCAGCTAGTGGCCGCTGGACGTATCCTCTAGTATATATTTGGCCCATAACCGGGTATCATGCCCATAATCGGGTCCCCCTTGAGGCTAGAATAATATAACTGGCTGTCCCATACGTCTACTGGTTGTCTTCTCCGCCAGAGTATACAAGTTGTATCCACGACTCAAACATCAATCATAATACAAAGTCAGCTATCTAGAACCATCTCTACTCTATATGTGCCGTCACAAGTGCCGCTCGCACTGATGGCCAGTCGAGAGCGTCAGCACGTGCCATGTTTTGATCTTACTCGATGCCGTGTCATAACACGAGTCATGGTCCAGGGAGTTATAATAACAACTCCGCAACTGAGGGTACGTCGCCTAGAGCTAAGTCAAGTAGGTAACCCTAAGTGTCGATGCCATCATCGACTACGCCCGAGACAATTATGGGACTCAACTACTAAGTCTACGCTAACAAGAGTATAATGAAGTATATATAGAAACAGTAATACGAGGCAAAGTATGCTTGCCTGCAACTCCGTAGTGCGCAAGCAATGCTCCGGTCCCTCGTGTCTCGGTCGTGTCGTCACAGAGACCTACAAATAGACAACCAAGGCTTACGATACGCTAAACAAATATTCATTATCATGAATCTCTACAAGCTAATCACTAAAGTCATATAATCATATATCCATTTCCCTATGATATTACATATACGTACATACGTATACATAGAATTTATACATGAGGGTAATATGGTAACATGGGAACAAGATGAGAAAAGTGGATTCCCGTATACAATATCATTCATGTGTAACATGTGTACAATGACGAGTATGTGAGACACTAGCGTATGTGTGCTCACAAGGAAAGTATGTGTTCTATATATAAAGAAAAAATATAAGGAGTATGTATATAAAAGAAGTATATATATAAGTGGTATGCATACGGGAAATTATATATACAAGATATATATACAAGTTATATACGGGAATATATATGGGAAAATATATAAGGGTTATATAAGGAGATATATACGAAAATAATACATATATACGAAAATTATATAAGAATATATGTAAAGGGAATTATATATACAAGTATTATATACGAAAATGTATATATGAAAATATATATAGGAATATATATATAAGTATTATATACGGAATATATATATATAGGTTACACATAAATATATGTATGCAATGAAATATAGTGTAGGAATGAAATGAAACATGGAAAGCATATATACAAAAAAATGTATTTAGGAATTTATCTATAAGAAGTATTCATATAGGAATTTTTTATATGAAATATACATGGAAATATCCTACTGTTACATGAAAGCATGAGAACAAGAGTGCTATGAAGTGAAGCTAACAAATTTCACTTAATTGTGTCAAACAACTATAGTTATGAAGAGTATAACAGTGATAAAACGAGTGTGGGTGTCTATGTAACCACCACTTTTCTAAAATGAGAATATTTAAACTTTTATAAAATTGATTATTTAATAATAGATTTAAATCATGTTATTGATTTATTGATGAATTTTAATTATTTTAATATCATTAAATTAGTGTTTTGTGATTTTGTTCTTTGGCTAGTGTAACCTTAGAGCCGCTTAGCCTATAGACTAACCATGACCATGGAGGCCTAACCCATGTGATTAGTTCAGCTAATTACCATTTTTTAGGCTAATGGTATTTTGGTCATTTTGTGACTTTTGAATTATTTTGAATTTTGATTAATTGGTGAATTTTATTTATTTTAATAATATTTAAATTTTTGTATTGTGATTTTGGTTATTTTTTATTTTAATGTTTTGGAAAGTTTTATATTTTAATATTGATTTTACGGGATTTGTTTAGTCGGGTTTGAGTGTCGTTTTGTTTCGACTTGTGTTAGTGACCCGGGTAGCTTAGACTCTAGACGGGACCCCAAGATTAGTTAATCATGGCCCACAAACCCCACTAATTAAGTTAGTAAGTTTAGACTAATTCTACTTGCTTAGAATGGTAAAATTAGAGACTTAAACTTGACCTTTTTGACCACAAACCTTGTCATGACTTAAGTTGACCCAAAGGAGACTTGTAGGGGCATCTTGAACATTTCACATAGGCCCATTAGGGCATTATGGACAGCCATCTATAGGGGGAGACGTGTCCCTCTCTTTCATTTCACACTTGCCTCTTTTTTCCCCAAATTTGTTCTTCCCCAAACTTGAGAGCTTTCCTCTTGATTTTGATCTCCAAATTCATCCATTC
This sequence comes from Iris pallida, assembly GCA_029216955.1. NCBI lineage: Eukaryota > Viridiplantae > Streptophyta > Magnoliopsida > Asparagales > Iridaceae > Iris > Iris pallida. The sequence goes on from JANAVB010021398.1 coordinate 1,269,237, forward strand.
TTCTTCCAATCTTTCAGCATTTCTTCTCGTTCAACCAAGGAGGAGGTGCTAGCAAGGATTGGAAGCAAGGAGCAAGGAAGGATGTCCATTTTGGAGGAGCTTTCGTGTCAGAACCGTGTCCTTTGAGTGTATCATTGGGATCCCACTTCCAATAGGTATAACCATCTCTCTATTTCAATTTTCCTTACATTTTAGTTAGATTTGAATCCATAGGATCCATCCCCATGCATGCACAACCATTAGATTTTAATTTGAGGCTCTTTAGAGTCCTCTTTAGGAAGTTTGAATAGGTTTGGTGTCCTACTTGTGTAGTTTCCAATATAGGACACTCCATGTGTTTGTGTTTATGTAAATAGGCTATTTGTTGTTTAATTTCAGTTTTAGGATGGTTAGAGGTGGATTGATCTTAGTTAGGATGGTTAGAATGAGTTTTTATTTCGAAAGCTATGTTGGTATCCAAGTATCTTGGCCTATATGTGTTTCTTTTGTCCAAAACAACCAAATTCGTCATAATTTTTATCCACGTTTTTAGTAGCCAGAGCAACTTAGAAATGCCATAACTCCTAGCTCAAGACTCCGATTAATCTCCTATTTTTATAAAGGAAGCGTATCGAAGTTAGCTTTCCAAATATATATTAATAGGCCAAATTCGTTTTGGAACTTTTTGTAGAAGTTTTGAGTGTCAGTTATACCAAAGACGAATGCGTTTCAGTGTTTTCGCGATTCCGGGAGCTTTCGGACACGAAAATGTGATCCGTTGAAGTTTTGAAAGCTAACACAAAGAGCTACAACATACTTTAATCCAAGAATTTAGTAAGGCCCAATTGGTACAGTATTGGTTTTAAGTAGAAGAGTGACTATGCGACATAGGCATTTTATGTAACCTATGAGCCTAGTATGGATATCATGTGAATGTAGGTATCATAGGTTGTCAGGAATATATGATATAGTACATATATGTATATATATATTTATTATTATTATGTAATATATGTTAGTATAGTGTGTGTGTTTGAATGAGATAAGGATGTGTGTGGTTAGTGGAGAGAAGTGAGATTGATAGAGGATATGTGCTAGTGTGTGTTTGATATTATATAGATGGTAGTGTAGTGTGTGTTGTGAAGATGAGAGAGTTGGAAAGATCATGCCATCCTATTTGACTTGAGGCTAGTGTGATTTGTTGAGTGATTTGTGTTTGGTTGAGTGGTATTGTGTTTGTATATAGATGTGTGTGGGTGTGTTAGAAGAGAGGGATAGATTTGGTATATGTGTTTGTGTGTGTGTTAGTGTTGGAGTGGAGAGGGATTTAGATGTTGTATGTATGGATATGTTAGTATATTAGTGGTTATGTTAGAATCTATGTAGAGGTTAGAGGTATCTTAGAAGTTATAGTGTTATCTTGTATAAGTTAGATAGTTAGTTATGTTAGTCTATGTTATTGTTAGTTGAGATAACATATGTTAGTTGGTTAGAGTTAGAGTTGGATATATATACATATATGTTATGGTTAGATATTAGTTGTGTTAGTTTCTAAGTTAGAATAGATGGTTAGAAGTTATATGTTAGAGTTGGTTAGTATCTTGAATTAGAGGTATAAGTTAGGATATAAAGTGATATCTTGAGATACCATAGTGGTATCTTAGGATATTTTGGGTATTTGCCTAGTATAGGTAATGTATTTTCCTATAAGGTAAAGGGAACTTACCTACAAGGTAGAGGGGTTTATTTTATAGTAAGGTATTAGCTATCTAATATTTAGGGTGAATGGTTAGAGGCTAGATATTTAATGTATTAGTATTAGAGGTTATGGTTTTAGTTTCCAACCAAGGTAATGGTTTATCTTACCTTAAGGTAATGGGTTTACCTTATATAAGGTAAGGTATTGGGTTTACCTAGATAACTAAGGTTAGATATCTAAGTTATTGGTTAGCTAGTAGCTTAGGATAGATATTAGATATTTAAGATTGGTATCTTGGTAGTTAAGGTATTTATATCTAGACTAAGGTATTGGGTTTACAACTAAGGTATTGGTATTAGGATATCAATAGGGCTAAGGTATATGGTATCTTGGGGTAAGATATAGGTTGGTATCTTACTAGTATCTAGTATCTACGTTAGTTGTCTTAGAATGTAGATGAGTGGGTATCCTAAGATACAAATCAGTATCTTAGAGGGTAAAAGTAGATTTTGGGGTAAAGTCTAATATGATTTTTGATTGTTAAGATGGGGTTAGAAATAGGTTGTCTTGGTAGGTAATGGTTAGATAAGGGTAGTTAGTCTAGTTTTGACCCCCGTTGACCAATAGTTGACTTTTGACCAAAGTCAACTACGAGTGAACACTTTACCTATAATTGATCCAAAACCAAACCAGAGTTGACCAGTTGACTGAAAGTCAACTGTTAGTCAACATTTGCCTAGTTTGACCTAGGGTTGACCTAGAGTTGACCCGTTGACCAAAAGTCAACTGTAAGTGAACCCTTGATCCAGATTGACCTAGTTTGACTTGGGTTGACTTCTTGTGACCTTGTTTGTTCTAGTGTGACTCTCTGTGACCTAGTTTGGTTCAGTATGACCTAGTTTAGCCTGATGTGACCTTGTTTACTTAGACTTGCTATCATAACTTGATTAGCATTCCTTTCATTTCTAAACCCTGTTTTGACTCATGGTATCTCATCTTTAGGTCTGTGATTACTCTGAGCATCTGTTCACCGTATCAGCTCAGGATCACAGGCGAGTACATTTACTGATAGTTTTCATTGTCTTGATATATGCTATATCTGATTCAGTTGTAGTGTCTTACTTGATTCCTGACACAATGGTTCACGGACTAGTATAAGTCGGATCCTGTCATGAGATGTTGTTCCTGGATTACTTGGTATATTAGTACATTATTCGACTTGTTACATGTACTTGTATATACAGGACTTGGGAGTGGGCTGGCCTCCTGCTCTTGAGTCCCGTATCATGACGTGTCATGTCCGGATCCAATATACTATTCGGGATTGGGAGATATTAGTGGTTGTGTGATCAAAATTCATACTTGTTCTTCACACTTGTAATTGTACTTGTTCATAGCTATACCCTTGCTCACGACGGGTAAAGCCTGACCCTACTTGTTCATAGCTTTCTATGGTGGCCGGCCTGATCCTGCTCCGTTGTACACTTGTTCATAGTCGGTCAGATGGAAAGCCTGATCCTAATTCCCAAGCCGATCACATAATGCACTAATAATTCATGGCATATTTTATATTTATTTTATTACATCATATATCCTACTCAGTTCCATATTCAGTACTTTTTTCACCATGTTATGATATTCGGTACTCACATGTTCTACATGATCTTATGCTAAACCTTGATTGGAGGCTAAGTTCTGTTCAGGAGAAGGGTTACAACCCTGGTCCTTGTTTGGTTTACGGGTTGTAACTTAGCTTCTGAATAGCTCCCAAGCCATCCTATATTCTGTCTTGTATTTCATTATAATTGTCTTTTATAAATTTGTCAATTCATATGGAACTGCTGTTAGTATTTGTACTTACTCATTTTCCTGACAGGATACCGTTGATATATTACAGATGATTCTGAGGCAGACTGCTCGACCTACTACGGGATTAAGATAGATGGAGACTTAGTCCAGGACTGGGCCTGATAGTTGAGCTACTAGACTTTGCACACCTGGACTAGTATAGCTTAGTTAGGCTTGCCTGGACTGCGATCCAGCTAGTGCCTTCATACTTAGTATAGTATATTATGTTTTGAGTTTCTGTGATGTGTTTATATCTTTGAGCTTGTGTTGGATCTTGAACACTTTTCCAGTTTTCCTTATATCATATTTTTATTTCGTGCTATCTATCCTAGTTTGTCTTGTGATTGAGTAATGCATATTGTACCTCCGTGCAGAGATGACGGGTACGCTATATTTTGTCTAGTTGTAGTATTTATAGACGACCTATACAGCATTCTACCGTCGAGTAGGCCGGACATAACCACGTACTCGTGCCCCTACCTTGGGTGCGGGTCGTGACACATTTATGGTGGCCCATGCTGGTCAGAATCGCAACTAGTACGATTTCGTAGTGGTGCTCGACTTAGAGTGCTGCTACGAGCCTGCTGTTAGGATATAAGATTAGGCAGTATAGAGAGTTACTCAATCACAGTTAGGACTACTTGAGAAGATTCCTGGGATGACCCTTGAGAATCTCATTATAAACTATCTCAAATTCGATTCCGACAGTTGCTGTCTACTTCTTTGTTCATCGTTGAATTTGATTCTTGGTATTCATTATTGACCTAATTTTCTACCAAGATATTATGGGCTAGGTTGCCTCAGTCATGGAATCTAGAGTCTTCCATAGCTATATTAGCAGGCATGGCGAAGACATAGGGTCTGATTTTGGATATATTTCTCGGTTTTGGAATTTAAGGTTTTTGCAGCCAAGCTAGCGACAATACGAAAATTTTAAATACCATAATTCTAGAGGTATGTACCTTAGTTGCGGACTCTATGGATTATCGCAGCCATACTACTGGTGTGACGAGGATTCTGGTAACATGGTTCTAGATAGACGGGTATGATTATTAAATTGCAGAATAGATACCATATAGATGGTGCCCTAGTATAATGGAGTGGAATATCAGTGTGGATATTACTTGAGTATCATGGATTAGATAGAGGAAGCTAGGCCACCTGTAGCGCAGCGCCGTACCCGCACCATCAGAGGGATATACCCCAGAGGGACAGGGCTTTTGCGCTGACAGTCGAGTAGACCGACGCTACGGGTGATAGGTTAGCAGGTATCTCTTTCTTGTTCTTATTTACATCTTGTTGTGTGATTCTATTAGTACTGTCAGGATGTTTTTTGCTGTGATAGATAGTATAGTGACCCTAAACAAGATCGTGATATCACGACCAGTAGGACCATAATTTGCATATTTTAGATATAGTTTTCTTGACCTTGATTGTTAGGGGTTTAACCTAGAAGGAGTACGACCATCATAATTTTGAGGACAAAATTTTCTAAGTAGGGTGCATTTGTAACCACCACTTTTCTAAAATGAGGGTAATTTTAAACTTTTATAAAATTGATTATTTAATAATAGGTTTAAATCATGTTATTGATTTATTGATGAATTTTAATTATTTTAATATCATTAAATTAGTGTTTTGTGATTTTGTTCTTTGGCTAGTATAACCTTAGAGCTGCTTAGCATATAGACTAACCATGATCATGGAGGCCTAACCCATGTGATTAGTTTAGCTAATTACCATTTTTAGGCTAAGGGTATTTTGGTCATTTTGTGACTTTTGAATATTTAGAAATTTTATTAATTGGTAAATTTTATATTATTTTAATAATATTTAAATTGATGTATTATGATTTTGGTCATTTTTCACATTTTAATATTTTGGGAATTTTTATATTTTAATATTGATTTTATGGGATTTGTTTAGTCAGGTTTGAGTTTCGTTTCGTTTCGACTTGTGTTAGTGATCCGGGTAGCTTAGAGTTTAGACGGGACCCCAAGATTAGTTAGTCATGGCCCACAAACCCCACTAATTAAGTTAGTAAGTTTAAACTAATTCTACTTGCTTAGAATGGTTAAATTAGAGACTCAAACTTGACATTTTTGACCACAAACCTTGTCATGACTTAAGTTGACCCAAAGGAGACTTGTAGGGGCATCTTGGACATTTCACATAGGTCCATTAGGGCATTATGGACAGCCACCTATAGGGGTGAGGTGTCCCTCTCTTTATTTCACACTTGCCTCTTTTTTCCCCCAAATTTGTTCTTCCCCAAACTTGAGAGCTTCCCTCTTGATTTTGATCTCCAAATCCATCCATTCTTCTTCCAATCTTTCATCATTTCTTCTCATTCAACCAAGGAGGAGGTGCTAGCAAGGATTGGAGCAAGGAGCAAGGAAGGGTGTCCATTTTGGAGGAGCTTTCGTGTCGAAACCGTGTCCTTTGAGTGTATCATTGGGATCCCACTTCCAATAGGTATAACCATCTCTCTATTTCAATTTCCTTACATTTTAGTTAGATTTGAATCTTCAGGATCCACTCCCATGCATGTACAACCATTAGATTTTAATTTGAGGCTCTTTGGAGTCCTCTTTAGGAAGTTTGAATATGTTTGGTGTCCTACTTGTGGAGTTTCCAATATAGGACACCCCATGTGTTTTTTTGTAAATAGGCTATTTGTGGTTTAATTTCAGTTTTAGGATGGTTAGAGAGTGGATTGATCTTAGTTAGGATGGTTAGAATGAGTTTTATTTGGAAAGCTATGTTGGTATCTAAGTATCTTGGCCTATATGTTTCTTTTGTCCAAAACAACCCAAATTCGTCATAATTTTTATCCACGTTTTTAGTAGCCAGAGCAACTTAGAAATGCCATAACTCCTAGCTCAAGACTCCGATTAATCTCCCTTTTTTTTAAAAGAAGCATATCGAAGTTAGCTTTCCAAATATTTATATTAATAGGCAAAATTCGTTCTAGAACTTTCTGTAGAATTGTTTGAGTGTCAGCTATACGAAAGACGAACGCATTTCGGTGTTTTTGCGATTCCGGGAGCTTCCGGACACGAAAATGCAATCCGTTTGAAATTTCGGAAAGCTAACACGATGAGCTACAACATATTTTATCCTAGAATTTAGTGAAGGCCCAATTGTACAATATTGATTTTAAGTAGAAGAGTGACTATATGACATAGGCATTTTATGTAACCTATGAGCCTAGTATGGATATCATGTAAATGTAGGTATCATAGGTTGTCAAGAATATGTATGATATAGCACATATATGTATATATATTTATTATTATTATGTGATATATGTTAGTATAGTGTGTGTGTTTGAATGAGATAAGAAGGGGGTGTGAAGAGGAGGAAGTTGAGGATGATGGTGATGGAGAGGATGGTGTGGTGGAGAGCTTTTAGAGTTAGGAGGGGGGTGTGAGCTTTTAGCCATGGAGGGATAAGGAGGAACGAAGATGAGATGGCTGTGAGAAGGAAGGAGGAAAAGAAATAGTAGTTTTGATATTTAGAAATGAGTTGGCTGATGAGTGGTTCTTTAGGAAGAGAGAGAAAACTTTATAAAAGTGAACAATATTGTTGATGTGTGATTGAACAAGAGAGATGGTGTCATAGATGGCTTTCCAGGGCATCTTTTGGCTTGGCCAAAATAAGATAAAATGGATGGTGAGGGTTTGAATGGATTTAAATAGGAATTACTTTCTAATCTATGGTTAGGAGTTAGCCATTTGGGATTAGGGTGAATAGTGCTAGGATGTTTGGTATTTTGTAGGGATGTAATGATATTGTGTATACAGGTATTAATAAGAAGGATGGCATGGCGCTTGGGTTGAGTCTAATTGTGTCGGGTTGGATCACAATTGATCTTGGTGAATTAAATGGCTTAAATTAGTTATTTATAATTACGGAAAAATAAGTAGCATGCGGGGGCTCAAATGAATGGGACACAATGGCATGTGTGTAGTAAGCTCAATGTGGGTCGTATCCATATCTTGGGTTAACAGGTTTGGGTCGAAATAGTGTCCCCAAATCGAGTCAGAAATAAATGTGACTCCGTGGGGTGAATCAAGATTGGGTCTTGTGTCAGAAAAGTTGTGATAAAAATAAATCCCAAGATGGTGTGTCTGAGTGGGACATGAAGGCTATGGGTAAAGAGTGTCTCGACTGGATCATGAATGTGAAGTTGGTTTTGAGAAAAATGACTACTCTTGTGCTTCTAATTTGAAAGTCATGGTAACATGTATATGATAATCAAAAATAAAAGTAGGAAATCATTAATAACTTGAAATTCAAATATAATCATATTAAACCCCTAATTAATCTAGATAATTCTAATTAAAAATTTAGAGGGATTACCGCTTATCCACCTTAGAGAATTTTGTCCTCAAAATTTAGACATCTAATATAACAGCAAGATAGAAATAAATGAATAATACTGCATGCATACCTACATACGTACCCCTCTAATATGCTCCGGCTAGTGCTCTCTGGGTTGCAGTCGCCTGTTCTGGTGGCCTGGGTCCTGGTGGAGCTGGCCTTGGGGCCAACTGCTGATCTCTGCTATAGTTCTGCGGGCAGTACGCAGCCTGGTTGTCCCGATCCGTACCTCATGCATTGGTTGAGCCTCTTTCAGCATTTCTTCTGAATATGGCCGTGCTTGCCACAATAGTGACAAGTCGGAAGTTCCTTTATCTGGTACGGGGTGACCTGCTACCGATGATGGGTCTCCGGACGTCTAGTCGGGCCTCATGGCTGAACCATGTCTGGTGCGGCTGTGTGAGTTGGGTGCCTCGCACTCAACGGATCCCTGTTGATAGCTTCTTGGACTCTGGCCTCGACTTATACCTCCTCGTAGGTAGTCCTCAACTGTGCGCTCGTATACCCTGAAGCTCCTTTGTCAGGCTGTAATGGAACCTGCGAGCCTTCTCCGTCTCATCTGGTATCAGTAGTGTGCTGAACCGGCTGAGATGACTGAACTCTGTATCGTACTTATCCACGGTCATGTTTTCTTTCTTGAGGTGGAGTAATTGATCGTAGAGAGCATCACAGATGGTAGCTGGGGAGTACTTCGCCTCAAAGTAATCAAGAAACTGCTCCTACGTCTTGTCCTTATCGACTTCGCATTCCTACTAATGATGGGAGTTTCCCCAGCTGGGTCCTTACGTCAGTCATCCACAAGTCAGTAGGCAGCTGCGAAGCATTCAAGATCTTCTGTGTGTTGGTTATCCAGTCTGATATCTCCTCCGGGCTCTCATTTCCTTTGAAGGGTTTCGGGTCCATCTGGCGGTACCTCCAAATGCTGTCCGTCTGCTGAACTGGTACTGGGCTGGTGGTGGTACAGGTGCTGGGGCTGCCATCCTCTACAAGGCAGTCATCAGAGTCTGCCTCATAACCTCCGTCTGTTGCCATTGTTGCTACATCATCGTTTGGAAGAACTGAAATCTGAGGCTGTCCCTCCGGCTGCAGCATCTGGGGCGGAATGGGGGCATACGGGATCTACCATCGGTATGCTTCCTGCGGCATCGGGGGAGGGTTGGGTACATACGGCAGCTGCTACGGGTAGGCTCCCTGCGGCATCTGGGGAGGGAAGGGAGTCGGAGGTGGCAAAGGGTACTCCTCATGTCACATCGGCTTCTGTGATGTCTGGCCCTCTTGGTGCACTAGTGCCGGCTGTGGTGTGAACCCCACATGAATGGATGGAGTCGTCGGGATGGTCTAAACTCATCTGGGAGTCTAGATCTCTGTAGAAGCTGAAGTCCTATCGTCACTGGGCTCGGTGTCGGATGCTGGGGCAACGCCATAAGCCGTGCATCTATTACGCAAATGCATCTTTCTGTAAGAGACAAAATTCTATTACAAAAGGGACAAAATGAAGCAGGATGCAAAAAAATTAACAATAGAGTACGAGAGGTTTCAAAGGCGATAATCAACAAGTGGATGAGATCCTAACTCTGCTAATCCTAATCGTAGGCTCGAATCGGTACAATACATAATTGAAACGATAAACGAGACCTGCATGGGCCACCACTAAAACTATGTCACGCCTTACTCTCAAATATATGGGATTTTGGTGTAACCTGGCCAGCTGATACAACCTAGAGTGAGTTACCCAATTTAATGAACTCACTTAGGTGTACTACGCTGTAAAAGTAACTAACCAACACAGACAAACATCTTATCTCATCCACAGAAGTAATAAAGGAAAGTACTTAAATAAATACAGAGTAGTCTGAATATCCAAATACAACTGAATGAAAATACAAGTCTGGTGGAAACAATCCCACAGTACATCAGAATGAAAATACAGGAAATGGAAGATAACTAGCCAAGAGCCACAGCTAACTAGATAATGAAGCTTTCAACCAAAGTAGCAACATACCCTGAATCAAAGGAACTCCTCAGGAAACACCTCGAGGTCCTCTGCAACGTATCCTGCCTCAGCTCCGGAACCGTATATCGTTGAGTACAGATGCTCGTTGGGATCTAGAAAGGAACCAGGTTCTCAGGGACATGGCAAGATATAAATAGAAATATATCGGAAAGTGAATACTGATATAACATATAGGGGTGTGCTAACCAGTCTAAGTAGATGCATATGAAAACAACTTTGGAACGTATGGGTAGGTAGATAAGGGGTTGGCATCAAGTCACGGGTTGATGTCGGATCACGAGCCGATGTAAACATACAAGCACTAGTATACCTCCCGACCGTACCTAGTGCGCTAGTGGCTACTGCCGGATGTATCCTCTAGTGTATGTATAGCCTATAACCGGGTATCATGCCCATAACCGGGTCCCCCCTGAGGCTAGAATAATGTAACTGGCTGTCTCAAATGCCTACTGGTTGTCTTCCCTGCCCAAAGTGTACAAGTCGTATCCACGACTCAAACATCAATCTCAATGCAAAGTCAGCTATCTAGAACCATCTCTACTCTATATGTGTCATCACACATGCCGCTGGTACAGATGGCCAGTCGAGAGCGTCAGCACGTGCCATGATTTGACCTCACTCGGTGCCGTGTCGTAACACATGTTATGGTCCAGGGAGTTATAATAACAACTCCGCAACTGAGGGTACGTTGCCTAGAGCTAAGTCAAGGGTAACCCTAAGTGTCGATACCAATTCTCGGACTCAACTACTAAGTCTACGCTAACAAGAGTATAATGAAGTATATGTAGAAACAGTAATACGAGGCAAGGTATACTTGCCTGCAACTCCGTAGTGCGCAAGCAATGCTCCGGTCCCTCCTGTCTCGGTGGTGTCGTCACATAGACCTACAAATACACAACCAAGGCTTACGATACGCTAAATAAACATTCATGATTATGAACCTCTACAAGCTAATCACTAAAGTCATATATCATATATCCATTTCCCTATAATATTCTGTATACGTACATACGTATACATAGAATTTATACATGAGGGTGATATGCTAACATGGAAACAAGGTGACAAAAGTGTGGATTCCTGTATACAATATCATTCATGTGTAACTTGTGCAAAATGACAATGTGAGACAACTAGTGTTGTGTGCTCACAAGAAAAATATGTGTTCTATATATAAAGAAAAATATATAAGGAGTATGTATATAAAAGAAGTATATATATAAGTGGTATGTATACGAAATGTATATGGGAAATTATATATAAGAATATATATATACAAGTTATATATACGGGAATATATATGGAAAAATATATAAGAGTTATATATAGGATGTATATACGAAATATATACATATAAAAAAATAAAAATAATAATAAATAAATATATATATATATATAGAAATATATATATATATATATATATATATATATATAAATTATATATATATTTTTTATACACTGCTCCGTTCTGGCAGACATGTATCCCCAAGAAGTGGTCCTTCATCATTTGGAGAGCAAACCGTAAGATCCTCCCCACTGATGACATCCTCACTACGCTCGGCTATAGCCTTGTGTCTGCATGCACATGTTGTACTGTCCGTCAATTGGAGACAGTGGACCACATCTTCTGCCAAGGAGAACTTTCGGTGCTGGTATGGAGGTTTCTCTTCCAATGCTGCAGGATGTCCCTTGGGGACAGGGGCTACGAGGAGCGCATTGAGGCTTGGGGTGCGGCGACCCATGGCCACCAGATCGTGGCAGCAGCAGCTACGTGGGTGCTATGGAAGAACCGCAACAAGGCGAGATATGAAGGCCGTCAGTACTCCGCCGACCAACTTATTAAGGAGACCATCAGGCATTATAAGAGGAGATCCCTCTGCAACCACGGCCGGACGGTCTTCTGGAACTCCCTCTTATCCCCGGTTTAGTCATTTTGGGCTTCTTTCCTCCCTTCTTTTGTTAGTATACGTGTATAGGCTTTGACATTTTGCGCCTTCTGGTATACTTGTATAGCTTCGGCTTTTCAGTCTTATGGAATAAAAAGGGGAGGTTTTCGCCATATATATATAATATATATATATATATATATTATATTATATATATATATATATATATATATAAATATATTATATATATATATATATAGGTTACACATAAATATATGTATGCAACGAAATATGGTGTAGGAATGAAATGAACATGGCAAGCATATATACAAAAAAATGTATTTAGGAATTTATCTATAAGAAGTATTCATATCGAAATTTTCTATAAGAAATATATATGGAAATATCCTACTGTTACATGAAAGCATGGGAACAAGAGTGCTGTGAAGTGAAGCTAACAAATTTTACTTAATTGTGTCAAACAACTATAGTTATGAAGAGTATAACAGTGGTAAACAAGAGTATGGGTGTCTACATGCAAGGTGTGTGTGAACCTAAATGGATTCAAATATACTTGGTGATTATACCTTGACAAGTGGTACAAATAACCACTTGGGGGCATGCTTCTAGGGTCGACGAAGAGCTTCTTGGCCTCACGAGGGGGGCGAGCTTATAGAGTCGATAGGGAGCACCGACAGTAGTGACACAGCTGCTCGAAATAGCAGCTACAACAGTGGCCGAGCTGCTGTCCTTGATGGGTCGTCCGGCCATGTCCTGGCTTGGCTGAGAAGTCCTTGGCTGACCTTGGTAGGCTATAGGGGAGACATGGGAGGCTCCCCCTAGGATGGCCGACCTCTCAAAGGGGTAGAGGAGGCTGTCCAGTTGGCTGCAGCAGCGATAGGAATAGCGCACGGCAGCAACAACAGTAGCAGTTGCAGCAGCAGCTGCTCTGGCAGCAACAATGGCTGCTGCTAGAGGAAATGAGGTAGGAAGGAAGGAGAGGAAGATGAGGAAGAGTATTTATGAAGAAGAGAAGAGGTTTACGTGGAGAGGGGGTCGGACATGGTAAGGAGGAGGAAGATAATGATGAGAAATGAGAAGGAGGTGATGGAGGCTATCAGTTAAGGGGGTGTGGAGGAGTCGTCCATGGAGGAGAAGGGTGGTTGCTCGGCCATGGAGTGGAAGGGAAGATAGATGGAAGATGAAGGAGTTGATGGCTGCGATCATGGAGAGAATAAGGGGTCGGCCATGGTGAAGAGGAGGAAGATGAGGATGATGGTGATGGAGATGATGGTGTGGTGGAGAGCTTTTGGAGTTAGGAGGGGGTGGGTGAGCTTTCGGCCATAGAGGGATAAAGAGAAGATGAGATGGCTGTGAGAAGGATGGAGGAAAACAAATGGAGTGGTTTTGATATTTAGAAATGAGTTGGCTGATGAGTGGTTCTTTAGGAAGAGAGAGAAAACTTTACAAAAGTGAACTAGTATTGTTGATGCATGACTAGACAAGAGAGATGGTGTGTCATAGATGGCTTTCCAAGGCAGCTCTTGGCATTTGGCCAAAATAAAATAAAATAGATGGTGAGGGTTTGAATGGATTTAAATAGGAATTACTTCCTAATCTATGGTTAGAAGTTGGTCATTTGGGATTAGGGTGAATAGTGCTAGGGTGTTTGGTGTTTGTAGATGGTGTTGTTGTGTAGGTACTAACAAAAGAGATGGCATAGTGCTTGGGTTGAGTCTAATTGATTCGAGTCGGGTCACAATTGATCTTGGTAAATTAAATGGCTTAAATTAATCATTTATAATCACGAAAAAATAAGTAGCATGCGGCAGCTTAAATGAATGGGACACAAATGGCATGTATGTAGTAGGCTCAATATGGGTCGTGTCCATATCTTGGGTTGACAGGTTTGGGACAAAATGGTGTCCCTAAATCGAGTCGAAAATAAATGTGACTCCGTAGGGTGAATCAAGATTGGGTCTTGAGTCAGAAAAGTTGTGCGATAAAAATAAAGCACAAGATGGTGTATCTGAGTGGGACATGAATGTTATGGGTGAAGAGTGTTTTGACTAGATCATGCATGTGAAGTTGGTTTTGAGAAAATGACTAGTCTTGTGCTTCTAATTTGAAAGTCACGGTAACGTGTATATGATAATAAAAATAAAGTGGTAAATCATTAACTTAGAAATTCAAATATAATCATATTAAATTCCTAATTAATCTTCATAATTCTAGTTAAAAAATTTAGAGGCTTACACCTTCCTAGATGGCTCAGATGGAGAATAGAAGGATATTATAATATGTCATTTTTGACATAAAGAAATACATTACATGGAGACCCTTTGCGGTCTCTAGACCCAGCTAGCCATGCGTACCCATCAAATAGCGTTCGACAATGGCTGGTATCTTCGTTGTGGCGCTCATGACGAGATTGGGTTTGAATTCCAAACAATAAATGGCCAGTGACAAAAAGTGTTGGTGTTTGCCGTGAACAAAAGTTGAATGAAATTTTTGTATTACAAATGAGAAAAAGTCCAAAAAACTCATAAACAGAAGATTTAAGTACAATTATTGATTATAGAGAAGTGTGACGATGGAGATCGAACTACTTTCGAACTCCTAAATAGAATATCACATGCCATTTTTTTTAGAATCATATCGGGCTTAGTTTTCCGAATATGTAATCGGTTTTCTGGAAATTTATGTATGAATTTTTGGAGAATTATTTGAGTATCGATTGTCCAAAAATCGATGCGTCGCATAATTTTTGAGGTTCCGGGAGATCCCGAACTCTGTTTTGCGATCCGTTTGAAGTTTTGGAACTGACACGAATATATACATTATACAATTTTTCTAGAAATTCAAAATTTTGTTTAGTATTTTATTTATTTCTTTGAACTCAGATTTGGTCGATAATTCACGATTTGGTCATAGTTAGCCATAACGGCGATAACTATTAACCAAATCGTGATTTTGTGGCACAGTTGATTCCGGTGCACTCATGGCACTGAAATCTACCAAGATGCACTTTCAAATCATCAAGTTCATAACATTTGACTAGTTAGTCAATGACACGCCTCGATTTGCGTGCCATAGTTTCCAAATTAAAAACATGACTTTCTATGGCCAAAATTCCTTATTTGAATTATATTTCAGATTATCATTAGGTTAAATTAGTTTTTTAGGTGATTTATTTTAGAATTAAATAGAATTAATTAGGTTAACCCACTAGCCACTTTCTATGACTTTAGAATGAGATTTTAGATCTAACTTGTGGTTATTCTTGCACGGGTTTATGGTACAATGTTATGGTATAGTTTGATAGCTTCTAGGCTAGAGTTCATCTTGTCTTCAACTTGTGAAACCAGTTCATTTAGGAATTCAACCAAGTACACTATTGTTTTTATGCTTATTACATTTAATGATATTCTTTATTGTTTTATTAAGTATCCAATTGAGACACGATTGTGACACGATAAACTCATTATATCATTGACCGTTTATTGACTGTCTAGTGAGTCGGGAGGGAAATGCTAAGTATGGTGTGAACAAACCTCCAATGAATGTTAAATGTGGATCGCTAAGTCATACACCTCATGTGTGGGCTGGCCGTACCAAAAATGTGGCTAGCCTTCGTATGATGTGTCGTATTAGTCCAGTTGTTCAAATGTCGAAAGGTATTTTAAAGCACTATTTGATTAGTTTTATTTGTTCATATTCAATTTCCAGTTGTCTTGTTCATATATTTCCTGTTAGTAGTTTCTTATACATATATGTTTCTTTACTATTACATTGTATTTCTACTGTCTAGCTTATTTTGTATTAAGTTACATTATTGCAATAGGGTTATACTTTGCTTATTTCCTGACTGGATCGTTGTAGGTGACTTGTCGTGCTTCCTACTTTTGTGCTATATCCATAGGGGGAGATAGAGATCTTGGAGGTTGACCTTAGATTCTAGAGAGATTAATTATTTTCTTTTATTTAAATGTTTAGCAGATTTGTTCCCCCAAAATCATTTATGTTGTAATATTGGATTTGTAAATAAAATAGTTGTTGTGAATGAACAATTAGATATGATTTTATTGTATTTAAATTTGACATTGAAATGTAGACAGCATACTACCGTCGATGCTGTGGCGTAGGCTGGACTTGGCTACGTACTTGTGTCCCGAAAAGCGGGAGCGAGTCGTAAAATTTTGAGTGAGGCAAGTTAAAGATGATGTGATCTTAGCGAAGTCTTTTTCGAACCGTCGATACTATCCCACCAAGCCAAGGAAGCTTAAGATCTCACTAGCTAACGCAGGTCATTCTAATCAGCTACAGCTTTGACTTTCTTTGGATCGATTGAAATACCGTCTATAAAAATGACGTGCCCAAGAAAGGATGTGATGCTCAGCTAAAATTTATACTTGCTCACTTCGTATACAACTGGTTATCTCGAAGGGTCTGGAGTACGATCTGTAGGTGCTCCACGTGTTTTGCTATGTTCTTCAAGTAGACGAGGATATTATTAATGAAAAATACTACGAACTTGTCGAGGAACAGTCGAACCATCTGATTCATTAGGTCCATGAAGGCAACATTGGTAACTCATAGTGGCTGTAACAAGTGTGAAAGGCGAACTTCGACATGTCGTCTGGCTTGATCTTGGGCTAATGGTAACTCGATCGAAGATCAATCTTTGAAAATATAGAGGTACCTTGTAGCTAATCGAACATGTCGTCGATGTGGGGCAATGGATTTCATTTCGGATGGTGGCCTTGTTCAACTTTCGGTAGTCAATACACAGGCGCATCGACCCATCCTTTTTTATGAACAACACTGGTGCTTCCATGGCGAGATGCTAGGCCGAATGAATCCCTTGTTGAACAATTCTTTAATTGGAGTTGTGTTTTTTCAATTCTGCAGGGGCCATTCTGTATGGCTTTAAAAATTGGTCAGGTATCGAGAAGGTATCGATAGTGAATTCGATTTCTTGATCGGATGACATACCGAGTAGTTCGTATGGAAACACATCAAAGAATTCTACCACAACATTATTTTGACCTACATTTGCACCATCCTATCGTATGTCTCAAATAGACGCCATGTATCCTTCGCAGCCAGAATGTAGCATCCTTTGAGAAAAAATTACTGAGATCACCATGCATGCCGTCGACGCTTGACCACACGAATAATAGAATTCAGTCTCTCTGGGTAGACAGAATACGACTTTCTTTCCTATACAGTCGATAGTGGTCGAGCAAGCGCCGAGCCAATCCATTTCCAAGATGATATTGTAGGCCCTAAGGTCTAGAACTATTACATCAAGAGACAATTTCCTACCTCTGATATAAATGCATACGTCTATACATACTAAGTGTGCAGGCAGTTCCATGCCCAACAGGGTGTAACACTAAGGTTAAGGGCTAGCGACGCCATAAGAAATTTGTGTTCCTCGACAAAATCTATCTATAAAATTGTGTGCAGCACCGAATCAAATAGTACACGAGAAGGTATATCACTAAAAAGTAATATACCTGACACCACTATATCTGAGGCGAATGTCTCATTTCGTGTCATGGCGTAGACACGTCTGTGGGCATTGGGACGACTATCTTGGCAATTATGCGGTACGACTTGGTGAGGTCGGGGTACATGACCTCGATTTACTGTACGATTTTGTTGTTGAGGCGCATTTGGGTTCGATCTTATAGCCATACAATCAGCACGTAAGTGGCCCTTTTTATAACAATTCTAGCATCCACCTTCAGGAACTGGGCAGTCGTTTAACAAGTATCCATATTGGTTACATCGGGTGTAGTGAAGTCCTATGTTTTGCCCTTGGTAGCTACCTTGATAGCTATTATTTGGACGCTTTATTGTATTATTGCCCCTACTATACTAGGGTGCTTGTGATAGAAATTTGCACAATGCCGGACAATGGTTGGAGGATACTGGCGCTCTAAACGGAGAGCATGATTGAGAGACTCGTTCATCATCTTATACACTGGAATGCTCATATAGGTAGTAGTAGAGGGCTGGAGACCTATTTCGATTCGTCGAGTGCAACTCACTATAGTTGGCAGGAATATCCCAATAAATTTGGCTAACTTGTTGAATTTTGCTTTGTACCGTCATGTTCCCTTGCCTCAAGAACATAAATTTATTCTCATTTTCTTGTGAACGGCTGCAGGAAGGTACTCGATTTTGAATACCTTTCTGAATGTAGCCCAAGGGTTAACCGATGCATCATAGTCGTGACGAATCGTTCGCTTTTGTACGGTCCAACCAATCATATATGTTCAATCTGAGTTGTAGTTAAGCGCATATAATTTTCTTGGACTCTTCAATGCCCAAAAGTTTGAAATGGTCCTAGAATACTTTTAACTAGTTGATCGCTAAGGAAGGATCCTCGGTACCACTGAAGGAAGTGCGATACGTTGTCTTGAATTTAGACACCTCGAAGTTGTAGCTTCTCGACGGTGCAGGATGACGCTCAGGCTCCTCCGGGTCGACTTCAATCGATCGGGCCATAGGCTCGACTTTGCCATGTGTCATTGTAGATTTTCTATTGGCCACAACTGTATGGACAATCTACTACAGAGTAGCATGCTATTTTTGTTGCATCATAAATTGTGCCTCGAATCGTCTCTCAAACTGAGCATATCGTGCCTCAGCTTGTCTCTACTGGTTTTTGACTTGCCATTGATGATGCTTTTTTTGGCACTGATTACCCTCGATTTGTTGTTGTTGCACTTCCAGCATGCACAACATTCGCTCAATATGGTTGGCAGAAGGTTCGGCCCTCTAGCTACTCAAGCCACTTGAAGTACTCTCTTCGTTCATGGCTACAATTTTCGCAACTTACAGAATAAGAAGGTAACTCACATTAGTCTTAGAAAATATTATGGACTCACTGTATAGAATAACTCATCTCATCGATACGAGGTCAAGGGTTCGAGACTCAAGATGGAAAGCGAAAGGACGTAAACCCATGCTATTAAACTATTATGTCATGCCCCAATTCCATAATAGACGTCGTCCCCAGACGTGATGTCATGGGAGCCTAAGTTGTACTTGCACAAGGCAGGGTCATAAGGTTATCCAAGTCACAACAAAAAGGTAGAGTATGCAGAAAAATTGAACACTTGCACAGAAGAAAACTTTTTTTATTGATAATAACATCAATACAAGACTCTATTACAAAGGGTGACGTACGAGCTTACAAACTGACTCAGATGAGATAGTCGTTCCATATATTTGTGTCCTCTTATACAAAAACAAAACATTTTCTGGACCCTTGAATCGGAAAAAGTTGAGGCATTGCAACAGGATTTATGTAGAGGCTTCAAAATTATAGGAATCGCCTTCGTACACGAGCAACGTTTCAAAATGTTCCAAGCGTCGCCTTCAATTCCTTGACATGCCTCCTTAGTCCGCAAATTTATAGAAACGATGGTCAGTACATTGTCGTGTACTAGTGAATGACTAATTAACCCACGATCTCAATTGTTATAGAAAATATATGAGTATGCAATAATAAAGTGATCTTTCTAGCCATTCAAGTCAATTTCAAATAAGCAGTTGATAAGGCATAAACAATGTAAACTATGATAGAACTTACCCACGGTAGAGCGTGTCATTGCAGTATAAAACTTACCACGTTCTTTCATATTCAATTAGATAACATTATCTAAAGTAGTGTTGTAAACCCCCTAAAATTTCACTACGATTTTAAATTTTTATTTATTTCAGTATTGATTTTTCATTTTGGTATCCGTACGTCGAGTACGAATACGTAGGTATGTGATATTTTATATAAAAGATTTATTATATGTTTTAATAAATATAGAAATAAACGGCTTTGTTTTATAAAATACATATAGATAAATATTTTTTTAGATATAAAAAAATTTCTGCCAAAAATCAATCAAATTTTATATTTAAAGGTTATTAATTTTAGAATAATAATATGTATGTTTTATGAAAACGCAAGTACATTCATGTATATATTGTGAATTTTCTAAATTATAATATTATTATTATTTTTTATTATCTAAATTATTAAAAAGATATTCCAAATAGTTAAATAATTATTAGGATTTTCAAAATCATTTATTATAATTATTTTAGAAAAGATATTTTGAATTTATTGTGGTAAATTGAACTTTGATTAGATTTTGTTGATTTGATTTAAATAAGTTTGATTTAAAAATGTGACATATCTACATTAGTTTGGATTTGAATTTACTTTGATTTAAATTGAATATGAATTGGATTTGATTGAAATAGTCGATTTAAATTAATATGTGGAATATCTAAAAGGGTTTTAAAACATTTCTAATCCTTATCCAACTAAGGAGTCCACCTCCTATATAAGGAGAGCTTTCCTTTGCTCCTCCCATCAATCCCATACACCAATAACTACAACATCCATCATTACAAATTATGTCATGCATCATGTCCATGACTATCAATTCTTATTATATTTTTACATGTACATCCACACCGGCACAACTCTACGACCAACAGGCCTCAACCTCGTCACCACTATCATCGCCCCCGACCACCATCGATCCACCACCAGGCCGATCACCACCATCACACCCATGTTGGCCCATTCCATGGTCATACCCGATTTTGATAATCGACAATGACTTAAGTCAATGAACAAAATATACGAACTGCTGCTAATCATTTTAGGTCAAGAGAAATCAATATCAAAAAGCATACTACTACATCAGCAAGCATGCAAATCATTATTCTGAAGCTTATTCTCATTGGAATCAGTCCGAGTCATTTTACAATTTATTATGTATTTATCTTTGTTGAGTCTAGGATATAAATTGTAAGATCGACTGGATACTACTGGCTTAGGATAATCACAGTCTACTCTCCTATACAGCCTACCAATCCAAAGTGCACTTACAAAATATACCATTCAGTTTTACGCAACAGAATTTGACAAATATTTTATATTTAAACTGAGACAGAACTCAAGCCGAGTTCGGTCCGAGTTCGGTCAGTTTGAATTCAAATATTTGTTGTTGTCACGATGTTATCACGGATTAGTATTATATGGATCTCTTCATGCGATGTTATCCCTCGAATACATCGGGCATATTGTGCTCATGTACTTTAACATGTGCATCGTCTACTCTTTATATTCGTATTTATTCATGTATACTCATGTGATATTCATGTACACTCATGATCATGTGAGCCTTCGTGTATAATCCAGTGTTCATGTGGACTAGCTATCCATGTGACACACTACTTTCATACGCAATAACATAACCTGGACAGATCCTTGTGTACTGATTGGGGCAGGGAGAGTATTTATTTGGTTATGTGATCTATACTATTTTCATGTACAACTCCAAACTAGATTTAAGTCATGTATAACCTAAGCCTGTTTACAAAACCAAACATGTGCTCTAAATCACGTTGTTAGTTCAGTTTTCTTATCTAGACCATGTATATCTATTTTCATATATCATGTTCTCTTTTACAGTCTCTCTACTATTTTTTACAGCAGTTCATGTATATTATTCTATAGCTTGTTTCATATTTTCTTTCATGTTATGATCTGTATGAGAGATATGTATTCGTTCCTGTCCTGACTGGACCCATTAAAAATATTACAGATGATGAGGATTGCTGCGATACTTACTATAGAGCAGGCCTAGTTGACACAGGTGACCTGGACCCTCAGTAGGAGCCAGTAGTCGCTGAGGACTTGTCATTAGCTTAGTCTAGACTTTCTTATTATCTAGTTCTTGAGACATTTGTGATTGTATTGAGATATTGTTCATGGTGTGATAATACCGAGATTTTTTATTTTATTATATTTCTCTTGTGGATTTCATATCTATATTATCGTGCTGATTATCTACCTCTAGTTTTGCGATTGAGATTGTATCCTCTTGTTATTATCCTTCGTTTGGAGAGTATATATATCATTTTGTGATAGTTGGGATTAAGACCTAGAACAGCGTTCTACCGTCGACACTGCAGCGTAGGCTGGACGTACCCACTTCTCGTGCCCTTACACTGGGTGCGGGTCGTGACACGTATTTAGTGATGGCCCATGTAGGTCCAGATTCGCATTAGTACGATGTCGTGATAGTACAGCGACTTAGTTGTACTACTACGAGCCTACTATAGAGTATAGGAAGTAAAGTGTTAGAATGATAGGATACTCAATCACTGTTAGGATTCCTTGAGAGATTTTTGGGATGACCCTTGAGAATCTTATTTTAACTTCGATTTGAAATATTTTCCCTTGATTTGATTCACCCATTACTCATTTGTTTCACCCATTACTCCTTATTATTGAATTTGATTTTGATGGAGTCATTGTTGAATTTTGAATCTTGGTGATTAGTTGCTAACTTTGAGTTTATATTTTTATATATATTTATCTTTATTTTATTTTTGGAATTTAGGGTATAAACTGATAACATACTTGATAAGGACAATGAGAAAGGTGAATGTCTACTTTATTTATGGAGTTAGAATTTATCGCAGTCATACTGGCTAGCATGACAAGGACGTAGAGCCTGATTTAGATATACTTATCCTAGTTATGGAATCTAGATTTTCTTGCAGCCATACCGGTTGGCATGGTAAGAATTCTAAATAACATGATTATAGGGTGTATACCTTAGTTACGGACTCTATTGTTTATTACAGCTATGCTTACTTGCGTGGCAAAATTCTAGCAACATGATTTCAGGAAGACGTGTTTGGTTATCAGATTATATCTTGAATTGGTTCATTCCTTTTGAACAGATGAGCAAGAACAGATTTTATCAATATTTCTTTTCTGTCGTTGTTTCTTGTATTCCTATTTTTCCTTATCTTAGTTAACTCTGTCCCAATTACATCAATCACTTATCTCGTATCTAATTCTGCCATCTATACTTTGAAACCTTCGATTCTCCATACATTTTTACCTTGGAAGGGGCGAGGAAGTAATCTAAATCATCTAGCTCGGAAAGGACGTAATTTGTTAACATATGGTAATCTTGGTAGAAATCTAAATATTGGTCCTTGATATAGAATTTTGAGATAGAGATGTGGTAAAGATTGGGAATGAAATCAAAAGATCAATATTATCAATTAAAAACGATCACACATAGAGAAATATTTTGGATATAAATAATTCATAGATGTATTTCCTAACTGACGAGGATATTCGAGGTCGGCATAGTTTTGAGGACTTGGATAAATTGTGGTTATTGATTCTTGAGACGATTCACTTTAAGGGTATAATGTTAAATTTAGGGATTTAGTAATGGAGAAGAGATTTAACTGTATGCGATGATGATACGAAATCGAATAAAATATTACAAGAAAATGGTTAAGAACAAAAAGAACACAAGGATTTTTGAGCTATAGAAAATATAGAGAATTTTGAGAAAATTTTAAATTTAAGAAGAATAATATTTAAAGGTGTACGTTGAAGAAAATATGAAGGTTGATTTTATAATGGAAAATAAGTTTTGTAAGGCCTAGTGGTTTTAGATTAAATAACACGAGGAGAGTAATTTGAACAAGTTCAAGGATTTCATAAAACTTGATTTAGAGGTTTTGGATCTAATTTAAGACAAGGTGGAAGAATTTGGACTTAAAAGATGATTAAGTAGTTAGTATTGAGTGCTAATAAATAAAAGGGTATGCTTCATAAGTAGTGTTTTGGAATTTAGGAATTGAGCCTATGATGATCATGACAAGGTCCAATCTTCATAACAAAAGGGTATAAATTCTTGGTCGTAGTCATATAAAGGTTGATTTTCATATTTGGACTTATGAGATAAAGATATAATTGGAAAATGATGATGAGATAAGCTTGATGGTATCAAAGGGAGATTATTAACTTGACTTCCCTATGAAACCTTGTCTTTTAATGTTTTCCCTATAATAAGGAGGAAATTGACTTATTCCATATCTTTGAATTATCCTTTAAAAGTTTTTAACATCATTGAATCCTAACTCCCTTGATCACGACCAATCGACTTTGGTCACCTTTCCTTAGCATATTAATATTCTGGGTCGTACTCAATTGAATTAAATTTAATTGTGACCTAGATCTCCATCCTTGGATGCTCATGCTTAGACTTTGATGACCTTGTTCCCCATCTTGCCCAAATCTTGATTTACCCAAAAATTGATCAACTTAGATCGTGTCGAGACTAAATTTTCTTTTATATATATCGTGATTGGATTTCAATGCTATTGACAGTCGTGCTTTAAATTTTCGATTTTGATCATATTTAGAATAGTAACGCTTTATAGTTAATTCTTAGTTATTTTTTTATAATTACCAGCTTTCATATAGGATGATAGACTGCCTTACAGCCCGATGATTTATTGTTTTTCTTATCTTTTTCCAGTATGGCACCCATAACTAGAGTCTGTCTCCAGTGCACAGCTGCAGTTCTGGATGAGACCGAGATTGTACTTCCCCCTTCCATTGCTCAGGAGGTGTTAGCAGACTCACCGGAGAGTTTTCCTCCATCTCGTATCCTTCAGGAGAGGGCTGCAGACTAGCCAGA
>JANAVB010021398.1:1298593-1306093 GCA_029216955.1 Iris pallida
GTTGAATTTTGAATCTTGATGATTAGTTGCTAACGTTGAGTTTTTATTTTTATATATATTTATCTTTATTTTATTTTTGGAATTTAGGGTATAACCTGATAACATACTTGATAAGGACAGTGAGAAAGGTAAATGTCTACTTTATTTGTGGAGTTAGAATTTATCGCAGTCATACTGGCTAGCATGACAAGGACGTAGAGCCTGATTTAGATATACTTATTATAACCACCACTTTTCTAAAATAAGGATAATTTTGAAATTTTTTAAAGTTGGCTATTTAATAATGGGTTTAATCATGTTATTGAATTATTGGTGAATTTTAATTATTTTTAATATCATTAATTTAGTGTTTTATGATTTTATCCTTTTGCTAGTGTAACCTTAGAGCTGCGTAGCTTAAAGACTAACCATGACCCCGGAGGCCTACCATGTATGATTAGAGTAGCTAATTACCACTTTTTAGGCTAAGGGTATTTTGTTCATTTTTTATATTTTTATATTTTGGAAATTTTATATTTTTAATATTGTTCTTATTAGTCGGGTTTAAGTTTCGTCTCGTTCCGACTTGTGTTAGTGATCCGGGTAACTTAGACTCTAGATGGGACCCAAACTTAAGTTAGACATGACCCACAAACCCACCATTTAAGTTAGTAAGTTAGATTAGTTACGACTAGTTAGAATGGTTAAGTTAGAGATCCAAACTTAGCCCTTTTGACTCCAAACTTGAACCAAACCTAGACTTGACCTAAAGAGACATGTAGAAGCCTTATTGGGCTTTCACCCAAGGCCCAATACCCCCCATGGCTGGCCATATAGGAGACATTAGGTCTCTTTCCTTCTCATGCATCTTGCCTCTTTTTATTTCTACATGTGTTCTTCCCCAAATTAGAGAGCTCCCCTCTTTTATTTGATCTCCTTTCCCTCACATTCCTCCTTCCAAACTTCTCCTAATCCATTCCACACCATCAAGGAAGGATTCTATCTAAGAATTTGGGCAAGGTGCAAAGGGAGGTGTCCTTTTGGATAGATCTTCGTATCGGAGCCGTGTCCTAAAGATTTTTATTGGGATTCCACTCCCAATAGGTAAAACCTATCCTCTAACTTGATTTTCTTTGTATATTAATTAGTTTTGAATCCATAGGATCCACTCCCATGCATGTGTCTCCTTTAGATTCAATTTTGAGACCATTTGGAGTCCATTTGAGGATGTTATAGGTGTGACTTGTGTCCTACTTGGTAGATCCCAATATAGGACACCCCATGTGTTTGTTCTTATGTCAATAGCATGTTTTAATCTCTAATTTCAGTTTTATATTGTTTAGAGGGTAGATCTAGCATGGAATTGATGTTGGGAACAAGTTTCATATAGTGTTTTGGGAGATTCAATGTGTTTAGCCACTATGGTGTTATCTTGCAAAAGTAGACTGTTTTGATATATTTTGCACTAGTGGACTGTTTTAATACATTTGTGGGTTGGTTGATGTTGTTGTGTGAGAGTGTGATGTGTGGTTGTGCTCATGTTGAGGTAGAGAGTGGTGGTTTGTTTTTTAGGGTTGTGTGAGTGTGGAGACATGTATACGGTTGTGTGTGTGTATATGTGTGTGTGTATGTGTGTGTGTGTGAGTGTAACTTGTGAGTGTAACTTGTGAGCGTGTGTGTGTGTTGTAAGTTGAGAGATTTATATATAAGTTATGTTATATATAGAGGTGGTTAAGTGGTTATATATATATATAGATAGATAGAGAGCGAGATAGAGAGGGAGGTAGAGGGAGAACAGGGGGGCACAGCAGCAGCCAACCCCCCCCCCCCCCCTCCCCACAGCAGCTGCTAGCAGCCCCCAAATAGGGGACTGCACAGCAGC
This sequence comes from Iris pallida, assembly GCA_029216955.1. NCBI lineage: Eukaryota > Viridiplantae > Streptophyta > Magnoliopsida > Asparagales > Iridaceae > Iris > Iris pallida. Next base: position 1,300,455 of record JANAVB010021398.1, read on the forward strand.
CATATGCTGCTAAAATTTTAGCAGTAACAGCAGCAAAACCCCCCTCTTTGACCCTCCAATACACCCCCAATAAACCCCCAAAGTATACCCCCTATATCCACCAAAATATCTACTATACAACCCATATATTTGTGAGTGTAAGAAGAGTGTATGTTGGTGGAAAAATTAGTGGTTAGAGTGGTAGAAAATAAGCTAAGTTCATATTAGTAGGTAATGTGTAAGGTAGGTAATGTGTTAAGGTATTCATTAGAGGAATGTATATATATATATATGTGTATATACATGTTGTTGCTTGAGTTAGGATTAGAGATAGAGTTGTAGATGGTTATGAACTAGTATGAGAGTGAGGAGTGGTGGTATCTTGTGATACCAAGATGGTATCACAGGGTAAAATGGGATTTACCCTATGTAAAGGGTAAGGTATCTTGATACTTCAAGATACCAAGTTTGAGTGTCAAGATACCATGGTATGGTATCGAGATACGAGGGTAGAGTGTTAGGACACCTTAGAGAAGTATTGAAGGATAAGTAGAGTGAGGGTTACGTAGGTAGAGTATGGGTTAGAGGCTAAGGTAAGGAGAGTACCTTGGTAAGGTAAGAAAGGGTAAGTTAAGGTAATGCCTATTTTCTAAGATTTGAGTTTACTACTTTAAGATATAGATATATTTAGGATATTATGGTTGGTAATGGTTAGAAATAGTGGACTTAGTCTAGTTTTGACCCCGATTGACTGTTTTGACCAAAAGTCAACCGAAAGTCAACACTTTGCTTAGAAAGGCCCAGAACTTGACCAAAGTTGACTGGCTGACCGAAAGTCAACTATTAGTCAACATTAGCCTTGGTCGACCTAGAGTTGACCTAGAGTTGACCAAAGTTGACCAGTTGACCAAAAGTCAACTATAAGTCAACCCTTGACCTAGTTTGACTTGTTATGACCTAATATGACCTAGTATGACCTAGTTTGACTTAGTTTGACTTGTATTGACCGTGATTGACCTAAAGGGACTTAGTATAACTTGTTTTTACTTCCAGAACATTATTTTGATGTGGTATTCTATCTTTATGTCTGTGATTTCCCTCGGAACCTCGGTACAACTGTTTACATTTTCACCAGATCTCAGGCGAGTACATTGTTTCCAGTATTTAGTGTAGATATTCTTGTTCTTTTGACACATTGTTCACACGGATTGGTATTTGTCTGGATCCCGTCATAAGATGTTATTTCTCTTATATATGGTATGCCTTGTGCAAGTCTTCCTTGTTCCTTGTTTATTGTATAGACATGATTCCTGTGAAGGAGAGCTACTGCACAGAGAATACGTGTCATGACTAGATCTACTATATTAGTCAGGGATGGGGGTGTTAGCATAGATATGTGATCAATACCCAACAGTACCAGCATTGTATCATCATTGTATCACTATTGTATCATCACTGTATAGTGTTAATCATACACTCACGTATGATTAGCCAGGCCAAACATTGTATCAAGTTCTAAGCCGATCATATGTTGAAACTAGTGCTAAACTCACATAGATAGCTGTTCCAAATTTTTATACATGATATACACTATGTTCTTACCCTTCTCATTTACAGTTTTGATATACCCTGCCAGGATGCATGTACGCTCTACTTTACCTAGTATATTCTCTCTATCTACTGTTATATTTTCAATATTATATAACTAGAACTGTTGTTTGAGATTTTGCACTCGTTCCCGTCCTGACTGGACATGTTAAAATATTACAAATGATAGGAGGAGTGCCCTACCTATTACGGTCCTCATGACGTGGTTGGTATAGAGTTGGATACCCTAGTGCAGCAGGGGCTAGCTCTAGCAGATGAGGCTTTGGTATAGTTTAGCTGATTTTAGTATAGTATTGGACTCTGTCTCCAGATTACTTTGGCTTGTTATTATTGTTAGTTGTTTGTCTTGAGATTGTTGACTCAGAGATTTTGGACTTGTATTATTCTGTGTTGGATTTTCAGGATGATATTTATAAATCTTGTTGTCTTTATATTTCAATATTATCATCTATCTTCTTAGAGTTTATGATTGAGTATATTATATTGTCATTGCTTGTCCTCCGTTCGGAGTTGACCATTCTCGACACGTCTTGATATTATAACTGTTGTTAGATAGTAGACCTAGACAGCGTTCTACGCCGTTTCTACGACGTAGGCTGGGACGCTGTTACGCACTCGTACCCTTACTTCGGGTGCGGGTCGTGACACTTATCCTAGTTATGGAATCTAGATTTTTTTGCAGCCATACCGGTTGGCGTGGTAAGAATTATAAATAACATGATTATAGGGTGTATACCTTAGTTATGGACTCTATTGTTTATTGCATCTATGCTTACTGGCGTGGCAAAATTCTAACAACATGATTTAAGGAAGACTTGTATGGTTATCAGATTATATCTTGAATTGGTTCATTCCTTTTGAACAGATGAGCAAGAATATAATTTATCATACTTCTTTTTTGTCGTTATTTCTTGTATTCCCATTTTCCCTTATCTTAGTTAACTTTGTCCCAATTACATCAATCACTTATCTTGTATCTAATTTTGTCATCTATACTTTGAAACCTTCGAATCGCCACCTTTTTACCTTGGAAGGGTCGTCGAGGAAGTAACGTAAATCATCTAGCTCGGAAAGGACATAATTTGTTAACATATGGTAATCTTGGTAGGAATCTAAATGTTGGTCCTTGATATAGAATTTTGAGATAGAGATGTGGTAAAGATTGGAAATAAAATCAAGAGATCAATATTATCAATTGGAAACGATCACACATAGAGAAATATTTTGGATATAAATAATTCATAGATGTATTTCCTAACTGACGAGATATCGAGGTCGACATAGTTTTGAGGACTTGGATAAATTGTGGTTATTGATTCTTGAGATGTTTCACTTTAAGGCCATGATGTTAAATTTAGGGATTTAGTAATGGAGAAGAGATTTAACTGTATGCGATGATGATACAAAATCGAATAAGATATTACAAGAAAATGGTTAAGAACAGAAAGAACACAAGGATTTTGAGTTATAAAAAATATAGAGATTTTTGAGAAAATTTTAAATTTAAGAAGAATAATATTTGAAGGTATACGTTGAAGGAAATATGAAAGTTGATTTTATAATGGAGAATAAGTTTTGTAAGGCCTAGTGGCTTTAGATTGAATAACACGAGGAGAGTAATTTGAACAACTTCAAGGATTTCATAAAACTTGATTTAGAGGTTTCGAATCTAATTTAAGACAAGGTGGAAGAATTTAGATTTAAAAGATGATTAAGTGGTTAGTATTGAGTGCTAATAAATAAATGGGTATGCTTCATGAATAGTGTTTTGGAATTTAGGAATTGAGCCTATGATAATCATGACAAGGTTCAATCTTCATAGCAAAAGGGTATAAATTCTTGGTGGTAGTCATATAAAGGTTGATTTTCATATTTGGACTTATCAGGTAAAGATATGATTGGCAAATGATGATTAGATAAGCTTGATGGTATCAGAGAGAGATTATTAACTTGACTTCCTAAGAAACCATGTCTTGTTTTTCCTATCAAAAGGAGGAAATTGACTTATTCCATATCTTTGAATTATCCTTTAAAAGTTTTTAGTATCATTGAATCCTAACTCTATTGATCACGACCAATCGACTTTGGTCACATTTCCTTATCATATTAATATCCTGGGTCATACTTAATTGAATTAAATTTAATTGTGACCTAGATCTCCATCCTTGGATGCTCATGCTCAGACTTCGATGACCTTGTTCCCCATCTTGTCCAAATCTTGATTTATCCAAAAATTGATCAACTTAGATCGTGTCGAGACTAAATTTCTTTTTATATATCGTGATTGGATTTCAATGCTATTAACAGTCGTGCTTTAAACTTTCGATTTTGATCATCTTTAGAATAGTAACGATTTATAGTTAATTCCTAGTTATTTTTTTATAATTACCAGTTTTTATATAGGATGATAGACTGCCTTACAGCCCGATGATTTATTGTTTTTCTTATCTTTTTTCCAGTATGGCACCCATGACCAGAGTCTGTCCCCAGTGCACAGCTGCAGTTCGGGATGAGATCGAGATTGTACTTCCCCTTCCATTGCTCAGGAGGTGTTAGCAGACTCACCGGAGAGTTTTTCTCCATCTCGTATCCTTCAGGAGAGGGCTGCAGACCAGCCAGAGACTGAGGGCCTCCCTTTGCCTCCTGGAGTGGTACCCCATGCCATTCCTGATGGGGCTCAGATTTACAGACTTCTTTAGGATGTATGGGAGGTACAGAGACTTCAGGATAAGCTTATGAGAGAACAGAGTCTCAGTATCCAACTGTTGTGGGACTTTATGCATTTAAGAGGAGAGCCTAGCCCCAAGAGGGCGAGGAGCAGTATATACCCAGAGCCTCAGGAGTACCCCGACTTCCAGCCTAGACCAGCCTATCCAGTTCAGATTCCTGTCCAGCAGAGGCCAGTTGAGAGAGTGCCTACCTGTGCCTTCTGTAGAAACCTGGGCACGTATGGAAGGACTGTAGGAAGAGACTAGGATTATGCCTATTATGTGGGTCAGCTGGACACAGGATGCTACATTGTCCTAACACCTGCCCCTAGTCGAGGCCTATCTCCAGGAGAGGGTTCCAGATACCAGACCTAGTAGAGGTGAGTTCTTGACCAATACCTTATCTTTCTTGATGATTACTGTACCCTACCAATATTTTTATGTTTCGATACCTTATGACTACTTTTGATCTAGTATGACTATAATGGCTTGATGATGAGACCTTAAACCGATATTACCTGTCATAACCCTGTATAATATCTTTCCAACTATGATTTAGATAAGTTTTCTTAGACTATGATTGTTAGGGGTTTGACCTAGAAGGAGTACGACCACATTAATTTCGAGAACAAAATTATTTTAAGGATGGTAGATTTGTAACCACCACTTTTCTAAAATAAGGGTATTTTGGTAATTACGTGATTTTTATTTTAATTGGTTTGTGTTTAGTAGTCGGTTTAACCTTAGCTAACCATGATTAGAGACTAACCATGACATTAGAAACCTAATTACCTGTCACACTCATTCTTCTAATTAAGGGTATTTTAGTCATTGTGCATTATTTTGAAATTATTTAAAATGTTAATTAAATTGGTTGTTGTGTGGTTTGAATTATTGTTTTGATAGGACCAAGATGGTATAACCTTAGTCAACCTTGTTTAGAAGCCTAATAATGTAATTATATTTATTATTGGCTTTTTAGATTTAATTTAGAATTATTACCTATTTTTCTAGAATTATTTAATGATTTTTAAGTCATTTTATAAGCCTTTTTAAGCTTTTTGTCATTGGGCCTTTGTAGCAACATAGAGTGCTTGGCCCATGACTTAACCCTAACCCTAATACCCCCTACCCCTGGTCGGCCAAGCATAGTAGCAGCCCCCCCCCCCATTTGTGAAGAAATCTCATAGCCTCCACTAGATCAAAACCCTAGTTTTCCTTTTCCTTCAAAACCCTAACTTCTCATCCGGCATCCAATTCGCACCAAACGAATTGCGTTGCGACCGTGGGGAGGAGGAGAACTTGTTGGAGCACTGTTAGCAAAGAGTTGGAGGCGTTTTCTTG
>JANAVB010021398.1:1311093-1804895 GCA_029216955.1 Iris pallida
CGAAAGTAAGCAAATACAAGTATTTGGCATAAAAGCGATGTCAATGATTCAGAGGAAGAAGACAGACCCTGCGGAAATGCCAATGTTTGTCTTATGGCTTTTGATAAGGTATCCTCAGATCCTTTGTATGACGATTTTACTTTTGATGAGTTAGAAAATGCGTTCAGCAAACTACTTGAAGAACACAAAAATGTGCTTGACAAGTATAAGCAATCTCGAAAAGAGGTTAAGGCGTGCACAACCAAAGTAGCTAGACTGTCCAGTCTCATTGAAGACATTAAAGAGACATCTACTACCGGTAACATGAAGAGATAGCCAAGCTTAAAGTAGACTATCATGAGGCTATCCTCAAAATTGAAAAGAAAGAAAGATACTATGTCAAAATACAAAAGTTATATGACATAGAGAAGAAGAAGCACTTGGTCACAGAACAAAGACTCATAGATATGACTGCTAAAAATGAAGAGTCTTATGCGATTTCTAAAAAGTTAGAAATCAAGTTAGGCAAACAGGCTATACCTGTGACATAGCCTAAGTTTAGTCCTAATGCTAAGCATACACCTAAGAGGACTAAAACACAGAAAGTACGTAAGAAATACGAATACAACATGCTTTCACTTATAGGTTTCAAAAAAACTACATATGCATGTCAACACAAATTCTACTAACACGATTTCAAAACTTACTTGCACATACTGTGGTACTCACGGACACATATCACAGTATTATTTAAGAAAGCTTATTGACAATCGCATATTGATTTGGAGACCTAAGACTAATCAATATGGACCCTTCAGTAAATGGGGACCAAAGGATTCATCTACTTGTTTTGTAGGTGGACCCTCAACCCTCTCATACTAAATGCAAGTGGATCCTCGATAGCGAATGTTTACGGCACATGACTGGTGATGCATCTTTGTTCGTCATGCTATCGATGAAGAAAGAAGGATACGTCTCCTTCGAAAATAACTTGAGAGGTGATATCATTGGGAATGGCATTGTTGGTATATCTCATTATCCTGTAATAAAATATGTTTGTCTAGTTACAGAATTAAAACATAACCTACTGAGCATAAGTCATTTGGCAGATAATGGTTATGGCATCAATTTTGTTAAAGACAAATATACAATATATGATATATCATCTGATAATCCCGTATATGAATGGATTAGAGAAGACAATATTTATGTTTTCTTTCTAGAGAGTACTAATAATGCAGGAAGATGCCTAGTCGCAAACTTAGACAAAAGCTGGCTATGGCATATGAGGCTAGGACATGCGAATATAGATACTATCTCACGACTAAGCACTAAGAAGCTGGTCAAAGGACTCCCTGAGATACCATTCAAGAGAGATATGGTATGTGCTGACTGTGAAAAGAACAAAGCACATAGGTCTACATTTAAATCCATCAATGTTGTAAGTACTTCTAGACCTTTGCACTTGATACATATGGATTTATTTGGTCCTAGTAGAGTCGCTAGTCTTGGCGGTAAGCTCTACGCATTTGTTACTATTGACGATTTCTCTTGTTTTACTTGGGTTTACTTTTTATCAAACAAAAGTGATACAATTTTTGAATTTCAACTATTTTATAAAAAGGTACAAAATGAAAAAGGCTTCATGATTACTCGTATCCGAAGTGAACATAGTGGCAAATTCATAAATACTGATTTCAAAAAGTTTTGTGATGATAGTGGATATTACCACGAATTTTTCTATCCTAGAACTCCTCAACAGAATGGTATTGTGGAGCGGAAGAATCGTACTCTAAGCGAGATGGCTAGAGTCATGCTAAATCAGAATAATTTTCCTAAATATTTTTGGACAGAAGCTGTTAGTACAGCATGTCATGTTTTGAATAGGGTGTTAATTCGACCCATCTCAAAAAAAAAATACCTTATGAACTTTGGTTTGGAAGAATTCCAAATATTTTTTATTTTAAAGTTTTTAGATGTCGTTGTTTTATCCTGAACACCAAGGACAACTTGGAAAAGTTCGACTCTAAAGCAGATAAAGGGATATTTCTCGGATATGCTGCTAAGAGTAAGGGATATAGAATTTTGAATAAAAGATCTATGATTGTTGAAGAATCCATTAACGTTACTTTTGATGAGCTAAATAGTCACAGATCTAGCGACAGTGGTGATGAAAATATACAAGCCAGAACCGATAAAAGTCATGTGGAAGATCTGACTCAAAGATTTGAATCATTGAAGTTCTTGCCAGATCATCCAGAGACGCTCATTATAGGTGATATATCAAAAAGTGTAAGTACACGCTCTTCTCTTAGAGATTCTAAAATAGCAGGAAATGTAGCTTTTATTTCACAAATAGAACCTAAGAATGTAGCAGATGCTTTAATGATGAGTTTTGGATTGATGCCATGCTAGAATAACTTAATCAATTTGAGAGAAACCAAGTTTGGGAACTCGTTCCTAAACCTATTGGTCAATCGAAAATTGGTACCAAATGGGTGTTCCAAAATAAGCTAAGCAAAGATAGACAAGTTCTACGCAACACAGCATATCTAGTGGCACAAGGTTATAATCAAGAAGAAGGTATTGATTATGACGAGACATATGCTCCTGTTGCTAGACTAGAAGCTATCTGCATGTTTTGTTCATATGCATGTTTTAATGATTTTAAATTATTTCAAATGGACGTGAAAAGTGTATTTCTAAATAGATTTTTGAAAGAAGAAGTGTTTGTGAAACAACCTTCTATTTTAGAAGATTTCAAAAACCTGATCACGTCTTCAAACTTAAGAAAGCACTCTATGGACTCAAACAGGCACCTCGTGTTTGGTATGAACGCCTAAGTGCCTTCTTACTTGAAAATGGTTTTTCAAAAGGAAGAGTTGATACTACTCTGTTTATCAAGTCTTTAGATGATGACATTCATCTTGTGCAAATATATGTTGATGACATCATATTCAGATCTACTAATGAAAAACTTTGTCAAGAGTTTGCTAAGTGTATGCAGAGTGAATTTGAGATGAGTATGATAGGAGAGCTAAACTTCTTCCTAGGACTCCAGATCAAACAACACTCAAAGAAAATATTCATCAATCAAGCCAAATATACGAAGGACATACGAAAAAAGTACGACTTCAAAAATGTAAAGCCAATCGAAACTCCAATGGCTACATCAATAAAGCTTGACACTGATGAAAGTGGCATACCTATCGATCAGCATAAGTATCGAGGTATGATTGGTAGTTTATTATATTTAACTGCTAGTCGTCCTGATATTATGTTCAGTGTTTGCATTTGTGCACGATACCAGGCAAATCCTAAGGAATCACACCTTTGTGTCGTTAAGCGTATCTTTCGATACCTTAAGGGAACTTCAACAGTCGGCTTATGGTATCCTAAAACCAAATCCTTTGACCTGATAGGTTATTCGGATGCAAATTTTGCAGGATGCAAAGTAGACCGTAAAAGTACCAGCGGTACGTATCATTTCTTAGAAAATGCCTTAGTCTCATGGTTTAGCAAGAAACAAAATTATGTAGCATTATCAACTACTGAGACTGAATATATCGCTGCAGGACGTTGCTGTGCTCAAATTTTGTGGATGAAGCAAACCTTAAAAGACTATAATTTGCACTACCCTATGATTCCTATTTACAGTGATAACACTAGCACTATAAACTTGACGAAGAACCCTGTATGTCACTCATGCACAAAGCACATTAAAATTCGTCATCACTTTTACGTGATCACCAACAACATGGGGACATCTACTTAGAATTTATTGACACCGATCATCAACTAGCAGACATTTTTACAAAACCACTGGCTGAAGACCGCTTTAACATTATGCGGCGAGAGCTCGACATACTTGAATTTTTATATTTATAATATAGTATGTTTATTAAATTTATTTTATAACTTGAAACTTTGTAATTTATTAATGAAAATTATTTTTTGGTACAAGCCGAAAGGGTCCTTCTGTCATACAGGCTTAAATAGCCTGAAGCGACACGGTGCACTAGTCTTCGGACTACCGCTAGCTGGGATCCGGCCCCTATAGCTAACCCAAAGTAACAGAAATTATTAAATGAAGGAGTGTAACAGTTATTAATTTAAATTTAGAACTCATACTGTATTTATGACATTGGAAATACAAGTAGCCGAACTCGGGCCGAACTCTGACCGAGTTCGGTCGGCACTGTACGGATTTTCACAACTAAACAGACGGCCCTAGCCTATTTAATCATCTCCTTCACTTTATTTTTCTCTATACCTCAACCGAAAAAACTCCTCCAAAACTCAAGAGAAGCTCTCCTCCTCCTCCTCCTCTTCAAGTATTTTGGAGTCTTGCAGTCATCCTCTCCACCTTCTTTATCTTCATCTTCTACCTCAAGGTATTCAATTTCTCTTCTTCTTTATCAATGGCACCCAAACATCAGAAGAGAAAGATCGATACCTCTCAAGCAGGATCATCTTCCTCAGATTATGTTCCGACAAACATCTTTAGTCCATCATGTCCTACTGGAACTGATGACTACGACTCCGGACTTTTTCCCGATAGGAAATTTTCTGATCTTTGGTTCGATTCTTTTTCGGGTTGTAAAATTTGTGCTGGATCACGTGTCAACTTTACTATCTTTTCTGAGTATGCCCTTACTTTCAACCGTCTTGGTTTCCGATATTTTTTCTAAGTTACTAAAAATATCTATGACAATGTTGTTCGTATGTTTTACTGCAATTTACAAGTAAAAGACAATGGCAACTTTTATTCTTGTGTAGCTGGGCAGGAACTTGAGTTCAATTCCACAGACATTAGTAAATATTTTCATGTTCCTGATGTAGGTGAGGCATTAGTGGATATCAACCATGTCCAATTCCCTGAAGGTGTCACCCTTGATTCCTTCAAAGAATTATTGTGTCACCCTAAACATGTTCCTCGTAGGGTGTATTCCAAACATTTGAATCAAAACTTCTATGAACTTCTTAGGTTATCTTTTATGTTCTTCTTCCAAAGAAGGAATCTTCTGACAAGATTACCTTTATGGAGTTATCGGCTATGTACCATATTCATTTTGGTATCCCTTTCTCTGTTCCAAAGACTGTCATGGCATGGATGCTTAACTGCAAAAGACGGGACGCAACCTTGTCTATCCTATGCACTTGGCTTCTATTTTCAGGAGGTTTGATATTGATCTTCAAACCTATCCTTACTCCGCCACTGCCATTGAACTCAGTAGGTCCAGGTTGTATCCTACTCCTCCTCTGCCTCCTGGTGCTGAACCTGCTGCTTCGGTTCACGATGATGACCCTAAGGCTCCTCCTGCTCCTGCTGCTCCAGCTCCTGCTCCGGGTTTTGACCCCGGTTTCTATCAGTGCTTTGATAATTTCGTTGCCCTCTTAGCGCAATGACATCGAGGTTATCTTGATTCTGAGTTCCGCCATATCACCCAGGCTCAGGTGTTGCGAAACAGTTTTGCTGACATTCACTGGAGTCTTTCTTATGACCCCACACATCTAGTCACTATGCTTCATCACCCCAGCCTCCCTGCACCTTGGTTCGATGATGAGACGATTTTTTTTTATTTCGATCCTACTGCTGCATAATTTCCACCGAATGCTCCTGGAGGTGACGATACGCCGATGTGATGAGGACTTTAGTTAGTGGTTCTTTTGGATGCAGTTTACTAGATGTTAATCTTTTGTAGTTTTTTTTCTAAACTTTATAGTTAGACATTTAAAGGCAGTTTGTGTTAGATGTATCTTTCTTTGTGTATGACATTTTCTAGTTCATTTTGCTATGACTTGTTATTTGTGGATATCTTGTTCTTTGTGGTTATTACTCTATCATTACTTTCTTTGTCTTTTGATAAACATTGTTGGCTTCACACATTTCGGAGGAGCCAAAACCAATTTTGACATTGACAAAGGGGGAGAAAGAGCAATACGAAAAATCAACAAAGCAAGCAAATACCATTTACCATTTTTTTCAAAACGAACAATTCAGGTATTTTTATTTAAATTTATTTAGATATATTTTGGTATAGACACAAGTTTGTCAATTATCAAAATGGGGGAGATTGTTGGCCCATTCCACGGTCACACCTAATTTTGATAATCGACAGTGACTTAAGTCAATGCACAAAATATATGAACTGCTGCTAATCATTTCAGGTCAAGTGAAATCAATATCAAAAAGTGTACTACTACATCAGCAAGCATGCAAATCATCATTCTGAAGCTTATTATCATTGGAATCAGTCTGAGTCATTTTATAATTTATTATATATTTTATCTTTATTGAGTCTAGGATATAAATTGTAAGATCGACTGGATACTACTGGCTTAGGATAATCATAGTCCACTCTCCTATACAGCCTACCAATCCAAAGTCTATTTACCAAATATACCAATCATTTTTATGCAACAGAATTTGACAAATATTTTATATTTGAACTGAGACAGAACTCAAGCTGAGTTCAGTATGAGTTCGGTCAGTTTGATTCAAATATTTGTTGCCTCCAAATCTGCATACAACGTTCATTTGTGAAATTATTGCATTAGAACTCTGCCCAAACTCTGTCCGAGTTCAGTCCTCGAAACACCTATAAATAGAAGAGAATTTCTTATTTCAAATCACTCATCAATTCATCTTCTCTTCTCTCTTCAATAAGTGTTTTCATTTGATCTAAAGCTTTCATATTCCACCTACACATCTCTTAGCCAAAAGCCAGTAATATCTATTTGATCTAGAGTCTTTTGGTTCTCAAGAGTTGTAAAGAGGTCGTTCAAAGTTCAGAAACTATCTCTGTTTTTGCAGCCGGTCGTGCGCTCGTCGCCAAGTACGGTGTTGTGAAGTCGGTCGTGCACTTGTCACCAAGCACGGTGTTGTAAAAGACTGCAAGCTCTCTATTAGCTTGTGCCTTAGTGGATTAACATCGAGCAAGAGTAATCGAGACTGGATTAGTCCTCTCAGAGGGATACCAGTATACATCGTTGTGTTACTGAGTTTGATCTTTCTATCTCTTGCTACATTTATTTATTGTCTCTTTATTCACTGCCATAGTTATCTTCTTTTAAATTTTAAATGGTAATTATTTTCTGCTGCACTCGTACTCACTCTATTCACCCTCCTCTAGAGGTGCTCAACGGTCTTATAACCCACACCTCCACCAGAATAAACACCACCCCGTGGCCATCACCGCCACGAAACTGACCCCTGGAACACCCTCCACCACTATGGCATACTGTCCCCATTACCAACAGCCCAGTCTTTATCTTCACCGTGAAACACCCCCACAGTCGCGTCCTTCGACCTTGGCCAACCCTTCCCTCCTCCACGTGCTCGTAGCCTCCGACCACCGTACCACTTCCCGACCCAGTGTCGTGGCTGCGTCAGCCCTGTCCTCATCTTCCCACGAGCACTGAGCATCGCCGACTGCACGACCCGACCATCCACATGCCTTCCTCTGCCGCACAGCGACCTCGTGATAAGGACGAGCTCCGTCCGCACGGCCGTACGGACCGACGAGACGAGCGCCGCCATCCGGCCGTCTCGGCGTCGTCGCGAGCCGTGCTTCCCCAACCGAGCACCGCCACTGGATCGGCGCTGCACCTCCGCGCTCATGTCCTACTCCAATGAAGCACCTCCCCACGCCGCAGGCCATCGCAATTTTGGTGGCCATCCCCCTACGCATATCGACCCACGCGTTGAAGCCCTAGGTAAGATTCGAACCCTCTCTCCCCGATCTCCAGTTTCCTCACCGCTCGCTCACTCTGCCGCTCTCTTCCTTCCTTCTCCTTAAGTAGTTTCTTCACAAATTTTTGTGATTTGCTTTTTCTCTCTCCTCGAGAGAGATAGAGCTACTGATATAAAACTTTTGATTGTTGTTGTTAACTTATTATATATTTTTCTTTGAAGTCCAAGGAAGGGAGAACATGTATTCAAAGCTAAGTTTTGTTTGTCCCTGTCGTTTGATTTGTGTTTTTTCCCTTTCTTTCCTCAGCAACATCAAATATTTATTAAGAAGATAATAATAATAATAATAATAATAATAATAATAATAATAATAATTATTATTATTATTATTATTATTATTATTATTATTATTATTATTATTATTATTATTATTTTCCAAACAGAACAAGCTAAAGCAGTCAATAGAGTACATATTTTTCTATTATTTGTATTTTTATATTTTTATAACTAAATACATGTTAGTAGTATAGATTCAGAAATGTATAGTTAAATTTTGTATGGATAACTAATAGTTTAAATAAAAATATACTTTAAGTATTTTTGAATAACGAAATGTTATTTTAGGCTTAGTCATATAACTATTTCAATGGTTTAGTTGAAAACCTAAATTAGTACTATATTATATTCTATCTATTTTATAACTTTTTTGCCAAAATTTACTCTCTTATTTTGCACAAAAAAAGAAAAAAAAAGTTGTACTAACTTTTTATGTATGTATATATATATTTTTTATGTATGTATGTATATATATATATATATATATATATATATATATATATATATATATATATATATATATATACATATTATATATATGTATATATATATTTTTTTATGTATGTATGTATATATATATATATATATATATATATATATATATATATATATATATATATATATATATATATATATATATATATATATATATATATATATATCACTATTCGACCAAGTTATAGTTAGTACAATATTATATATATATATATATATATATATATATATATATATATATATATATATATATATATATATATATATTCGACCAAGTTATAGTTTTTTTTTGCCTAAACAATTTATTAATATTTTTGAATAATTACTTAAATATTTTCTTTATGAAAGGTAGTTTTATCTAAAAGCGTATTTTTACAAACTCATAATTTTAGCATAAATCATTTTTTTTCTATTTTCAAATAGTTATCAAAAATTTATTTTTAGCAAATATGGTTTTGAGTAGTATAAATATTTTCTAAGATAGTATTCCTTCACACCAAATTCCTCGATTATCAATCTTGACCATGACTAAATCCTATATTCTTCGCGACTTCAGACCTCTACCCATCAACCATGGCTGTGGGACCGTCAAAACATGTCTGAACACTTTCCAACCACCAGGTAAGTATACCTTGCTGATTAACTGTCATATTATTTATTTTGTGCATTTATTTACTTTGTTTCATATTTGTTAGTTTATGAACTGTGCGTCCAAGTCATACTTGGGTACAAGCGACTTTATTAGTCATTACTTTATTTTATGCATGTTAACTTAGTTTTAGCGGACTTTCTTCTTGTTGTAGGATATCCTTATATCTCTTTTGGCCATGACACTCACATTACATGGTTTGAGACATGTTGCTAGGAGCATGACTTGCATATTGACTGGCCAACTCTATAGTCGTGTGATGGATAGATCGTAACTGCTATGACTAGGGTATAGAGACTCGAGCAGTTACAAAACTGGGCGGGTCATGGACATGACTTGGTCAGTATAGAAAATATTGGGGAAGGATAGTCACTAGTGAGTATGGAAAGCCAAGCAGATAAACCATAGTTTCGAAAGAAACTATGGCAAGATATATTTGTAGTTACCCTCTGACGTTTTGGACGTTACGGTCGGATACGGATGACTGGATGCCAGTTACGTACTTATAGCCTAAATCCCACCCATGCGCATGAAAGTTGTCCTCTAAATTGTACATTAGACTATTAGAATCTCCTTTGCATATTTGTGTCCAGGATAGTCTTTTGTATATTATTTTATTATTCTGACAGTTCATATTAGCTTGTTCTTCCTGTATCTTGTTACGTCCCTCTGAGGACCTGGTGATTTCTCCAGGTGTGTTTGTGATTTTTGTCGGTGCTCTAGCCAAGGACAGAGTTTACAATATACCTTCGCGATGCTAGCTTTTGGATCGTCTTTTGCTTCGCTCGACTCTTCCATCGTTGCTATGTATTTTTTCTTTTTGTTGGTAGTAGATTTGTCTCCGCCCAACATTTTGTACAAATGACTTTAATAAGTTAATTTTATGATATATTGGTTCGTGGATGAGATTAGTTTCATGGTTACTGCATTTTACAGCTTATTTATACATACAAGGTTTTCGTATATTAGAGTATGCTTCGTATTTATGCAGCTGGTATGTCTATGTACTTGGTCCTAAGCATCTTGGGACTGGGGCGTTACATATTTTGTGGTGGCCCATGCAGGTCAAGATAAATTGTTTGGTTACTTTACCGTACCAAGCAAGCCTGCGTATAGGATTAGAGTCTAGGATCTCATCCACATACTTGACCTATTTTTTTCATTCTATTTTCGAACTACCGCTTGAACTCATTGATTGCATCTTGCTTGATTCCTTCCATCATTATTCTTATCTTTCCTTCATGCTTGCTAGGAAGGTGACTCCTACTAGATAGACATGTTTTATTTGTCCCATTAGTTTAACTTTTGTAAGTTGGGTAGAATGCCTTACGACATAACCTTCCTTATGGCCTTAACCAAGCCATAGACAAGTAAACAGTAGGACGATTGTATAGGCACCAACACAGGACATGACTTAGATTCTTAAGGAGGTTGAACTAATTCTACTTTCTTTTAATCTAAAAATCTCGCGTACCTATGTTTGTTTGTTTTTACCATCTTGACTAATGATGCTAATGTAGCCTAATTTTTGCAAGCTCGATCTTTAGCAAGCTTGTTCAAGACATATGCTATTGAGCGCGCGCTCACTAACATATTGTCTAAACATAACCGGTGCATGATGGTCTGGTCAACCTAGTGTACTTTGGTTCGCCTTTTTTCTATCATTCTACGTGGATGGAGACATAGTTAAGCTTGCTCTCTAGAATCTCATCCGCGTCTGCCTTGGCAATTCTTTTTTGAAATTATTCAATCGCCTTTGAACCACGTATTCGTATTCGATAAACATCTTCTTCGAACTCTTATTCATTTTTGTCTTTCACTTAATTTGGAAAGACAGAACACACGTACTTGATAGATAGACACCAAGTGTTCCCCTATGACCATGATAGTTATAGTTAGCCATCAACCAAGACATGTGTTTATAACCTCGTCTCGAGTTATCCCCCCTATCCTTCGACTCTTGATTATGATCTCTAATCATTTAAAATTTAGAAATGACTAGAATTATTTCCTTAACCACCCCTAAACTTAGACGAGTAACTTCACTATAAGGAACCATGTACCCTTTGTCACTTCCCGTTCCCAGAATACATATTTATTTAATAGTTACCATGTATTATTCTGTATTTAAATTTATGTTAGTTAATTAATCTGCTCTTTAAATTTTCATGTTAATTTATTTCCTGCAATTTTATTTCTGCACTTTATTTCCTGCTTTTATTTCTGCATTTATTTTCTGCTTTTACCTCTTTGCTTTGCTTGCGGGTTGGCCTTGGATGAACCCATTGGACCCGGCCCAATACTCCCACCTACCACCACCCCTTCATTTAAAGCCCAAAACCATTTCTCTCTCTTTTCATTACTTCTTTCCATTTCACTTCTTCTTCCTCATAACTCTCCCACCAACCTAGAAGAGATAGGCAAGTGCCAACTTGCTTGATGATGGATCCCCATTATTATTGTTCCATCATCTTCCTCATTTGATTCTAAGTCTCTTTAGTACTTAGCATTTTCAATTTCCATGGCTTATTTGTTGTAGATCTAAGTTTGATACATTTTCGGATTTCTTAGGTTTTGATCTAGTAAACTTTGTTATCTTCAAGTTTCGATGGTTCCATGTTGTAGAGAATTTCGTTCTACCCAATTTGACCTATGGAAGTCCATATTTGGGCTTGGGATGAAGGATTTATGGAGCTTGGAAGCAATGGCCTCCATGGTTCCCATGGTTCTGTTCTCAGAAAATTTGGAGAAGAAGAACAGTCACAGCCGCATCAAATCTTCATTCCTCAGCGCATGGAAATCTTTATTCCCACAGCCGCATCAAATCTTCATTCCTCAGCGCATGGAAATCTTTATTCCCACAGCCGCATCAAATCTTCATTCCTCAGCGCATGGAAATCTTTATTCCCACAGCCGCATCAAATCTTCATTCCTCAGCGCATGGAAATCTTTATTCCCACAGCCGCATCAAATCTTCATTCCTCAGCGCATGGAAATCTTTATTCCCACAGCGCATCAAATCTTTATTCCCACAGCGCATCAAATCATCACTTCCCACAGCCAAGGCGCATGAGTTATTTATTTCCCAATCACTTCTCACAGCCAAGGCGCATAAGTTATTTATTTTCCAATCACTTCCCACAGCCAAGGCGCATGATTTATTTATTTCCCAATCACTTCCCACAGCCAAGGCGTATGAATTTATTTATTTCCCAATCACTTCCCACAGCCAAGGCGCATGAATTTATTTATTTTCCAATCACTTCCCACAGCCAAGGCACATGAATTTATTTATTTCCCAATCACTTCCCACAGCTCAGGCGCATGAGTTTATTTATTTCTCAATCCTTTTCCTCAGGCGCATGAGTTTATTTATTTCTCAATCCTTTCCCTCAGGCGCATGAGTTTATTTATTTCCCACAGATTCCCTCAGGCGCATGAGTTTATTTATTTCCCACAGATTCCCTCAGGCGCATGAGTTTATTTATTTCCCATAGCTTTCCTGAGTTTATTTATTTCTCACAGCCACCTTCCTCAGGCGCATGTATTTATTTATTTCCCAATTATTTTCCACAGTGCGTGAGATTATTTATTTCCCAATCATTTCCCACAGCGCACGAGATTTATTTCCCACAGCCGCATTCCTCAGGCGCATGAGATTTATTTATTTCCCAATCATTCCTCAGGCGCATGAGATTATTTATTTTTCAATCATTTTACACAGCCGCATGAATCTTTATTCCTCAGGCGCATGAGATTATTTATTTCCCAATTATTTCCCACAGCGCATGAGATTATTTATTTTCCAATCATTATTTATTTCCTAATGTTTATTTCCCGAATTTGGCATTAATTAACATTGATTGTTATCTTGATTAATTATTGATCATGCGTTCCTAGATGGAACTAAGAGACTGGCTAGTCGTCTTATTGAAATGAATGAATGAGACACGTTCATATTAAGTATGAACTACTATAATCGATTGGCCGATCCCGAATCTTGACATACAGGCATACATGCAGGCTTCAATTTATTTATTTATTTATTTTACTATAAAAGAAGCATGTGTACTTTATGGTCAAGGCATGATTGTTCCGTGGTTAGTTTGGATTGTTGCATTACGCTATGTAAGACCTACAACCTAACCGCACGGGCATCGTTGTAGAGTTGTGCATATCGTACCCCGTACGAAAGTACTCATTCCGAATGACCATGATCCACGGCATTGGATTTCACTCAACGTAGAGACTATTAAGTTAAATAAAATAATGATTGCATGGAGAGAATGGATTCCCGAGTTCTTACATGGCAGCCCTCTTTGGGACTATTAGTGCCCAACAGGCCGGCTGGTTCCCACAGATACTGCAAATCTGCCACACGGACAGGGAGCGGTATCTGCTTATATTATTGTATATTGTATATTGATGACGGGCGTCCCGCTGGGACTCGTCTAATTCATGATTGGCGCAATTGATTGATTGGATAGACTAGCCTTGCTTGTCCATAGTAAGAACTGAGAAATCTTTATTGCATAATTCCAGGATAACTTGGGACTCACAGTAGTAAGCCGTAGGAGTTGGATGGCCGTTTAAGTTGATTTGTTTGTGTACTATACCTACTCTGTTAACTAACTGAGATGATCAGAGCATCATGACATGACGGGCCAACTTCTGTCCTTGTTTGGTTGGGTGGTTGGTTCGAAGTGTCGTGATGTTATGTGAATCCCAGTAGCAAGCAGAGATTTATTATTATATTCTCTTAATTACTGGTTTAATGTCTCATATCGTGCTTCCTTGCGGTACTTGCTATTAGAGGTCTAACCTCTCTGGTTTTGCATGGCCAGATTTAGAGCCGGTTCCCGAGGACTCAACTTACTTCTACCTCCAAGATGGTCAACACTAGAGGGATGATCGCAGGAGGACTCGAGTGGGTTTCTTACTTCCCCGCTCGTTTTGTTATTTACCTTATACTTTGCCGTTTGGCACCGACATGTTAGTCGGATCGTCTTGTACTTACTTTTACATAATTGTAACTAAAGTCAGACTGCAGCTGATAACAATTGTGTATATTTTTGCTACATCAGATCTGGCTATGTTTTGTAAAGCCAGATATCAAGAACATTTTGACAGAGCGTTTGGGACGCCTTACTGCTTTATCTTACATGTTCTCTATTACTGTTTCTTGTTCGAATGATTGAGACAATAGATGTGAAGTGACCATAGTGAGACCTTTATGTAGTATGCACCCCCTCGTCTGGTTAGACAGCATTGATCGTATTATACGGTATTCATCTACCCGTAATACGTAGCTGGCTGAGTCATTCCCCCGCTCTCCAGTATTCTGGTTCTGGGGTGTGACAAGGTTTTAGTGGTGGCCCATGCAGGTCTGATTTCAGACTTGTGGGGTGTTTTAATTTATAGGATGTCTCAATCACACATGTTTCCCCTTGATCTCCTGATTCGTATTCTCGATTCTAGCTTGACATTCCGGTATCCTTTGACTTCATTGATCTTTCCTGTCCGACCGTTTGATTATTCTCTTGTCCCTTTTCTTAGGGGCACCTCGTCTGCATCTGTCAGGATTGGGCAACAACAACAAGGGCAGCATGGGCAACCTGACCAGGTTGGTCAGCAACAAGAGCCAGTACAACCTTAAGAGGCTATTCAAGAAGAGGTGATAGTGGAACCAGCAGTTGGACCGCAGTATCCGGAGGTTCCAACACCACCAATAGTTCCACCTACCCCAGTGGAAGTGGACACACCAGCCCTTCTGGAGATCATGAGAGGGATGATGGCTACTCAGCAACATCAGATGTTAGCCCAGCAGCGCATGCACGCTCAGTTACAAGAGCAGAATGTACTACTTAACCAAGGATTGCAGACAGCTTTGGAAAGAGGGGCAAGGCCAGATTCAGGAGCATCAGCCAGGTTTTGCAAGTACAACCCCCGTCGTTTCGAGGGCACGGAGGATGCCATCTCAGCAGATGCATGGCTTAAGGATATTGAGGCTATCCTGACAGCAGCTAAGGTGCCAGCAGAAGAACGTGTGGATCTAGTGAAGCTGTTACTTCAAGATCTCGCACGTGATTGGTGGGAATCAGAGGAGGTAGGCATCAGACGTCCTGTGGCTTGGGACGATTTTACAGCAAGGTTCAAGACAAAGTACTATGGAGTTGTGGCACAGTTTGAGCTGCAACAGAAGTTTATCAACCTCAGACAGGCTGGCAAGACTGTAGATGCTTATGCAGCAGAGTTCTGCAGATTGAGTAGGTTCGCCCCAGAGATGGTAGCAACAGAGAGCCAGAGGGCTATGAGGTTTCAGCAAGGGTTTCATCTTGAACTTTTGCAATTGATAGAGGGGCACAATTACCAAACTTTTGATGAAGTATTGACGGCAACTCGAAGGCATGAGATAACCATTCAGAGGCTTGTGGCAAGGACTGGAGGTCAGAAGAGATCCCACAGTCAAATTAAAGGAGGAGGGGGAGCAGCTTCCCGAACAACAACACCATCTACTGGCATTCGTATCCACGATGTGGCGATACGAGGACCAGTACCACCAAGGCAGCAACAACAGCATCAGAGGAAGAACCAGCAACCCCCAGCGGGCTGCACTTATTGTGGGAAGATAGGGCACACTAGAGATGTGTGTCGGACATTAAACGGGCTGTGTCTGATATGTGGAAACCCAGATCATCGGGTTACCACATGTCCCATAAATTCGAGGTCAGGAGGACCAGTACAACAGTTTCCTGCTCTGCCAGCACCAGGGGCAGGACAGTATCGAGGACCAGCGGTAGCAGTGAGACCGTTGGCCCAGCGTCCGTTCATGACGCAGGCTCAGATGTTTCGGCAGCAGGGACCGCCGATGCAACAACACCAGCATAGACCACCCCAGCATCACCAAGGCAGGGGCCAGCGGCAGCACCAGGCTAGGCCGCAGCATGGGAACCAGCAAGGAGGTCGAGGGCAGGCATTCACTCTGTCCTTGGAAGAGGCATTGGCATCGGGAGATGTTGTGGCAGGTAACATTCTCGTCGCCTCTTATCCCGCAGTAGCATTGTTTGATTCGGGAGCATCACACTCATTTATATCTGCACAATTTGCAACACGGCTAGGTATGGAGTTCGAGACATTGCCAGGGAGGTTGAATATACTCACTGGTAATGGGCTCGTAGGAGTTAGTAGAGTTATTCTAGCGTGTAGCGTTGTAGTTTGCGGGCATTCCTTACCCGCCCGGTTGATAGAATTTCTTGTTGGAAATTTCGACGTTATCTTAGGCATGGACTGGCTGAAAGACAGTCATGCGACAATAGATTGTCGTAGAGGGAGTGTATCTTTTGATATTCCAGGCATGAAGCGATTCACCTTAGTCAGATCAGTAGCAACTCCACAAGAGCAGGGAGTAGTGACAGCAATGGAAGAAGTTCAAGTTCCGAAGGTAGTTGAAGAATTTCTGGACGTATTTCCCGAAGAACTTTCAGGTCTACCACCAGTTAGAGATATTGAGTTCAGTATAGAATTGGCACCTGGAACTAAACCGATATCAGATCGGGTTTACAGAATGGCGGATTCAGAGCAGGCCAAGGTATATCAGCACATAGAGGAACTGAAGGAGAAGAAGTTCATCCAAGCTAGCGTGTCACCATGGGCAGCACCAGTGGTACTTGTGGGGAAGAAGGATGGATCATCCAGATTGTGCATTGATTACAGGAAGCTTAACGCAGCAACAGTGAAGAACAAGTACCCACTACCCAGGATCGACGACTTATTTGATCAGTTGAGCAGAGCTAGAATTTTCTCCAAGATAGATCTTCGTTCAGGGTATCATCAAGTGAGGGTTCGGAAGGAGGACATTCCCAAGACAGCATTCAGGTCGAAGTATGGGCATTATGAATTCTTAGTAATGCCGTTTGGATTGACCAATGCTCCAGCAATCTTTATGGATTTGATGAATCGCATCTTTATGCCGTACTTGGATCAATTTGTCATTGTGTTTCTCGACGACATTCTTGTATATTCAACTAGTGAAGAGGAGCATGAAGACCACCTCCGGAAGGTGTTACAGGTTCTGAGAGAGAACCAGTTGTATGCCAAGCTCAGCAAATGTGAGTTTTGGTCGGATCATATTTCATTTTTGGGTCATATCATATCAGGAGCTGGAGTAGCAGTGGATCCCAAGAAGGTAGAAGCAGTAGAAAGTTGGCCAGTACCCAAGACCGTAGCAGATGTGCGGAGTTTCTTGGGATTGGCAGGATATTACAGAAGGTTTGTATCAGACTTTGCAAGGCTTTCAGCACCCATGACTCGCTTGACACGGAAAGATGTATCATTCGTCTGGTCGGCAGAATGCCAGACATCATTTGAGAATTTGAAGCAGAAGTTGATATCAGCACCTATTCTTACATTACCAGTTGGACCCGGAGGTTTTACTGTTTATTGTGATGCGTCAGGTAAAGGACTTGGATGTGTCCTCATGCAGCACGGAAAGGTGATAGCATATGCATCTAGGCAGCTTCGAGACCACGAGAAAAATTACCCAACTCATGATTTGGAGTTGGCGGCAGTAGTATTCGCTTTGAAGCTATGGAGACATTACTTATATGGTGACCGAGTGGAGATGTACACGGACCACAAAAGTCTGAAGTACATCTTTACTCAGAAGGAGCTGAACATGAGACAGAGAAGATGGTTGGAGTTGATCAAGGATTACGACGTGGAGCTTCAGTATCATCCAGGCAAGGCTAATGTAGTAGCAGACGCTCTTAGCAGGAGAAGCGGTGCATTTATGTTGACAACACAGAAGCACATTTTAGAAGACCTTCAGGAGATGGGCATCGAGGTTATACTTCCTAGTGATGTAGGAGTTCTGGCGAGTCTACAAGTTCAATCTAACTTGGTAGATAGGATCAAGGCAGCTCAGACACAAGACCCAAGGATTCAGAAGCTTAGGGCAGAATGTGAGTCAGGACTCAGAAAGGAGATGCAGATTCATGAGGATGGTACACTTAGGTTTGGGTCACGTCTATGTGTGCCTAGTGGAGATATCAGACATGAGGTTATGACTGAAGCTCACAGTTTCCAGTATTCTGTACACCCTGGAGGGACCAAGATGTACCAAGATATCAAGCAGCACTTCTGGTGGAACGGGATGAAGAGGGAGATAGCTAGATTCGTTTCCCGTTGCTTGGTATGTCAGCAAGTGAAGGCAGAGCAGCAGAGGCCAGCTGGATTATTGCAACCGCTTCCTATCCCAGAATGGAAGTGGGAGCATATTACAATGGACTTTGTGACCGGTTTACCGAGATCCCCAAGTGGTAAGGATGCTATTTGGGTAATCGTTGATCGGCTTACAAAGGTGGCGCACTTTCTTCCTTTCAGAGTAGGTCAATCTACGGAGAAGTTGGCAGAATTATATATGCAGCAGATAGTCAGACAGCATGGGGTCCCAGTCAGTATTGTGTCAGACAGAGATACCCGTTTTATATCACATTTTTGGAAGAGCTTACATCATAGCCTGGGTACCAAGTTAAGGTTTAGCACGGCTTACCATCCCCAGACAGACAGGCAATCAGAAAGAACAATTCAGACTTTGGAAGACATGTTGCGAGCTTGCACCCTAGATTTTGGAGGATCTTGGGAGAGCCACCTACACTTGGTCGAGTTCTCATATAACAACAGTTATCAAGCCAGTATCCAGATGGCGCCATTTGAAGCACTATATGGTAAGAAGTGTAGGTCGCCACTAGCGTGGGACGATATTGGGGAGAGAAAGATGCTAGGCCCAGAATTGATTGTTCAGACGGTTGAAGTGGTTAAAGGAATTAGAGAGCGACTTTGAGTTGCGCAGGATCGGCATCGTCATTGGGCAAACCAGCATCGTAGGCCGTTAGAGTTTTCTGTTGGGGACCACGTATTCTTGCGGATCTCACCTACCCGTGGGGTCATTAGATTTGGCATTCGCGGGAAGTTGAGTCCTCGATACATGGGCCCGTTTGTTATCCTTGAGAGGGTAGGCGATGTTGCATATCGTTTATCCCTTCCACCTTCGTTACGAGAGGTGTATGACGTATTTCATGTATCTCAGTTGCAAATGTATGTATCGGACCCAAGCCATGTCCTTGATCATTCTGAGCTGGTTGTTGGTACCAACCTGTCTTACGAGGAACAGCCTGTGTCTATTTTGGACCGAAGAGAGAAGATACTCAAGAACCGAACAATTAACCTTGTCCGGGTTGCTTGGGGTCATCACTCTTTAGGAGAGTCAACGTGGGAACGTGAGGATGATATCCGTTCACGGTATCCGCACCTGTTTGACTCACAAGGTATATTTTCTTCTGTATACCTTGATTGTCTTAACTCCTTATGCTTGTCACCTTATGAGTAGAATTACTTAATGTTGTAGATTGTTAGATGTAGATACATTACTTGTTATTATCATTGTAGAATGATTGCTTACTCAATTGTTTATACTTAGATTAGTTTAGCTTCGATATTTCTATCATGCTTAGATCTGAAATTCCGAGGACGGAATTTTTCTAAGGAGGGTAGAGATGTCACTTCCCGTTCCCAGAATACGTATTTATTTAATAGTTACCATGTATTATTCTGTATTTAAATTTATGTTAGTTAATTAATCTGCTCTTTAAATTTTCATGTTAATTTATTTCCTGCAATTTTATTTCTGCACTTTATTTCCTGCTTTTATTCCTGCATTTATTTTCTGCTTTTACCTCTTTGCTTTGCTTGCGGGTTGGCCTTGGATGAACCCATTGGACCCGGCCCAATACTCCCACCTACCACCACCCCTTCATTTAAAGCCCAAAACCATTTCTCTCTCTCTTCATTACTTCTTTCCATTTCACTTCTTCTTCCTCATAACTCTCCCACCAACCTAGAAAAGATAGGCAAGTGCCAACTTGCTTGATGATGGATCCCCATTATTATTGTTCCATCATCTTCCTTATTTGATTCTAAGTCTCTTTAGTACTTAGCATTTTCAATTTTCATGGCTTATTTGTTGTAGATCTAAGTTTGATACATTTTCGGATTTCTTAGGTTTTGATCTAGTAAACTTTGTTATCTTCAAGTTTCGATGGTTCCATGTTGTAGAGAATTTCGTTCTACCCAATTTTGACCTATGGAAGTCCATATTTGGGCTTGGGATGAAGGATTTATGGAGCTTGGAAGCAATGGCCTCCATGGTTCCCATGGTTCTGTTCTCAGAAAATTTGGAGAAGAAGAACAGTCACAGCCGCATCAAATCTTCATTCCTCAGCGCATGGAAATCTTTATTCCCACAGCCGCATCAAATCTTCATTCCTCAGCGCATGGAAATCTTTATTCCCACAGTCGCATCAAATCTTCATTCCTCAGCGCATGGAAATCTTTATTCCCATAGCCGCATCAAATCTTCATTCCTCAGCGCATGGAAATCTTTATTCCCACAGCGCATCAAATCATCACTTCCCACAGCCAAGGCGCATGAGTTATTTATTTCCCAATCACTTCTCACAGCCAAGGCGCATGAGTTATTTATTTCCCAATCACTTTCCACAGCCAAGGCGCATGATTTATTTATTTCCCAATCACTTCCCACAGCCAAGGCGCATGAATTTATTTATTTCCCAATCACTTCCCACAGCCAAGGCGCATAAATTTATTTATTTTCCAATCACTTCCCACAGCCAAGGTGCATGAATTTATTTATTTTCCAATCACTTCCCACAGCTCAGGCGCATGAGTTTATTTATTTCTCAATCATTTCCCTCAGGCGCATGAGTTTATTTATTTCTCAATCCTTTCCCTCAGGCGCATGAGTTTATTTATTTCCCACAGATTCCCTCAGGCGCATGAGTTTATTTATTTCCCACAGATTCCCTCAGGCGCATGAGTTTATTTATTTCCCATAGCTTCCCTGAGTTTATTTATTTCTCACAGCCACCTTCCTCAGGCGCATGTATTTATTTATTTCCCAATTATTTTCCACAGTGCGTGAGATTGTTTATTTCCCAATCATTTCCCACAGCGCACGAGATTTATTTCCCACAGCCGCATTCCTCAGGCGCATGAGATTTATTTATTTCCCAATCATTCCTCAGGCGCATGAGATTATTTATTTCCCAATCATTTTACACAGCCGCATGAATCTTTATTCCTCAGGCGCATGAGATTATTTATTTCCCAATCATTTTCCACAGCGCATGAGATTATTTATTTTCCAATCATTATTTATTTCCCAATGTTTATTTCCCGAATTTGGCATTAATTAACATTGATTGTTATCTTGATTAATTATTGATCATGCGTTCCTAGATGGAACTAAGAGACTGGCTAGTCGTCTTATTGAAATGAATGAATGAATGGGACACGTTCATATTAAGTATGAACTACTATAATCGATTGGCCGATCCCGAATCTTGACATACAGGCATACATGCAGGCTTCAATTTATTTATTTATTTATTTTACTATAAAAGAAGCATGTGTACTTTATGGTCAAGGCATGATTGTTCCGTGGTTAGTTTGGATTGTTGTATTACGCTATGTAAGACCTACAACCTAACCGCATGGGCATCGTTGTAGAGTTGTGCATATCGTACCCCGTACGAAAGTACTCATTCCGAATGACCATGATCCACGACATGGGATTTCACTCAACGTAGAGACTATTAAGTTAAATAAAATAATGATTGCATGGAGAGAATGGATTCCCGAGTTCTTACATGGCAGCCCTCTTTGGGACTATTAGTGCCCAACAGGCCGGCTGGTTCCCACAGATACTGCAAATCTGCCACACGGACAGGGAGCGGTATCTGCTTATATTATTGTATATTGTATATTGATGACGGACGTCCCGCTGGGACTCGTCTAATTCATGATTGGCGCGCAATTGATTGATTGGATAGACTAGCCTTGCTTGTCCATAGTAAGAACTGAGAAATCTTTATTACATAATTCCAGGATAACTTGGGACTCACAGTAGTAAGCCGTAGGAGTTGGATGGCCGTTTAAGTTGATTTGTTTGTGTACTATACCTACTCTGTTAACTAACTGAGATGATCAGAGCATCATGACATGACGGGCCAACTTCTGTCCTTGTTTGGTTGGGAGGTTGGTTCGAAGTGTCGTGATGTTATGTGAATCCCAGTAGCAAGCAGAGATCTATTATTATATTCTCTTAATTACTGGTTTAATGTCTCATATCGTGCTTCCTTGCGGTACTTGCTATTAGAGGTCTAACCTCTCTGGTTTTGCATGGCCAGATTTAGAGCCGGTTCCCGATGACTCAACTTACTTCTACCTCCAAGATGGTCAACACTAGAGGGATGATCGCAGGAGGACTCGAGTGGGTTTCTTACTTCCCCGCTCGTTTTGTTATTTACCTTATACTTTGCCGTTTGGCACCGACATGTTAGTCGGATCGTCTTGTACTTACTTTTACATAATTGTAACTAAAGTCAGACTGCAGCTGATAACAATTGTGTATATTTTTGCTACATCAGATCTGGCTATGTTTTGTAAAGCCAGATATCAAGAACATTTTGACAGAGCGTTTGGGACGCCTTACTGCTTTATCTTACATGTTCTCTATTACTGTTTCTTGTTCGAATGATTGAGACAATAGATGTGAAGTGACCATAGTGAGACCTTTATGTAGTATGCACCCCCTCGTCTGGTTAGACAGCATTGATCGTATTATACGGTATTCATCTACCCGTAATACGTAGCTGGCTGAGTCATTCCCCCGCTCTCCAGTATTCTGGTTCTGGGGTGTGACACCCTTGCTCTCTAATTACTTTACCTTCATTAACTAACCCTTAAATCCTTCTCTATCTTGCATTAACTAGCGACCCTCATCCATTACCATATTCGTGCATTATTTTCGTATTTATCTAAATCACGATTCTCTAATGCATGTTTGTGTTAAATGTTGTTTTCTTGCCTCGCCCAACGATTTGATCGTATTTTCTTATCAATATAACCTTGTACCTTCAACCCCCCTAATTATTCTTAATTTCGAGGATGAAATTCTTGTAAGTTGGATAGGATGTAAACTCCTTAAAATTTCCCTACGATTTTAAATTTTTATTTATTTCGGTATTGATTTTTTATTTTGGTATCCGTACGTCGAGTACGAATACGTAGGTATGAGATACTTATTTATATAAAAGATTTATTATATGTTTTGATAAATATAGAAATAAATGGCTTTGTTTTATAAAATACATATAGATAAATAATTTTTTACATATAAAAATTTTTCTACAAAAAATCAGTCAAATTTTATATTTAAAAGTTATTAATTTTAGAATAATAATATGTATGTTTTATGAAAACACGAGTACATTCATGTATATATTGTGAATTTTCTAAATTATAATTTTAATATTTTTTATTATTTAAATTATTAAAAAGATATTCCAAATAGTTAAATAATTATTAGGATTTTCGAAATCATTTATTATAATTATTTTAGAAAAGATATTTTGAATTTATTGTGGTAAATTAAACTTTGATTATATTTTGTTGATTTCATTTAAAGAAGTTTGATTTAAAAATGTGACTTATCTACATTAGTTTGGATTTGGATTTTCTTTGATTTAAATTGAATATGAATTGGATTTGATTGAAATGGTCGATTTAAATTAATATGTGGAATATCTAAAAGGGTTTAAAACATTTCTAATCCTTATCCAACTAAGGAGTCCACCTCCTATATAAGGAGAGCTTTCCTTTGCTCCTCCCATCAATCCCATACACCAATAACCACAGCATCCATCATCACAAATTGTGCCATGCATCGTATCTGTGACTATCAATTCTCATTCATATTTTTACATGTACATCCACACCGGCACAACTCCACGACCAACAGGCCACAACCTCCTCACCACCATCATCGCCCTCGACCACCATCAATCCACCACCAGGCCGATCACCACCATCAAACCCACACCTCTACCAGAATAACCACCACCCCGTGGCCATCACCGCCACGAACCTGACCCCTGGTACACCCTCCACCACTACGGCGTACTGTCCCCATTGCCAAAAGCCCGGTCATCATCTTTACCGTGCAACACCCCCACAGCCACGTCCTTCGACCTTGGCCAACCCTCCCCTCCTCCACGTGCTCATAGCCTTCGACCACCGCACCGCTTCCCGACCCGGTGCCGTGGCTGTGTCAGCCCCGTCCTCATCTTTCCACGAGAATTGAGCATCACCGACCGTACGACCCGACCTTCCACATGCCTTCCTCCATCGCACAGCGACCTCGCAATAAGGGCGAGCGCCGTCCGTACAGCCGCACGGACCGATGAGACGAGCGTCGCCATCCGGCCATCTCGGCGTCGCCACGAGCCGTGCTTCCCCAACCGGGCGCCGCCACTGGATCGGCGCTGCACCTCCGCGCTCATGTCCTACTCCAGTGAAGCACCTCCCTGTGCCGCAGGCCACCACAATTTCGGTGGCCATCGCCCCTACGCATATCGACCCCCGCGTCGGAGCCCTAGGTAAGATTCGAACCCTCTCTCCCCAATCTCTAGTTTCCTCACCGCTCGCTCACTCTCCCGCTCTCTTCCTCCCTTCTCCTTAAGTGGTTTCTTCATAAATTTTTGTGATTTGCTTTTCTCTCTCCCCGAGAAAGAGTGCTGCTGATATAAAAACTTTTGATTGTTGTTGTTTACTTATTATATATTTTTCTTTGAAGTCAAAGGAAGGGGGAACATGTATTCAAAGCCAAGTTTTGTTTGTCCCTGTCGTTTGATTTGTGCTTTTTCCATTTCTGTCCTCAGTAGCATCAAATATTTATTAAGAAGATTATTATTATTATTTTCCAAACAGAACAAGCTAAAGCAGTCAATAGAGTACATATTTTTCTATTATTTGTATTTTATATTTTTTATAACTAAATACATGTTAGTAGTATAGATACAGTAATGTATAGTTAAATTTTGTATGGATAACTAATAGTTTAAATAAAAATATCCTTTAAGTAATTTTGAATAACAAAATGTTATTTTAGGCTTAGTCATATAACTATTTCAATGGTTTAGTTGAAAACCTAAATTAGTACTATATTATATTCTATCTATTTTAAAACTTCTTTGCCAAAATTTACTCTCTTATTTTGCACAAAAAAAGAAAAATAAAAGTTGTACTAATATTATATATATATATATATATATATATATATATATATATATATATATATATATATATATATATATATATATATATATTCGACCAAGTTATAGTTTTTTTGGCCTAAACAATTTATTAATATTTTTGAATAATTACTTAAATATTTTCTTTATGAAAGGTAGTTTTATCTAAAAGCATATTTTTACAAACTCATAATTTTAGCCTAAATCATTTTTTTTTATTTTCAAATAGTTATCAAAAATTTATTTTTAGCAAATATGATTTTAAGTAGTATAAATATTTTCTAAGATAGTATTCCTTCACACCAAATTCCTCGATTATCAATCTTGACCATGACTAAATCCTATATTCCTCACGACTTCAGACCTCTACCCATCAACCATGGTTGTGGGACCGTCGGAACATGTCAGAACACCTTCCAACCACCAGGCAAGTATACCTTGCTGATTAACTGTCATATTATTTATTTTTCGCATTTATTTACCTTGTTTCATATTTGTTAGTTTATAAACTGTGCGTCCAAGCCATACTTGGGTGCAAGTGACTTTATTAGTCGTTACTTTACTTTATGCATGTTAACATAGTTTTAGCGGACTACCTTCATGTTGTGGGATATCCTTATATCTCCTTTGGCCATGACACTCACACTATACGATTTGAGATATGTTGTTAGGGGCACGACTTGCATATTGACTGGCCATCTCTATAGTCGTATGACGGATAGATCGTAACTGCTATGACTAGGGTATAGAGACTCAAGCAGTTACAAAATTGGGCGGGTCAGGGACATGACTTGGTCAGTATGGGAAATATTGGGAGAGGACAGTCACTAGTGCTTATGGGAACCCAAACAGGTAAACCATAGTTTTCGAAAGGAACTATGGCGAGATATATTTGTAGTTACCCTCTGACGTTTTGGACGTTACGGCAGGATACGGATGACTGGATGCCAGTTACGTACTTATAGCCTAAATCTCACCCATGCGCATGAAAGTTGTCCTCTAAATTGCACATTAGACGGTTAGAATCTCCTTTGCATATTTGTGTCTAGGATAGTCTTTTGTATATTATTTTATTATTCGGACAGTTCATATTAGCATGTTCTTCCTGAATCTCGTTACGTCCCTCTGAGGACCTGGTGATTTCTCTAGGTGTGTTTGTGATTTTCGCAGGTGCTCTAGCCAAGGACATAGTTTATAATCTACCTTCGCGATGCTAGCTTTTGGATCATCTTTCGCTTCGCTCGACTCTTCCGTCGTTGCTATGTATCTCTCTTTTTGTTGGTAGTAGATTTGTCTTCGCCCAACGTTTTGTACAAATGACTTTAATAAGTTGATTTTATGATATATATATTGGTTTGTGGATGAGATTAGTTTCATGGTTACTGTATTTTATAGCTTATGTATACATACGAGGTTTTCGTATATTGGAGTATGCTTCGTATGTATGCAGCGAGCATGTCTA
Organism: Iris pallida; assembly: GCA_029216955.1. NCBI lineage: Eukaryota > Viridiplantae > Streptophyta > Magnoliopsida > Asparagales > Iridaceae > Iris > Iris pallida. Next base: position 1,337,880 of record JANAVB010021398.1, read on the forward strand.
CGTACTTGGTCCTAAGTATCTTGGGACTGGGGCATTACAAGTGTATACATGTGAAGGTAACTAACATAATAAGCCATCCTAGACATAGCGTAGTTAGACGGGATCATTTCAATGCAACAAGCTCTGCTGAAAGTTCCTGAATTAACCGTGATTTAACCTAGCTCAGATATATCGTGTTCCCCTAGGCCGAATCGGTCTCGTGGCTCTGGGATATCGTTCGAAGAAACATTTCCGTTGTGCACAAGTTGCTCATGACCGTGCTAGACTAAACTAGTTACTCAAGCATGATCTACGAATTCATAGAAAACTTAACCAATTTCAGTGTGTTCTACCTTATTTATGCAACATTTACTCATCGATTCTTTTTTGGTTAGCACAGTTCTATAATTGGAATAGCATAAGTAGGTATGTAGTAGTTTCATGGCATACCAGTTCTATAACAATTCTACATAAATAAACATGTAACAGTTCTATTTACAGTATTATGGAAACAAGTATGCGATATTGTGTCTACGTCTCTATATCTAGCATTCATGTTATCAGTATCGTTGATTGATTAGCGAGCAATAGGGTCAAGGTGAGAAAGTTCAAGCCACTCACCGTTGATTGAATTAGTTAAGAGAAAGAGGTCTTGTACACTACACATCACCTGTGTAATTACCTGCAATAGCATAACAAAAAGATCAATACTCTTTCCTTTCTTGTAGAATTCGATAAGAAGTGCGAAGTCCAAAGAACACAAGCAATAAAACCATCGAAAACATTCTCAAAAATTTATTCAAGAAAACTAACGCAAAAGAGGCAAGTGCGGCATCAAAACCAAGCAACAGAGAGGTCCCTCGAGCCTCAGCCACATAGTCTTTCCTCGAGACTCAATCCGCTGAATATGAGACTTGATTCGGAAGAAGCCAATTCCTAACGAGGAAAGGATCTTAATTCAATATGTTCTGATTAATCGATACCAATAGTATTTCTTAACCGTGCTCCTCAAAGTAAATATTGTCCCAGTTGTTGACGGCAAACCTCACAACTATACACCTTCTTCTGACAATGGCCGTAAGTAGGAATGTGCATAGTCTGCCTCTGCTGAACTGGGGCTCACGGGGGTAACTGTGGTGTAAATGTCCTATCTGGGTGTTGGAACGCTTGGGTGGTCCCGGGTGACTAACTCCTCTAGTGGTATCACGGTCTCTCTTCGGGTGAATATTTAGGTCAACCTCTACTCTTTGGGCAATAGAGACCATCCCTGCATAAGTACTCGCACCATTGGAAGTGACCGAGATACGAATCTCATGGTTCAGTCCTTGACGGAACCTCCTAGCTCTAACCTCCGGATCTTGATCCCTACCCTCAGCAAATCGGCTAAGCCGGCCAAACTCCGTTGCATACTCATCTACTGAGTCGGTCCCCTGCTCGAGGGTATGAAACTGTCTCTCTAAAGCCTCTCTAGCTACTGCGGGGAAGAACTTCTCCTTGAATATCTCTACAAACTGGTCCCAGGTGAGTCCGGGTGTCATGAGCTGAGGCTCACTCCGAAACCAAGTGTGAGCTAAGTCGTGCATCTGCAATCCTGCTGCCTCTATCTTGAGGTCCTTTAGAAGCCTAGACATACGAAGTAATCTCTCAATGTCCTCTAACCACTCATCGACATAGAGGATGCCCTCGGTACCCAGAAACTCGCAAGGAGCCATCCTCTTAAAGTCTAGGATATAACCCTCTCTAGGCTGGATGGGAGTGGTCTGAATCTGAGTCGGTGGCTGTGTTGGAATCTATGACAGGGTCGGGCATATGTTCTGAGATGGTGGTGGTGGAAGAGGAGTCACTAACTTCTCCAAGTTAGCTAAGGTAGATAGTCGGGCAATCTAGTAAAATCTGAGTTTGTGCCCTCTGTGCCTCAAGTAGTCCGTGGATCAACTAGTGCATCTGGGTCCCTGTCATGGAACTGATAGATCGTCGGGTGAAAACTCCCGTAGTAAGAGGTGGTGCATGAGTGTCACTCCGCTCTAGACCCGCAGGTGGGGCATAAGATCCTCTCTTAGAGTTGACCACACTAGGAGTACGGCCACGCGGAGGATGGTCTTTCTTTCTCTTTGCAATTTTTTGAAATGGAAGGAAAAGAACCATCAATGATTGTTGGTGTATTGTGTGTGTTAGCAAAATAAAAGACAAAATAACATTTAATAATGGTCATATGTCGTGATGAGTTTCCTAAGGACCTACATGGGCCACCACAAAAATATGTCACGATCCGCTCCCGAATAATCTGGTACGAATCGAGTCATGCCCGGCCTACGTTATCGCTGATAGCGGTAGTCAGCCCATCTAGACTCTAGTAATCATCAAATAGTGTCACGAACCGCTCCTGAATAATCGGATACGAGTCGGACACGCCCAGCCTACGTTGGAGACTCAACGTAGTAAGTTGTACTAGGTATCAGGAAGACTCAAGATAATATCATAAAGCAACATCACAACGTCTAATGCGTCCCAGAATACAACATAATACACCACCATAGGTTCCAGCCATTATTACACCTTTTACACTAAACCAGAGACAAGTCCAGATACAAAATATAAAGGTGAAAGTCTAACCCACAACGTCAAATGAAAGTATACTAAGTAAAGCTAATCTAAATCTCCGTAGCCTCTAAGTCTTGGGTGGTGTCGTCCTGCTCATCTATGGTCCCGAGCTCCTATCCAAAGTAGGTATACATATGGCCTCAAGCTCACCTGCAACATATCCAGTCAGGAGTAAAGTAAAGTATAATCTATAATAATGAAACAAGTACAACATGGTGAACAAGAAAAGAGACAATAAACAGTATGACTATAAAAAATAAATGCACATATCTGAACTGAATATGAAACATGTATCAAAAGATCCTGACATGTGATTTGAAATAGCTACTAGAGTATGTGACCGGCTGCAGTAAGATCACGAATAAGAACAATGTAATGGTACGGCTTAGAATCCCACGTGCACGATGTGAGACCTAAGCTATCATGCAATGTCCTAAGTTGGGCTTTGGTCACATATTCGTAGTATTTTCCCTCCCCACGATACAAGAAAAGACCATGAACCACAATATAGACCAATCCGTGTAAAATTGTGTCCAATATGAAAAGAACATGACATGAAGTAAATGAGTCAGAACCATAGAAGTACGTGCCTTGCTTGGAAAGCTCAGTAATGGGAAAGTAGTAATCTCTAGGTCCACCTGAGTCAATTGGGGTTTAATTAGATTCTAAATAATTACAACTAGCTAAATTTGTTAGCTAACTAGCTATTTCTATCTTATAAACTTGCTAGTTAGTTATCATAAATAATACTACTTAATACTAAATACTACTAACTATACACATAACTTTAGCTAGTTATAGAATAAATTATATTTTAGACAAACTCAAAATATTCATATAAAATAATGATAAGTAATTATAGTTCTAAGTACAAATAAGATAATAACAAATGTATTTAGAATGCTTATCATCAAAAATAGTTATTAATAACAATCAATATGTACTGTAACTGGCTACTTAACCAAAATGTCTACCAAATGTCTTAATATTGTTTAATCTAGCTACAATAGGCCCGGCCCCATAAAGTCCACAGATTAGAATCTAAAACCACATGAATTATACCCACATAATTAGATACAAATGATTGGTGCTTGGACCAGTCATTGGACTGGAATCAACAAAAGCCCACAGAGAATCAGATATTAGCCAACTAACACATTAGAAGACCACAATATACTCAGCTTGGACTGTTGGCCAACTCCACCATTCAACTTCATTTCGAACCTCTTCTCCACTACAGTACACATTAGGTAGGCTATAGTCTAACTCATGATTTAATTCCAAACTCAAATAATAATAAAAAGAAATCTCAAGCTGGTCATAATACCAACTAAAGTCCAGCACCCCAACCAAAAGTTTATTAAAATATACCAACCAACATCCATGTAAAGCACACACAGATCTCTCCCATATATACATAAATTTAAACTCCCATTCCCGCCAATGCCATTCCAAACCCAATCGATCTCCTTGGATGCGACACGCCTAAACTCCAGTCCCAAAGTCCTCCTGCACACGACCCTAATACTGGACACAAACAGTGCTGGACACAAGCCAAGACTGAACACGAACCAACCTACAGGGATCTGATCTGTCCAGTATCGTACTCCATTAAAATTCATAACAACGAGCTACAACATTTGAAAGAACAGAACGGTACCCACGGAGGAATGACCCAAACTGTAGCAGACACAATCCAAATAATCAGACACGTCTCCTCCTGTCCGATCGTGAGCTAGAGTTTCTCTGCGGCATAACGTCGAACACGTCCAGCGCAAGAACAAAAGAAGCAGGTCTCAGAGCAATGGATAATATGTTCGACCAAAATTTATTAAGAAAACTCCCAAAAATTACAGAAACTCCAGATCAATACTCACCGTTTGTTTCTGATCCCAATCGATCACAAAACTTGGATTGACTTAGCAGTCTAAGCCAAGAATCTTGGAGAATTTCTAGTCCCTGACACAATGCGAACAAGAAAATTAAATCGAGCGATCGATCGCTTACACAGCCAACAGACTAATATTCATCGTTGTTCCACTCACCGTGTCGCCGCCACCACTTTTCGAGTGTGCACCGAGGAAGAGCGTCAAAGAAAATGAACCGAACAAAAGACCACTCGCCGAAGATAGAACTGGATTGATCTTGTTCGATCTGTAATTCCAGATTGAGGATGAATAGATCGATTCGAGATTAGGAACAATGAAAGAAAGAAGGCGATCAAGTGGAACTCACCGAGCCACCGGCAACTCCCCCGTCATTAGGGCCGCAAATGACCCAAGTTGCTCGAAGCTCGGCTCGATAAAAGCTTGTTTGAGCTCGGTTCGTTTAGTAAACAAGCTGAGCTCAAGCTTCATTTTCGAGCTCGTTTGATAAACGAGCCAAGCTCAAGCTAAGAAGTACTCGGCTCGTTTGAGCTTGCAAACTGGCTCGTTTAGGAGCTTGTTTTCATTTGTTCTTTGTTGAATTATATTTTTTTATATGTTTGTATAACAATATGGATGTGTGCATTATATATTTACTAGTCATAACCCGTGCCCATCGGGCACGGTTCATTTAAGGTATTCCCCCTCAAAATCTTGGACCCCCAATTTTAAACGAACAATAATAATTATGAGGCCCCCATGCGCGAGGGTTTAAGCTGGAGCTGGAGCTCGTTCTAGCCAATTTCAAATCGTCGACCGAAACTATTCTCCCAACTACATCTGCTTGAAGGATCAAATAGACCTTCCCATTAATCACCTACTTCCAATTTTACATACAACTCCGGTTTTCCCAGTGGAATTAAACACAGATTTCAAAGAACTCTAAAATAAAAGCCAACTTGATAGAAACTCCGGTTTTTCCAGTGGAATCAAACACAGATTTCAAAGAACTCCGGTTTTCCCAGTGGAATCAATCAGAAAATTGGTTGTTAATGTTAATTTTCTGTTTAGATCAACAGAAAATTGGTTGTTAATGTTAATTTTCTGAATCCTTCCAATTAAAAAGAAAGAAAAAAAAGTCTCCACGTGTGATTGTCAACCCTTGTTTCCTGATGCTGTTCCAAATTGATAGAATCATTATTCTGACAAAAAAAAGAACACATAAAAGATGACAGTGGGATGTATACATGTTCAACAAAAGGACCAATTTTTTGTTGATCTAAACAAAAACCAATCAGAACCCATTTAAAAAAAGCTTGGAGTTTGGAGACAACTACAACTGAGATTGAGGAATTGAATATTAACATATTTTGGCAATTGGGGATTCAAATTCAATGAATTAATAGCCTTGGGAACATTTCCGGACGATTGTCAATCTGGCTTCTGAATCCTTCCAATTAACATTAACACCAAAACTCCATGAGAAAAGAAAGAACCAAACTTTTGATAAACAAAACCAAATTAAAAAGAAAGAAAAAAAAAGGACCAAATTTTGTGCCTGGAGTAAAAGAATTGCTTGAACATCTGAAGTCTTACAGAATTTCCTTTTATGCCAGCTTCTTATCCTCATGTTACTTGTTAAAAAACAATTAATTTAGTCAAGGGAAATAAAGAAAGAAATTATTCTCATTGTCAATCTGGCTTCTGAATCATTCCAATTAACATTAACACCAAAACTCCATGAGAAAAGAAAGAACCAAACTTTTGATAAACAAAACCAAATTAAAAAGAAAGAAAAAAAAGGACCAAATTTTGTGCCTGGAGTAAAAGAATTGCTTGAACATCTGAAGTCTTACAGAATTTTCTTTTATGCCTGCTTCTTATCCTCATGTTACTTGTTAAAAAACAATTAATTTAGTCAAGGGAAATAAAGAAAGAAATTATTCTCGTTGACTACAGTTCAGCATTATTTGATCAATGCTTTCTATTAGGTTTTTGGTATGATAATTTATCGATAGTCGGTGTCTTTCCCTTCACTTTTAAAGACTGGTTAATTATTTTCACATAGGTGCAGTTTCAATCTAATTCTTGTTTACCCTTCAAAAGTAAGAAACTGTGTCAATGTACAGACCATGTTAACCCCAACGGACTTGGAGTCCTGGCTCTGCTATTGAAGCAAGCGACTATACAAAAGACAACATGCGACTATACAGAGGACAACATGGAGAGGACAACAGTAGTAAATGAAGGCACATATTGTTGGTTTCATCTAGACCTTGGGAAGCACTTATAAATATCATTTCATTCCTGGAGCCTAATATAACATCTGCACTTCTTAACAGCAAGGCTATCACATTTTAAGAAAACCATGGCTGAAATCTCATGCTCCTCCGACAATTTCCACTGGAGTGAATTTCAAATTTTACCCAAGAGAATCACTTCCTAAACTTTCAAATTTTACAAAAGAGAATCACTTCCTAAACTTAAGATCTCTTCAGCATACATGTTATAGTAATATACGCAAGCTCAACATAAAATCAGTCAATGATATGGTAAATGATTAGAAAAGCTTTACAGCTATAGACGAAAAGGAACAACAGAAAGCAGAAGAATATTGCACTGGGAACACTTGTAGCTCCGGCGACGTCCACGAAGTCTCCCGGCTTCGTCTCGAACCGCGCCACCGCCGCTAACCTCGGTGAGCCTCTCATCTCTTTCCTCTCTTCCTCTGGAGTATTTCTCTTAGGTGGGCTATTCTGGAGTAAGCTCTCGAGATTATAAGAAAGAGAGACCTTTCGTTTTCCGAAGTCTTTCCTCTCTTCCGCGCCACGAAGTCTTTCCCTTCGGTTTTGCTGCAATGGCAGTTGCTGCAATGGGGGTATTTGATGGGTCAAGTGACCTTTAGTTTTCCGAAGTCTTTCCTCTCTTGGTGTTAGGAAGGGACAGCTGCAATGGCAGTAGAGAAGCCATTACGTACGCAGCCGCACATGCAAGGACCTCATAAATGCTAACCATGCAGAAAAAAAACCTGAACAGCACGTATCTAGTACTAAAGAATGAATCCATGAGTGTATGTGGACCGGTTTCAAACTACATTCATTTTCTTCTTCCAATTTTAAAACCCCATAAAATCCACTCTTTGGATTCCCCATAAAACTCCACTCTCAATAATGCTCATTCCCCATAAAATCCCACTCAACCCCACTCTTTGGATTCCCCATAAAACCCCACAACCGTTGATTTACCAAGATTAAATCTCAACCACTCTTTATCTTGGCACAGTCAGTCCTAGGATTCAAAAACCTTTGTGTTTTGTATAATAGATGTTTGAGGATAACCCTTCTGAAAGAGGGCCCGGTTGGCAACCTTGAATTCATGGTAGGGTCATCCTTATTTCTCAAAATAAAAAATGATCAAAAATTTTAAAGCATTAAGAAGGATTGAAAGAAAATCCTAGAAAAGGCCTTAAGGTTGTGTTCTGTTTGGTGGAAATTCAGGGGAAGGAAAAGAAAAGGATGTGTTTCGTATTGAAATTTGATCCCATTTACATAGGGTTGAGTTTCATTTTCTTTTCCTTCCGCTCACTTTCTTAGTAACCAAACACATGATAAGAAAAGGATCTTAAAACCAAGGTATCAATATTAGAAAGTATGACTATTAAATTAAAATAGAAACCCACGTGTGCAGATCTTTGTTGTTCATCTCATGAACTTGCCAAAAAAACATGAAACTGGCTTCATAAAATCCGGGGCTAACTTCAAATGCCAATGTACAACAGCACTTAAATACAAACCTTCTCTGATCCCAATCCATATAAAATTTCAATCCAAAGATCTTTCAGATATTAACTAAACTCTTTCATATCAAACTAAATATCTAAATAATTGAGTTTAAAGATTCCGTCTTTTGCAAATATACAAAATACCCATAAGAGCTAAGCTCAGAACATCCACAATGGAATTTCTAATATGCAATAAAATTGCGTCAAACTCTGCATCAAAACTTGAAACTGACAAAGACTTCACCTTTAGGGAAAATGCAAGCAGCCCAAAAATAGATATCAGCATCTGACCCAACCGACATAAAATTACAATACAAAGAGGTTTCAAATGTCATCTAAACCGTTTCTAATCAAACCCCCAATACACGAAATCAATATAAAGATTCCATATTATGCAATAATACAAAATACCCATGAGAGCTAAGCTCAGTATATCCACAGTGGAACCAAAATATGCAATAAAATTGCATCAAGCACCGATTAAAATGAACAAATACTTCCATCTTTAAAAAGAAAAAATGAAAGCAGTCCATAAACAACTAAGTAATTAAAAGGGAGAGAGGGACCTTGATCCGAAGGAACTCTATCCGCAGATGCCAAAGGTTCCACGAACTCCTGCACAAAACCACAATTTTCTGGTGAATCTTTCTTAGTAACCAAACAAAATATTTAGCGTTTTCTATTGAGGATGTTTGAGGATAACCCTTCTGAAAGAGGGCCCGGTTGGCAACCTTGAATTCATGGTAGGGTCATCCTTATTTCTCAAAATCAAAAATGATCAAAAATTTTAAAGCATTAAGAAGGATTGAAAGAAAATCCTAGAAAAGGCCTTAAGGTTGTGTTCTGTTTGGTGGAAATTCAGGGGAAGGAAAAGAAAAGGATGTGTTTCGTATTGAAATTTGATCCCATTTACAAATGCCAATGTACAACAGCACTTAAATACAAATCCGGGGCTAACTTCAAATGCCAATGTACAACAGCACTTCAATATACCCCCTTATTCATCCCAAAATTAGCAATTTCAGCACAAATTTTAGAAAATATCCAAACTTTCTCAATCTAAACCTAAATCCGATGTCAGAAACATGAGAAATCGCCGGTTTACATTAAAAAAAAATTTATTCTCGATGCAAAGAATCGAAACCCTAGAAATCAAAGAATTTATTCTCGATGCATACCCTAGATGCAAACCCTAACGAAACCCTAGAAATGAAAGAATTTATTCTCGATGCAAACCCTAGATGCAAACCCTAGACTACAATTCTGTTGATCTAAAAAAAAAGCTTGGAGTTTGGAGACAACTAAGGAATTAAAAGGGAGAGAGGGACGGACCGGCGTACCTCCTCTCTGACGTCGACGGTTCCGTTGAAGGAAGAGCCGAGGAGCACGCCGACGACGCTGGAGGAGAGGAGAGGAAGCTCAGGCCAATTCTGTTACCAAAGGAGAGGAGAGGAAGCTTTGCGTGAGGGTTTAAGAGGATAGGAAGCTCTGAGCGTGGGATCTCCAATAGGGCAGATGAGGCGGCAGAGAACATTATTGCGACGATTCCCTAGGAGAGGAAGCTGTTCCCGGAGGAGAAAGTTGGAGGAGAGGAAGCTGTTCGTTCGGACCCCCGTTCGTTTGGATTCCCTAGGCTTCCTCTCTATATTTATTGTATTTATTTTTTTGCAACGTTTGGACCCCGTTTGGAACCCCAGCTATTCGTTTGGACCCCCAGCTATTCGTTGGCAAGGGAGAGAGGAAGCTATACTTAATAGAAAGGGAGAGAGGAAGCTATATTTAATAGCTGTGTTAAATAACAGATTAGTTTGGAAGCTTTAGTTATATTTTTTGCTTTATTCGTTTGGAAGCACATCCAATATTTAATAGCACATCCAATATTTTATTGGATCTGCTTCAATATTTTTAGTGGAAGCTTTAGTTTTATATATATTCGTTTGGAAGCTTATATAACAGATTATTATATTTTTTTAAAATTAAAACTCATGGAGTTATATATATTTTTTTAAAATTAAAACTCTTGGACCCCCAATTTTAAATCCCAACCATCAAAATATTAAATCCCCATCTTTGGATTTCCCATAAAACCCCACTCCCAATAATGTTCTTCCCCATAAAGTCTCACTCCCAATAATGCTCTTCCCCCATAAAATCCCACAACCGTTGATTCACCAAGATTAAATCCCAACCACTCTTTATCTTGACACAGTCAGCCCTAGAATTCAAAAACCTTTGTGTTTTGTATAATAGATATGTACTTAGTAATTGATATTAAGAAACTTTTTTAATTAATTTTTTATAAATAAATTGTTAATATTGCATGTACTTGAATTCAAACATAACTAGCTTGAAATCGAGCTCGTTAAGCTTGAAATCAAGTTTAATGAGCTTGGAATAAAGTTGAGCGAGCTTGAAATAAAGCTTATCGAGCTTGTTTATCAAGCTTGAATCAAGCTTGCTTATCAAGCTAAGCTCAAGCTTAAACCAAGCCAAGCTCAAGCTTAATATAAACAAGCTCGAGCCAAGCTCAAGCTCTAAAATAAAAAACTTATCGAGCTCGAGCTCGATTAATTCTAGTCAAGCCAAGCTCAACCTTACAAAAGCTTGGCTCGGCTCTGCTTGGCTCGTTTGCAGCCCTAAGTGTCATCGATGTCACCGGGGAAGACGAAGTCCCTACGATGATAAAGAAGAATGGATCGCCGGTCGTGCCAAAGCTCAACTCACAGAACCGTCGAGGAAGACGAAATCCCCGACGATGAACCGACGCTCATCATCATCTGGAAGGAGTAGCACTGCCGGGAACGTCTAGTCGCTGCTCGTCAATCGTAAGGCTTTCGCCATGGCTGGAGTTAGAAATTTGGCTTAGGGTTCGAAAGGACTTGCTTGGGGAGGAAGAAGAGGAGATCGGGAAGGAAATAGAGAATTGAGCTTTGCTCTGCTCTTTGATTTCAATAACAGAGGAGAAATGAGACGAAGAGAGGGAGAGAGAGAGAGAGAGAGAGAGAGAGCCTTACATAAGAGTTGAAAGAAAAATTAGGAATTTACCAAAAAGAAATAGTTTTCTTTCACAAATTTGGTTTTATTACAAACTAGGTCCAAAAGTTAGTTATAGGGTATGTTAGTAGTTGTTATGAAGTTGTTAGAATTTCTTGGAAAACACTCTAGGTTATTTGCTAGAGTTTTTTCTCCTTAAAATTAATAAACAATTATTTCTTTTAACAAAAAACATAATAATAGCATTAATAAGGAAATTATTATTCTTCAAAATAAATTGAAGATTATTATTCTTCCAAAACCTAACATATTAGGAATATACCAAAATTCATTAATCGGGAAAAGTGGGGTTGCAAATAGCATATCATATACACTACTCATTACAACATCGATCACGATATAACTACTACTAATACCATCATAGTTTACTATATGCAGTTATTATAGCCTTTTACATGAATATCCGGGTACTAAACCAGTAACGAATATAAAGGCTATCTAAACCTGCAACATATCCTCAGTCTCAATACATCATATCATCAATCCTATACATGAATCTAAACTCCAAGAATATAATCCTGATCCTGTTGAGCATCTGGAGTGAGCTCCGTTGCTGGGTCTCCCTGCTGGCCATAACACTCTAAGTGATCAGTCTCACATGTAATCAATAATCTTGTTAGTAAATAGAGCAAAGTACATATTAGCTCAACTAAATCCAAACATAGTATTAAAGGAAATAGAACATGAACTAACGATGAATAAGGAGAATAACTGACATATGCAATAGCTACAAGGATCATTCATAAGAACATCTTTGAGCATGTAGGGCTATCAAGTCAAGTGTATAGAGTAATGATATGCTAGCAGTCATGTATATAATGCATACCATGTACGCTATACTAACATGGATAAGGTATGTAGTAACGATATGCTATCAGTCATGTCGAGTGTAAGGCATATCGGTACTATATACTAGCAGTCAAGTAAAAGGACATATTGTATAGTGCATTGATATACTAGCAGTCAGGTATAGGTATAAGGTATATCATGTACGCTATACTAACAACCGGGTATATGTCCAGGCATAGGTGAGTACATGCTTTATAATGTTCATCCCTTCCCGACATGACACGACGACATGCAAGCAAGTGAAACGATAAGCAAGAACATGTGAAATATGATATGCATGCAATGTGTGTTTACTTGAGTTACAAGTACTTGCCTTTATCTAGGAAATGTTGATGTCTCTAAATCACCCAAAAATAGGAAAGTAAATTAGAAAATATTCCAAAGGGTTTTCCCTAATCAAGTTTTAATGACTAAGCTACTCTATTAGCTAACTTATTTAACTAATTAATCTATCCTAGCAATAACTTCACACTACAATCTGCAAGCAACATTTACTTCTAAACCCAACTACACTCCTTTAGAGAATTTATTCTTAAACCCAACAGGCTAGCCCAATACCATTACATAGTAGTGCAACGTAGTCCACAAATATTTGGGCTCAGTAATAATACCGGCCCAAAACTGAATTTAAAGTCAAAACCCCATAATTACCCATTGGGACCAAGGGACTTAGAAGCCCATACTAGCCAGCCCATAACATGTTCTTCCCAATTGAATTCTAACTCATTCAAAATGTAACCCTAGCCCAAACGGTCACTGCACAGTGACTTATATGCTCAAATTACACAGCTTTTCATATCAGTAGCCTGATACTGATATCAGTAACACAAATCATTTTAAGAACTGATATCACAGCTAGTACAGTGTCCCATTTTAATTCTCTAAATTCGTGTCCAGTCTAGATTCCCAAACTGTGCCCTCATTACACGCCCATCACGTACAACCTGTGTCCAAGATAGGTTCAATCATTGATTGCCAGAACTCAAATACAAGAGAAATCAAGAGAATCATATTTGATCTATTAATACTAAAATTTATAGAGGAAAGGTAAAAGGAGTATACCTATGTAGAGTGGCTTCAAAGGACCCTATGATGTCCGACACGCTTTCTCGTATCCGACTAGCCTATCCTCGAGTTCAAAATAGAGGAAGAACTTCTTTAAGGAATAACAACAAACACCTGATAGGTAAGAACAGGGAATCGAACCGTATAATTTACCTTGATTGTATTATTTGGAAAACTTAAAAAGGATTTAAGAATAGAGAACCTAAATTAATGTTCAGGAATAAACTTACTGAATTGTGCTCGATCAGTACATTCGCGATCGAATGACTCGCTCACAAACAGAGCTTGAAGCTGTCAAGAACAGAGACAATTCCATCGACTGTTCTTACTCGAACTTAAAAAGTTCTAAGGAGGAAATGGATAATAGATCTCTTAGATTCGATCTAGAAGCCGATCAGTGATGGTTCCTAGCAGGAGATGAAGACATGAATGACTCCACAAAACTGAATCACAAGATTGATCTACCAGGATTCAATCACAAGAATTAATGGTACGATTGATCAGAGAAGAGCACTTACAGTAAAATATCAAAGTGAAGGAGATTACTATACTGAAGCTATCGGCTAGCCAGAGCCCCTTGAAGAGCTTTATGCCACTCTCGATTGCAAAACCATTGCTGCTGCGGTCGCCGGGACAGCCAGGGTCACTACGCCCTCATAGAGACACCCTTGACTACGGTAGACAGCGGCTCGAAGCTTGAAGAAGGAGAACGGCGCTATGAATCCAATAGATCAGAAATGAATTAACGAACAAATCGAACAGAGGAAGAAGAAGAACTTACTGGAGTTTGATTAAGACACCAAGGAAGAGTTCGATGGAGTAATTGCTTTGGACGTCAGTGATCAGCGCCGTGGAAGAATGGAACCCGTCGACGAGTAGCCTGTGGATGACCGTCGCCTAGCTCGGAGTCGAGTACACCTCGTCGGATCTCGCTATGGCTGGGAGCTTTAAACGTTAAAGAGGAAGAGGGAGAACGGAGTAGAATTGGGCAAGGCTTCATCAGCGTAGGAGAGGATGCTGATGCTAGAGGCCAGGTGTCACTCCCATTTTCCGTTATATGTATCTTTAGTATACGTGTACAGATTTCTGACATCTGTCAGGTGGCCCATACTTTGACTTGTCTTGCTTAGCCTTGACTTGGTTTAATCTTGACTTGGTTTAGTTTTGGTTTGGTTCACCTTTGGTTTGGTCGGTTTGAGATGAGAAGGGTTGGTATATAAACCAACTTCTCTCTCTCTCTCTCTCTCTCTCTATTACTTCTTATTCAATTTTTCTTCTTCTTCATTTACTCCTTCACCAAACCCTAGGCAATTGCAACTTGCTCCATGAAGGATCTTCATTTTTATTGTTCCGTCTCCTTTCCAACATGATTCTAAGCATCTTTAGAACTTAAAATTTTCAGCTTCGATGGATAGATTTTTGTATATCTAAGTTTTAAATTTTTTTTTTGTTTTCATCTCTAAAAACTTGTTATTTCCAAAAACTAATGGTTCTATATTGTGGGGAATTCAATTCTACCCAATTTCGGCTTTTCAACCACTTGATTTTGACTTATTTTGAAGAAGTTATGACATTTTTGTGTTCATGGGTTCCCGTACATCTTCGGTGTTGTCGGGACGATGAACAGTGTCATGCGCCTGCGTGCCATGCTCTCGTGCTCCGCGTACCATGGCCAATTTGGTCCACGTGCACTGTGCGTTTCGCGCGTCGTGCGCCCGTGCGATTCGTTTGCCGCACGCCTGCGCATCGTGCTCTCGTGCTCCGTGTGCCATGCATCCGCGTGTGGGGCACTACACTGTGCGTCGTGCATTCGTGCACAGTGCATCCATGTGCAGTGTATTTCGTGTACTACGTGCACTACGTGCTTGCGTGATTCGTTTGTCGTACGCTCGTACGCCGTGCATCCGCGCCCCGCATGCTGCGCATCCGTGCGCTGCGTGTTTCGTGCGTCGCATGCCTGCGCAATTTGTTTGCCGTGTGCACTACGTGTCGTGCATCCGTGCGCTGCGTGTTTCACGCTCCGCATCCCGTGCATCCGTGCCCCACGCATCGTGCATCTGTGTGCAGCGTATTTTGTGCGCCTTGCATCTACGTGCTGTTCATTTTACCAGCAGCACGCCTGTGCAATTCGTTTGCCGCACGCCCGTGCGCCGTGCATCCATGCCCCGTGTGCCGTGCATCCATGTGCTGCACGTTTCATGCGTCGCGCACCTGTGCGATTCTTTTGTCGCACGCCCGCACACTGTGCATCCGCGTCCCACGTCCGCGCGCGCACGAATGATTATTTTTGCATGTTTAAGCTATTTTGTAGCTAAAATCTTGTAATACTCAAAACATGAAAGTTGTATATCTCCGTCTTGGCTTCAAGAATCTTCTTGTCTCACTTTAACTGGAGTTCATATGCGACTGATAGTTTCAATCGCAGTTTTTGATCTTCTTTGCATGTTTTCTGTACTTGGCCTAAATTGCGACGACACGACTTGATAATCTTGAGCTAGTAGCTTGAACTTGAATATGATAACATGATCCCATCTTGATAATCTTGATAGTGGCCCGTCGAGGTGCACTCTTGACAAGTACTTTTGACATGACAAGTAAACCTGACATGATATGTATAACCTTGATTGTTGTTGCGATAACTACTTCCTGTCTTACTATTGTAACTCTTGTCTTGACTCCGTGATTGATTTTCTTTGATTGTGATTGTACAAGCTACCTGTTGTATCTTGCGACATGTCTAGGACATGGATTCCTGATTACTACGGTTAGGGATTCATAATGAATCTGACTAGGTTAACGACTAGATTGATCAAGTAGTTCATATAGAGAGATTTCTCAGTTATAAGCGATCTCGTTATTCCGGTCACATCTGTGGACTTGTAGCCTGCCGTCGAGTAGGGCGCATTTCCGGCACACTGTCATGTGTTGCACTACTTGCAAACTAAAAGTACTCTTAAATCTTGATAAACTCTTGTAACCCCCGCCTGGATAACCTGGATAGTCTACAGGGCTTGTGACTGCAGGAACATCACAACTGCGTCTTGTTAGTAACTAGGCCTGTGATAACCTTTGTTAGCTAATGATAGCAACCCGTAGGACTTGGTTGGCCGTGCCTGAATGATTGTCTCATGATTAACAAGGGAAATTATATTCTACCTCTTATTTTCCTAATACAAGCTAGTGTGTTCTTCTAACTCTATCTTTCATGTTATTTAATTATGTTCTTTTATCAGTTCTTTTATTCATTTTTATACTAGTTTTCGTTCATAAGTGGAGCCTCCCTTGTGGTACTTGCTCTTTTGGGTTCTGACCTAGCTGGTTTTGTGTGGCCAAATTTCGGAATAGCACCTAAGGATCTACCTGCCTTCCATCAAGATGGTGAACACTAGAAGTAACCGTGGCAATGAGTGGGTTTTTTTATTTTGCTCTCCCACTCTATTGTAAATTATTCTTTTGAGGCATTTAGCCGCCGAGCAAGTGTTAGCTCATGTTAAAACTTTAATTTATGTCTGCCTAAGGGCTGTTACATGATTGGCAAATCCTAGGGTTGGTCATGTATGACTTAACTCTTGCTAGTCTTCGTATTTTGTATGACTAGCTTCATGATCATCTGAATATGTAATATTTGCGATGTCTTACCTTGTATGTTGGATGATCTAACATCTTGTAACATTTATTTGCTTGGTTGAGATTGAAACACTAGGTTTGTTCTTGACCATAAGAGACTGATGGCTTGTAGATAAACCCTCATGTATCTAGACAGCCATAACCGTATTGCGAGGTGGGATTCACTTCAATGTAAGTAGCTGGCTGTGTCTGTCCCCCGCTCTCCATTATTCTGGTTCTGGGGCGTGACACCAGGGGATCTATTTATAAGCGCGGTGGAAGTCATCGGCCGTTGGAAACGAACGACTAGGATTGAAAAGGTTAAGTCGGTGATGAAGGGACGGCAAGGATGGTACGATTTAAGGTGGTGGAGAAGAAGCTTTGAGAACTCCCTATATCGATTGAGAAGGAAGTGGTCGCCGACTCGGTCGAGGCTCCTCCACTCTCAGGCGAGTGCTTGTCTTCATCAATAAGAAGAAGAATAAGAGGAAGAAGAAAATATTTTGGCTTAGGTCGATTCTGATCTAAACCAATTATAGCTATTAGGCTTTAAATTGACTTGGCCCATTTCCATAGGCTGGTCAAGTGAAAGTCGGGTTTCTAAATCCTATAGTTGACTTGATAAGTGGGCCTGATCCAAACATTTCAGCCAAAAGGCACCTATAATCTTTAAGGTTTTAAATATTTAGAGCTAAATATAACTTAATAAATAGATAATAACAATTAAACATAATTTAATAAATAACAATAATAATTTAAGTATAATAGATAACTATAATAGATGGATGAATAAACCAAAAATCATTATTTAGGGAAGGTGGAGTTACACAAACTGCCCCTAAGTAATAATAGGAAAGACAAAAAATAATATTGTTTTTTTTAAAATTCATGCTATTATAAAGAGGGTTCAAAACGATTGAAAATGAACCATTACATGATTTGTATTAGACTTATTGTATGGAACATCCAGTGCGGCATCGAGTAGAGTCAAGAGTGATTTCGATTGGTGGTGGGCAACTCTTCGGAATTGAAACGAAGCAAGCGTCCAGAGAAAATTAAGCCTAGAGCTATGATACCAATTTGTCACGCCCCGACCCGGAATCACCCGAATTATCGTCCTCGCAGGGGGCGTGATGCCGCACGAGCCTGGAGTTGCGCTCGGGCAAGGCAAGATAACAAGTTCTCAAATGGTTATCTTTGATTCGATATAAACAACAAAAAGAAAATAGAGTATACGAAACAATTCTCTTTATTGATATTCGAACGGAGATTACAAAGGCTTTCAATAGCCCTACAACACTCAGGTTCTCTCTTGCCCACAAAGGATTTCACCGTTCCATACATCATGCCTTCTATATCTCGGCCGCATCAATCATGTTGCATGTCCGAGCGTCAATGCGGTTGCACGCCTCAATACGCTTCGGCATTCCAAGCCTCAACGCGTTCAAGCGAAGCTCCGTCGTGAGCAGACCAATCCCTGAACCTGCTAGTAAACTAGTGGGGGATTAGTACTTTCGTCCTCGCTGTACTGATAAAAAACCTACTTAACAACCGACATTTAGTATTGTATTGATTCATACAAACATAAAATTTAGTTCCCTTTCTATGTTCTCCTTAGGATGAGTTCATGGCATATTCGAAGAATGTAAAGCATGTTATCATGGCAAGCATGTTATTCGATTCGCATAAGTAAATGGCAAGCAATCTCGTGTTGTAACGTGAGTTCTTACCAATATCGACGCACTCGCCCGTGCACCGACGCAAGGTGAATACGCTATCAGCTTTCCCGGTCATGTTATAAGTGCCCTCTATTCAGGATCTATATGTGCACGATGTATGTATACCTTGCACTTTCAACCCATCGCCCTTAACTATATGAAGGTCACTAGCTGTCAGGACCCGCTCCCGAATAATTGGACACGAGTCGGACACGCTCAGCCTTCGTCGTTAGACACGACGAAGTAAGCTGTACCAAACTAGGAAAATCTAACCAGATAATCATAAATGTATATAATCATAGCATCTAAGAACGTATCCCAGAATGATCACCATAATCCACAATTCTATGTATATAAATGTACGAGTCATCAAGAATGAAATGTACTATGAATTATAAAGCAATATCTAGGAGTAAAGCTAAACAGTCTAAACCTGAAGCCTCTAGCTAAATCATGTCTCCATCCTGCTCAGCTAAAATCTCGGGCTCTGGCCCATATGGTAGAATGATATCCTTCAAGCATACCTGCAACTTATCCAGTCAGGAGCGGAGCAAAGTACAGCTCTAGGTAATGAATAAGACATCATGATATGAAAGTACAAAGGAACATGGTATGTAAAGCACAAGAAGGAACATGGTGTATAAGTACATGAAAGAACATGGTATGTAAGAACATGAAAGAACATGGTGTGTAAGAACATGAAAGAACATGGTATCTCAGGATTCACAGGAACTAAGTACATGATATATCTCCTGAACATGTGTGTATAATATTTGAAATATAACTAAGTATGTGACCGGCTAGGGGTAAGCACATGAAAGCACATGAATGGTACGGCTTAGGACCCGCGTGCACGATGCGGGGTCTAAGCTAAACACACCTGAATTATTTCTTGGGTTTGGTCACATAAATAGTATATTTTCCCTCCCCAGGTACAAGTAATAAGAACAAGGAACATGAGCACCAGAAAAATATGTCGTGTCACAGTGTGTCAATCAAGGAAGCACGTGATATAATGAAATATACAAGACCATAGAGTGTACTTGCCTTGCTCCGGGAAAGTACGGGTAGGCAATAGAGCTAGATGTATGCCTGTTTTAAATTAGGTACAAGTTGGTTAATTACTAACTAATTACTGATAGTTATTTATCTATATATGAGCTAATCACATATAGAGCTAACTTATTAGTTACCTTATAGATGCTAAAAATAGAATTTCTTAGAAAAATAATTAGCTTATGCGTAAAAGATGATTATTAGAAAGTAGTCCAATTTAGACATTAATACAATATTATAGTTTATTACTAAACTATATTAGTAAGAATGTAAAAGTATATATAGAGAGAGTAAATTGACAATTCTTATTAAAATGTACTACTGACAATAATTAATTCCTAACAATATTATTTAATCATAATGGCAACTAACAAGAAATTATAATACAACAAACGCAACCCAGTCCACGTTCCTGTCTTGGCCCAATTTGTCCCTACGATCCAGTTTGACTTAAAGCTTACCCCAACTGCCATTTTTATAAATGCATCCAACTCTCCTGTACAATCTTACTATAACATACAACATTCGAACTGCCAAGCTTATGTCCAAACAATTTTTTAAGACAACTCAAATGGACCCAAAACCCTTGTTAACCAAACAGTTATGAAATCTCCAAACACAGAAATTCAGAATACAACAAATTTGAGAAATCCCAAAATTATACAATAACTCAAAATAATATCAATTGCTAAAATATATATATACTTGCAGTAATCAACCCGACACACCATTCAAATTGTTCACTATAAGAAGCCCCTGCATCAATTTCGGCAACGCATACTGCAAAGGTACAATGGTACTGGTCTCACACGTGGACACGATTGCAACCTGGACACCAACATAAACTTGGACACGATCACTGATCTGCAAATGCACGAACACAGCTCTGCTATTCCTAACACCAATCCCACATGATGCAACACGAACACAAATTGGACACCATCGTCCATCAGCCAGGAGCGACTCGAACACACGTTCGCCACACATGAAACGACACAACAACTGCGAATTAAAACTAACACCCAAGCATATAACCGAGTAAATAAGGAATTTAAAAGCATTACCTGGAGAATTTCTCACAGAAGCTCAAGAACACGAAACCCCTGATCTGGACTCGGCTCCCTTGAGATGGTTCAACAGCGATTTAAATTCCAAAAATAATCCTGACAGGATTACATAGCCATAATAAGAACCCTCGTTCATTGGCAAGATTCAGAAGTTTAAAGAGGTTAAAAAAACAAGGAAACTTACTGTCGAGTAGTTCGACTGTCAAAATAAGTTTGATTCCAAACAATGATCAATTCAACGTTCGATCTACACATGATCCAAATCGAGGAATAAATGACATCAGGAAATAATTAAAAGAGGAGACAATCAAAAGTGTTCAATTAGCTCACCTCTACGAGTACGACGGATCGAAAATGGCGCTGCGAAGAACCCTAATTGAATGATCAACTCCAGATCTGTTCTGGCGATTCAGGTCCAAAACACATAGATCGAAGTCAAATTGAATGGATGAACGGATCGATTCGAAATCAAATTAAATGGATGAACAAATCGATCCGAACTCACCTCTACGAGTATGATCCGCAGTTGACGGTGATTGAGGAAAATCGGAGAAACTATGAAC
The DNA here is from genome assembly GCA_029216955.1 of Iris pallida. Classification (NCBI taxonomy): domain Eukaryota; kingdom Viridiplantae; phylum Streptophyta; class Magnoliopsida; order Asparagales; family Iridaceae; genus Iris; species Iris pallida. The sequence continues at coordinate 1,359,084 of JANAVB010021398.1, forward strand.
GCTGTAGTTGTCGCCGAGAACTGGAAGACGAGGTGCTGCTGTGGGAAAAATCGGTTGCGCCGCTCGGATCTCAGCCGGAGATGGCTCGGTCACCGCTGAACGCTCGCCGATCGTCCTTGCCGTCGTTGTCGAGATCTCAGCCGCTGGATGAGCCGAAGATGGCTCGGTCACCGTCCTCCCGCCGGCGTCGGAGAATAGGGTTTGGCTCAGGGAAATGGGGACAGAGAGTTTCGGGAGAGAAAGATTGAAGAAATAAATGAGAGTTGTGTACTCTCTCTCTCTCTCTCTCTCTCTCTCTCTCTCTCTCTCTCGAATAACTAAATAATCATGGCATTTTAACAAATAACCCCCTCCACTAATTGGCAAATATACAAAAAGATACTCCCCCTTTTCACTATTTATAAATCGACCCTTCCATCGAATTAGTTTTTACAAATTCCCCCTCCCCCTTTTCATTTATTAGACATTAAGTAGAAAAATCAATTGGAGAAATGAAAAGTAGTGGGGACCACTAAGTTTGTTACAACAAACTTTTAAATTTGAAAATTCTGTTTAAATTTAATTCTCTCCAAAATAAATCACCAAAATTATTAGTTAAAAAAATATTAACCATTTTATTTGAAACCTAAATCAATAATAATTATTTTTAGAAATCAATTTTTTTCAAAAAAACCGGGAAGTGGAGTTACAAATCTTCCCCCTTAAAATAATTTCATCCTCGAAATTCGAAGACCCACAAAATAAATTTCAATTCACAAAAAGAGTTCAAACACAAGTCATTTATTTAAATCAGATTTTTCCGAACACTAGAATACAATCAAGCAATAAGCTAGGATAGCGCTCTCGCATCTCGTCTTCACGCTCCCATGTGGACTCTCCCGGAGAGTGGTGTCTCCACTTGACGCGGACAAGTGGAATAGTCTGGTTCCGTAGGCGCTTCTCCCTCCGATCAAGGATCTCTACTGGCTGCTCCTCGTAGGTCAAGCTCGGACCCACCTCTAGCTCCGAGTAGTCCACCACATGGCTCGGATCTGGAATGTAGCGTCGCAGCTGAGACACATGGAAAATGTCGTGCACTCCCTCTAGGCTAGCAGGAAGCGCTAGCCGATAGGCCACCTCGCCAATCCGTACCGTCACATCGAAAGGCCCGATGTACCTCGGACTGAGCTTTCCGCCTCTGCCAAATCTGATGACACCCCTAGTCGGAAAGATCTTCAGGAACACTCTATCTCCAACCGCGAACGCCAGTGGCCGTCTGTTGCTGTCCGTCCGGTGCTTCTGCCGATCCTGTGCAACTCTGCGACGCCCTGAGACTTGAGATCAAATACGATAATTACACACAAGAAGTTGAAATAATACGATCTAACAATGATCAAGGTTTAAATAGGCACGAATGGAATGAAGTTTTAATTACAACTTAGAGGAACAAAATCATGAAAACACAACTATTAAGTATGATCAAAAATCGATAGTTTAACACAAGTGGACTAGGACAAGATAGGAAAATTATGGTCAGATAGACATGATTTAAGGTTGAAGTTTTAACAAGACATGAACGAAGTATGGAATTAAAATCTGGCAATGTATAATTTTGAGGAATTCAATGTTCTAACGATAAAATGCTAGAAGAGAAATTAGCAAGAGTTGATTGAGGAAATGTACGAATTACTCAGGAGGTACAGTATCAAATCGGATAACGTGCAAGGATTTGTGATTTTCGAAAACCAATAATCATATGAAAAAAGAAATATAATTTTCATGATACCCGAGAACATATAGGTATTTGAAATCACTTTGCTTAGATCCCTACCCTGCCAGTATATATCTGACTGCAGTAGACTTTCGGCTCCGTGACTCAAATAATAATATGTCATCGAATAATCTGTCAACCTTATCCATTTTCCAACAATCATTGACGAAGCAACCCAAGAGATCAAGGTATGAAAAATATGACAAGTCTCGACAGTACTCGAAAACCTATGATTGTCTGAAATCACTTCAACTTAGAGTTCCTGCCTCGCCAGTGCGCTACTGGCTGCAGTAAACCCTCAGTCTCCATAATCCAGCTAATGGCTGCAACGCGCAACTGTCATGCCATAGTAGGTCATCGAATAACCTCTCAACTTTATCCCTAGGAATTTCAAAAGAGTTTCAAGGAATTCAAAATGAGTTTCAATAGTCCAAGTCATGGAAATGGTAAAGTTACCTGACTGTTAGAATACAAGGATTTATTAGGTACTAAGAGACGACAAGCACTACTAAAATAACCCCTTTTAGCGACGTCAGAATACGTCGCTAAAAAAGGAAAATTCGTCGCTAATTTCTATTAGCAACGTATTTAGCGACGAAAATTGGATGTCGCGTATAGGCTTGTCGCATATTACAATTTCGTCGCAATTCGTCGCTATTTGCGACGTCACGTTTAGTGTTGCTAGACGTCGCAACATTAGCGACCGATAGCGACGTCATCATACGTCGCCACTATAGCGACGTAGGGCGACCACTTAGCGACGCCGTCAACTTTATATATGATGACATGGCATGTCAGCCACGTCAGCATTTTAGCGACGCCTAGCGACAACTTTACCGACGTCAGCTCTCAGGTGGTCATATGCAACGTCAGCAGTATAGCGACGGATAGCGACGTTACATCACTATTTGGCGACGTATAGCGACGTGTACTGTACGTCACAAAACGTCGCAGAACGTCGCTATACATCGCAGATGTTATAAAAAAATTAAAAAAAATATTCGGTATTTTTGTTATGCTGTGTGTCTGTGTTTACAGTGTATGTGAAGTGCAGTATTCGAACCATCGACAGTTTTGCTTACTGTTTTATGTTTTATCTTGGATAGAAAGTGCAACAGTTCAGGGTGCACTTCTCAGAGCTTCCTCTTCACGTCCTTCACATTCTCGGGATCCTTTACGACATCCCGAGAAAGTAAAGGACGTGAAAATAAAGCTCTCAGAAGTACACCCTGAACTGTTGCTCTTTCTATCCAAGATAAAACATACAACAGTAATCGAAACTGTCGATGGTTCCGAACACTGCATTTCACATTCACTGTAAACACAGACACACATCATCACAAAAATACATATTATATTTTTTTAAAATTTGGGCAGCACCTCCTTTGTATATCAGATCATCGCTTATAACCCAGCGTAGGTATATTTGTCATCCCCATCGCAGATATCATCACAATTAACAGTCTTCCATCATAACAGTCTATAACTAATAGATGAATAACAGTCTTCCATCATAACAGTCTACAACTAAATATCATACATGTACTCAATGAAAATACCAACAAATTAAATATCACCAACATACATATCCAACAAACATACATGTCCAACAGAGTCAAATAATATTCAAAATCAGTGTACAGAACGGTGAATGGACCCATAGGGCCAATAAATACAAAGATGATAAAAAAAATCTACTGGATCACTGAGGACCCCTGCCGTGCATCTGGGATAGCATGTACTCATACTGCTCCTGTGTGAGCTGCACCGTAGGGGCAGTAGGAGGCAGTGTAATGTCTGGAGTCGGCGCCGTCGATGGACCGGGAGGACGTATCTGCTCCAGCTCTCGCAGTCGCTCACCATAAACAGCAAGGGTACTCACCACCCTCTCAGTACTCGCCTCAAGCGAAGCCGATACCTGAGTGAGTGAGGCAGACATGCTCCTCTGCGATCCCTCCAGCTTGACCTGTCTATGCTCTGTGCGCTGCGTAGACTCGGTGAGCGTGTGTAAGCTGGCAGCTGTAGCCTGCTGCAGACTCATCAGCTCATGTATACTGCGCTCGACCGTATTAAATCGTCCGGTGACGATCGGAGGATCGGATCGTCGCTCGATCGCATCAGAAATCTGCTGCTGCAACTCGCGACGCAGCTCCTCGATCTGACGATGAATATCCTGAGCTCGTGACGACGCCTGCGAAGCTGGAGACTGCGCACTGACAGAGGGGGCCCGGGATGACTCCGAAGCTAAATACGCGCGGTAGGATCCCGTACCGTAGTACGTACCCTTCTGAAGACCGCCAACGGCGGTCATCCAAAGGTCGTCCGGCGATGGAGCTGTAGGCGGTTGGGAGGAAGTACCAGCCCCTCCCTCTGCTGGCACACTAGCAGCAGCAGCCGCCTCCTCCTGTAGCCGAACAAACTCGGCCTAGAACATGTTTGCTAACGTTTAAGTGTTTGCTAAAGTCTATATTTATATCTATTTTCCTGTTTTCTAAGTTATAGTAAATTAATATAAAGAATAGAACGTACATATGCCTGCGTCGCCCTCTCGTCAATGAACTCCCCAGCCCTCCGATGGGTGACCAGAAAGACGGTCACCATGTTCAGGTCCTCACCCTTTTTTACCTGTTAAAATATATTATCTATTATTAGTATTAAACATTCTATCGAACTATATATAAATTAATGTCCGTCATAGGAAACGTACCAGACGACGAAAATGCTCCGTCATCGGAATGGAGCCACCACACCACTTACCGGCGCTCGACCGTGCCACCTTGGCCTTGTCAGACCACTCCTGGTACTTGGGCTCGCTGAATCTAGCCTTCATCGCAGTCCACTGCTCTGGCGTGATCCAACCATGGATCGGCTGTCCGGAGCGATCACGAGACTTCTGGTCGTGGATCGCATCACGGATGAGCTTGGCTGCGACGGCAGAAAATTGGCCCTCGATCTTCGCCGCCCGGTGTGGTAGATAGAAATAGGTCCTCTACAAGAAGTAAAATAGAAAAGTTGTATAATATACACAAATGATTATTAAAATTTAAAAATAAACAAATTTTTTACCTTGAAGTGGGCGAACCAAAAGTCCTTCCTATCTGCGGGAGCATCTGAGTAGTTAATCCAAGGCCCACCATAGTTCTGCCTCAGAAATACCCCCAGCTGTCTCTGTACTGCAGAAGGCCGATATCTATACAATAATAATTTTCATGAATATATATGTACATATAATCATTTGAGAAATATATATTAATTAATTAACTTACTTCGTAGGCCCGTCCGTCCAAATCTTCATATGCGTCTCGCCCGGGGAAGCGCATGGAGGGTCGCTCTCACCTAGTGCCTGGACAGGATCAGTCTGATCGCCGTCCTCCATATGCTCGGTGTCGGCTCCCCCTATTGAGCCGTCGGCAGAAGGAATGCTGGACGGAGTATCAGGGATGCTGGACGCGGGATCAGGAAGGCTAGACGATGAGGGAGGAGTCGCCAACCTGCTGGAACTGCCCTGTCCCGGTAATGGACCGGGAACAGAACGGTACAATGGCGTACTCGGAGATAAGGATGAGGGTACAGAATCTCCATCCCCAGCCCGAGGCTGACAGGACTGCCTAATATAAAATCCTCCGCGTCGTCCAGATGGTCTAGTCATACCTGATAATAACATATGACAATAAAAAAAAATATTTACATGATAGACATCACAGATTTTTGAAAAATATCATAGTCACAGATAAAAGTGTCAATAAAATGTCACTGAAGTGTCACAGATTTATATGATAGAAGTGTCACTAAAGTGTCAAATATGATGATAAAACAAACGTACAGATTTAATCCTCTTCTGAAAATTTATCTAGTTCGTTTAGCTCATCATCATCATCATCATCTTCTTCTTCTTCTTCTTCTTCTTCTTCTTCTTCTTCGTCTTCTTCTTCTTCTTCTTCTTTTTCCTCCTCTACATCTTCACTTTCATCTGTATCTTCCTCTTCAGATAATTCTACTTCTTCTACACAATTAGATATGTAATGAGGAATTTCCGTCGTGTCCACTTCTATAATATTTGTTACAAGAGGTAGTTCATCCTCTTGATAAGCTATATCGTCAACCTCAAAGGTATTTCTAGCTTTGGTCTTGCATACTGCCCACCAGTCCGACCTTGTTGTTCTCCGTTTAGGATAACTTGTGAAGTACACGAGCTGAGCCTGACTTGATAGGACAAATGGTTCATAGGCTTGATATCGACGCCGATAGTTTATATCAACAAGACCGTGCTTGTCTACTTTCCAACCTTGACCTTCAATCGGATCGAACCAATCACACCTGAATAACACAATCTTAGCAGGCTCTATTCCATAACTATATGTCAGCTCCACGATCTCCCGTAGCACGCCATAGAAATCGTTGCCTGTATCAACATCTTTGTAGTTCGAAGATCTGATACACAAACAGCTATTTTTGGTGGAGTCGAGATCCACAAAGTTGTCTCTGATCGGGCAAGTTGTTGACTTGAACCTAAACCCATTAACACAGTAGCTTGGCCATATTTTTGCAGCATAAATTGGTCCCTTGGCTAGCGTTCTAATAGACTCATTCTCAAGTCTTGCGTATGGACGATCGACCTAAATACCACGAAAAAAGAAATTAAGCTCATTCTCAATCAAGTGCATATACAGAAAGGTAATTACAGAGTTCTCAAGTCTTACATATGCACTCAACCATGATGGAAAATAATGCCTCATTTCTTGTTCTAGTTCTTCTTCTGTTATGTGTGGCCTACCTGATCTCACATCATCATTAAATATGCTGAAAACAACATCGTTCAATTAATGTAATAGTATAATAATCAACACTATTAAAATAATGTAGACGTATTAATTACTTACCCCTCCAATTTCTCTACTTCCTCCTCATCGCAGTTGAGTAATACATACACCTGAGCAGCCCTTAGCTCATCATCGTTCAGATATCTCTTCTTTATTTTACCCGATGGCTTTCCTGGAGCATTGAATACCTTCAGTATTGTATCATTACTTTCATGATCTCCGTCGTCGTTTCTGGAAGCTCTCGTTCTATTAGTTACAACATGAGGCTTGAAATACATCGAATAAAAGTTTGTAATCTCCTCGAGAACATAGGCTTCACAAATAGAACCCTCGACCCGTGCCTTATTTTTTACCTTTCTTTTTAGGTGATTCAAATGTCGCTCGAACGGGTACATCCATCGATATTCGACGGGTCCACCAACACGTGCCTCATAGGATAGATGAATCGACAAATGCTCCATAGAGTCGAAGAATCCAGGAGGAAACACCCTCTCTAGCTTGCACAGTGTTACCGCAATGTCCTTCTCTTGCTTTTCTAGACGATCAACGAGCAATTTCTTAGAACAAAGATCCCTGAAGAATATGCTAAGCTCCGTCAATGGATCCCAAACTGCCTGCGGTAAGAATTCCTGAAATGCAATCGAAATTAACCTCTCCATGAATACGTGACAGTCGTGGCTCTTCATACCCGTCAATTTATTTTCCTTCGGATCGACACATCTTCTCAGATTTGACACATATCCGTCTAGAAATTTTAGGCCCTGGATCTACCGACAAAGTATCACTTTATCCTCCTTGTCCAGCAAGAAAATTGACTTCGGCATGAACTATTTTCCATTCTGCTCTATCAAATACAACGCAGGGCGTTTGCATATTTCTTCTAAGTCCAACCTGGCCTTGGGATTGTCTTTCGTTTTTTCCTTTACGTCCATCACAATATTAATTATGTTATCAAACACATTCTTCTCAATATGCATGACATCAAGATTATGTCTGATCAGATTGGTACTCCAGTATGGCAGATCCCAGAATATACTCCTCTTTGTCCAGTTATGATCTCTACCAAATCTATCGCACTTGTACCCAGTTGTAGGATCTTCGATAGCACTTAGAAAATCTCTAACCTCCTCCCATATCGTGGCTCCGTACCACCTTGGCGGTGGATCACCCTTCTCTACAACGCCGGCACGGAATGCATTCATGTTCCTTCTGAACGGATGATCATTTGGCAGAAATTGTCGATGACAATCAAAGAAGCACGGTTTTCCTCCGTGTTTCAAGCGGAAAGCCTTACTACGGTCCATGCAATACGGACATGAGAGACGGCCATGAGTGCTCCATCCAGATAACATTCCATAGGCCGGAAAGTCGTTGATGGTCCACATAAGGGTTGCCTTCATCTGAAAATTCTGTTTCCTGGAAACATCGTACGTGTTAGCGCCTACTTTCCATAACTGATTCAACTCATCTATCAAAGGCTGTAAGTACACATCAATGTTCCTCTTAGGATTGTTCGGACCAGGAATTATAACGGTTAGAAACATGTACTGAGTCTTCATGCACATCCAAGGCGGTAGGTTATATGGAGTGACAATCAAAGGCCAGCACGAATACTGGGATCCCGAAAGACCAAAAGGAGTAAAACCGTCAGAAGATAGCCCCAACCTGACATTACGCGGATCTGAAGCAAAATCAGGATACACTCGATCAAAGTGCTTCCACGCTTCTCCATCGGATGGGTGATCCAATACTCCTTCAATCTGTTCTCGCATGTGCCAACTCATATTTTCGGCCGTCTCTTTCACCATAAATAATCTTTGCAACCGCGGCGTTAAAGGCAAGTAGTACATTGAATCGGTCGGTCTTCTTGCACCGGTAGACCTTCATGTACTAGTTGTCTTATAGCGATCAGCACCACAAAATCTGCACACATCTGCATCCTTATCGTCTTTGTAGTACAGCATGCACCCATTGCGACAAGAATCGATTTTTTCGTATCCCATCCAGAGCGATCTCACCATCCTCTTAGACCGGTAGAAGTCTTTAGGCAACTTAGCACCCGCCGGCAAGATCTCTATATTCAACTCCAACACTCGATTCTAGCATTCTTACGACATGTTAAAATCTGACTTAATGCTCAACAGTCTTGTAACCACCTCCAACGGTGAATGATCCTCACAACCAGGATACAATGGAGTCCTTGCATTCTCCAGCAACTCCATGAACTGTGCAGCATCGGCGTTCGGTGCCTCCTCAGGTGCATCATGAACGAAACTAGGCCCCGCAGCGTCGAAAACCATGTTCACCCACCCGTCGTCGTATGCATGATTATCTGAAACAAAATTAGGTCCCACATGCATATACGACTCAACATAAGGCTCCGGCTCTGATGCTAAAGACACAAGTTCTCCGTGTGCGGTCCACTGATAGTAATTAGGCGTGAAACCCCTCGAGTACAAGTGATATGTCACTTCCACTTCTGGATAATATTTTACGTTATGACATTTCACACACGGACACTTAATTTTGGTGCCGTCCATGTACTGAGGGAACGCCTTAGCAAACTGCAGGAACTGCTCTACTCCCGCTATGTATTCATCCTGCACACCACACATATCATCAGGACGACGATTGTACATCCATGAACGATTCCGCAAGTAGTAATTCATATCCATTTGGAAATAATTCTGCAAAGATGGACACACATTATCCAATAGGCACAAATTCGTATATTATGTCTTATTATGGGACACACATTAGTAGCGGACAGTTACTGATAACAATAATATACAATCTAGGTCAAACTAGGTTGTACTAAGTCAAACAAAGTCAAACAAGGTCAAACTAAGTCAAACAAAGTCAAACAAGGTCAAAGTAGGTCAAGGGTTGACCTATAGTTGACTTTGTCAACTCTTAGTCCAATCTAGGTCAGATGTTGACTCTACTTTGAGTTTCAGTCAAAATAGTCAACCTTGGTCAAACAAGGTCAAATCTAAGTCAAATATCCTATTTCTAGTCATTACCTACCAAGGTACCCTTTACCTTATCGCTATTGGTATCCCAACACCAATACCTTAAGTTGGTACCCTTTACCTTATCGCTATTGGTACCCTTTATCTTATCGCTATTGGTATCCCAATACCAATACCGCGGTAACATGGTTGGTACATTAAGGGTCTTTGACAAGGTGACATGTTACGAAAAGATATATCCTTATATATAGTTCTCCTACGGATTTTCTTTAACATTACGTAGGAGAACTATAAGGATATATCTCTTCACAACATGTCACCTCCTCAAAGACCCTTAATGTGACAACCATGTCACCCTCTCACTCATATCCCTGAGCTACGATGCAGCTGCAGGCATTTAACATATCACGGTTTATAAAAATAACTAATAAATCTCTATCCTAACTAATAAATTAATATCCTACTTTAACATCTAATAACTTTCATATTCCCGCAGCTACGATGCAGTTACAGGCAGTTCCTTCTAACATAAACTAATATCCTAATCTAAACTAACCCTTTAACTGAAACTAATATCTAAACAATGCTAATCATGAACTGTACACTACTACCTAACATTCACATGAACTATCTATCTCAAACTCTCTATCCTAACTAATAAATTAATATCCTACTTTAATATCTAATAACTCTCATATTCCTGCAACTAAAAGGCAAAACCAAATGTTGACGGTATATATCGTCAACATTTCAGATTCTTAAAATAAATTTCAAATAGATTTTTGATTGTATATATATGTGTATTTGTGTGTATATACATTGTATATATATATATATATATATTTATATATGTATTTGTGTGTGTATGTAAGTGTGTGAGTATATATATACATGTATATATGTAGATATGTGTATTTATATATATAGGTACATATGTAGGTACATATGTATGTATTGTGTGTGTGTCCTGTGTCCTGTGTCCTGTGTCACAGAGTCGTGTCCGAAATAGGGTTAGGGTCCTGTTCCCTGCCTCCCTCCCCCCTACCCCTGCACCCACCTACCCCTGCCCCCCTCCCCCCTACCCCTGTACCCACCCACCCTTGTCCCCCTCTCCCCTACCCCCCTCGACAGTAAGACCCCCCTCCCCTGCCCCCCATAGACAGCAAGACCCCCCTCCCCTGCTCCCCCTCCCCCTACCCCTGCACCCACCCCAACCCTGCCTCCATCGACAGCAAGCCCCCCCACCCCCGGGTACCCCCACCCCTTCCTCCATCCCTCGACAGTAAGACCCCTCCACCCTCCTGCACCCACCCCAACCCCTCTCTCCTTTCCTCGACAGCAAGACCACCCCAGCTAGGGTTAGGGTTCTCGTATCCGTGTCTGTGTCTAGATAGCTAGGGCTAGGGTTAGGGTTTACCTGAGGAGGGTGGCTTCGTCGGAGGATGGAGGTGGCGAGGAGGGTGGCTTCGTCGGAGGAGGAAGGCGGCAAGGAAGGAGACTTCGTCGGAGGAGGGAGGCTGGTCGCTGGAGGGAGGGGTCAGCGGACGAGCGGGGTCGCCGGGGGGAGAAGGGGAGGGTGTCACCGGAGGGAGGGGTCGCCGGAGGGGAGGGTTCGCCGGGGGGAGAGGGAAGAGGGGGATCGAGCGGGAAGAAAGAAATTTGGGTGAAAATTTGTGAAGTCGATATGCCTTGTAGTTTCGTCGAGCCGGTACGGCTCGATTTCATAACTTCGTTGCACGGCCAACTCTCTTGACTTAGCCATTTGAGCACTTCGTGCTTCATTGAATTATACGTCCAATTTGGTTTACCGTGCCCAAGTCTCAGCCCGTTGCGAGGCGAGGATTTGGTTTCGCGGACCCCTTACTGAATAAGGCAGAATGTCGACCTCTAATATTTCAGCGTAAACGTATAGCCTGCACATGAAACCAACTAAAATCAATACTTGCATCGATTCGGACTTGTGCCTTGGTCGATTCGATTTCTTAGAATCTTCGAGCCGATTCAACGCACTTATCCTTCGGGGCAATACGGCGCTTCGTATCGATTCAACTCGATACATTCTTTAGAACAAGGCAACTCTTTGCATCGACTTAGTTCGATGCATTGCTCAGGGCAAAGTAACTCTTGTATCGATTTGCATCGATACATTTCATTCGGTCAATACGACTCTTTGAGTCAACGCCTCAGCATAATGCACCGTGCGGAGCGGGGCATTACATAATATACCACTCAAAACAAGGTTCGTCCTCGAACCGAAACCAATACTAATTTTCCAAGGGTTTCACTAGATCGTTCCACAATCTCGTCTCACTATCATTTGGATCATACAACTTAGTTTGAAATTATATACATATTTTAGGCGTCCCACCAATATATGCATTTCAGCCAAGCTTAGTTGTAGGATATCGGAACAAAGCAAAGATATAACTACTTATTCTCAATTACTTGCCATCTCGTACTCTCGATCGGACTTGGCTCTAGTGCTTGTTCTCGCAATTCTAGCGCACATGTATATTGATACATACGCGATCGTCCAACAAAATTTAAGGTACACGATGCGATTCAAAAATCGTATTTCTCACTTCGTAAGTTTCATTGGGACTATCAATCCTATGCGTCACATCAAGCCGTCGTACATCCGGTCACAACGATTCTCCGCAACGCCTTGCGTTCGACGTCGCTATCCAACTATTTCTGATGTTTTACTTCGTATCTTATCTCGACATGATTCCCTTTTATTGACTTGCAAAAGCATCAACATTCAGGACTACATCCGCTAGGTGACTTACCTAGCACCGTGCTTAACTTCTTCCGACGCAACTCAAATTGACATTGCATAAAGGCTACAATCTATCCAATACAACAGTTTATATCGAGACGACGGTGCTCAAGGTAACGATCTCCTTGACACGAAGTCTCTACGATGCATCTTACATCCGATTTCCTAACGAGTAGGAATTCACTAGCCAAATTCCCAACTTATCCGTCTCGCAACATCAAATATAAGTTCGATTCACGCAAGCTCAGTTGTAAGATGAATCCAAATCTAACGACATGACTCGTAAGTCATTCCCATATCGTTCTCTCTCATGCATAGCACGATTCTCGCAATCGCCTATCCAAATCACCAAGTTCGTTGGCGAATTTCTTATTCGATCGCCGATCAACATAACCATTCAAGTATTCATCCGACGAATACTCAAATCTAACTATAACATTCTCAATCAAAAGTTGTTCCAACAATTTTCGATCGCCTAGACTTATCGTCAACATGCACCACATTTTCTTTCGTGATGTAATTTTATATGCGACATTGCATGGGTCATCTTACGGTCTGCAATATTCAATTTGATTTGGCAGTCAAGTCTTCTAGGGTCAGCTGCCCCGAAGCTACGCTCGATAATTATGGATTATCACCGAAGGAAAGTTTACTACGAACCATGTTATATCTTATTTCGGAGCCAAATTACGTTCCGATGATTTCTATGCGACTACCCAATTTCGGACAAAACTATTTCTATTGGCACAACTGATGCGCAACTATCCTCCGAGTAAAGTCATGCACACTATCGTCGATGATTCTGCTATTTACGACGTATTTATCCGCATTGAGTTCGAGTCTATCTTATTTCTATCGACACACAAGATACTATACGCATCGAGTAATCGTCGATGACTTATAGTCTCGTCTTTATCAATCACAAAGTTCATGATCAACCAGTTCGTTCCTTCTCGTATTGTTACTTACAAAATTTTGATATCGCAAGGCACACTCTATTTTGTATCCTTATATCGTGCTTACGTTTCCTTACGTATCGATCTCGATACGTCGTGTCAATTTCGATAGCAAGAGGGTCGACTTCGAATCCGTTTTAACGTCAACTTAACTCGCATCGCATACATCTAAGTTTGCAACGACCATACGCATCAACTCATTTTCCGATTCGTCGTATCCTGCTATACTTTGATAGCGTAACTGAGTTACCGATTATCTAACATCGAACCCTCAAGTCATACGATCTCGTCCTCTAAGTTTTACGTGTTTTTCAGTCATAGTCAAATGAGTTTCGCCATAACGTAACCAACTATCTCTTAGGCACTCTTTACCCGCGTCAACCAACTCTTTACCAAAGTCGCACATCGTGCGATCCGATTATATTTCGTCTCGACATAACCAACTATCTTTTCTTAGGCGTACCTGTCAGAATCAACCAATATTTTTATCGAAATCGCAAGTCGTGCGATTCAATTACACTTTGCATCGGCTAACATTTCTATCGAGATCGCAAGTCATGCGATTCGATTTCGACTCGTATATTCTATCATTTTTGTCGAGATCGCAAGTCGTGCGACTCGTTTGTAAGTTCAAGTTTTCCTTTCCCGTCGATCCGATTATTGCTTCAAGGCATAATCGTTCCGCTAGTCTCGGTCGTCCGACCGACTTATCATTTTCGTCCGACGTATCATTCATTGATACGAGTTTCGCCTTATCGTTCCAACCGATTTTCGAAGAACACATGCATCAACATACCGTCATACAATTTTTCAATCGAGTCTCGGTACTCTTTCGTCCGTTGCAGACAAACCTTCCGCAACTCTCATAATGCGTCGATGCAATTCATCGCACAAGTGGTATACCATATACAACTCAGAATCGAGTCATTCATCGCCTACGTGGTATGGCATATACCACTCTGAAATCAAGTCATTTCCCTCGCATTATACTCAGAATGAACCAACAATCTCTTCCGACTCACGATTTCCGCAGTGATCGTGTTTGATCACAACCGTAACTTTTTGATAAATCAAGATCCGACACAATTCGGCCAATGCATTCATTTGCCAACACAAGCTCGGTGCACAACCGAACCGATTTCGTTTCTCAAATTATAACTTTTGTTTTCTTCCGTTGCATCTCGTGCAATAATTCATTCTCGATATCCATTGCACTTCGTGCAGCGATTTCACTTTGATATGCGTTGCACCACGTGTAACAATTTACTTCCGATACGCATTGCACATCGTACAACAATTTATTTTTTTACATCTATTGCACCTCGTGTAACTATTTATTCTCGACATTCAAAGTCAATGCTCAAATCCGTTCAACACATTCGATATTGACTTATCACTTTCATCGAAACGTACATTCAAAATCAATATGTGAATCCGTTCGACACATTCCATATCAACTTTTATTTTCTTTTCAATGCATCGTTTACAATCAACGCGGGGCAATTGTCGCAACAACATTCTACGACTTTCATTGTATCGATGCAACCAACATTTTTTATATCGATCGTTGCAAACAATGAACATCTCAGATTACAATTCATGACGTGTTTGTAGAAGCATGGAAAATAATAAAGAAAGATCCATGCGGCCAGAGAGCCCCATGCGGTTCAGAGAAGTCATGCGGCTCAAGGATCCATGCGGATCAAGGATCTATGCGGTTCAAGAAAGTCCTATGCGGCTCAAAGAGGAGCCACGTGGCACGCAAATAGCTCTCTCGTTCGTCCTTTACTGCATAAAATGCCTTGACGGCTGACATCTCTGACAGTTCTGACACAAAGATATCATTATGACTCCCTCATAATGACGGACTCTTTGGGAAGCGAAGAAAATCTCTGACACGATCCTCCGAGAGTCAGAAACCTCCATGCGGCTTTGACACGTGGACAGTCGTATGCGGCCCAAGTGGAGACTTCCCCATGTGGCCCAAGCGGAGGCTCCCCCATGCGGCTCACGAAAATCAGACCCATATGGCTCATGAAGGCCAGCCCCATGCGGCTCACGAAGATCAGCCCCATGCGGCTCATGAAGATCAGCCCCATACGGCTCATGAAGGCCAGCCCCATGCGGCTCACGAAGACCAGCCCCATGCGGCTCACGAAGACCAGCCCCATGCGGCTCACGAAGGCCATCTCCATGCGGTTCACTCATACTCATGCGGTTCAAATCACTACCATGCGGCCCAAATGTTCAAGGGGGGCCACTCTTAGGCAGCCTGGACACGTGGCCGGCCTTATGCGGCCCAACTTTCCTGCGGCTCAGATACGCGGCGTGATAGCAGGACACGTGGCATCAGATTGATCGAAATCTCTCAGCAAATCCTAATAAAATATTAGGATCAAATCACATCATTTATAAATAAGCCAATTAAAGACACGTGTCGAGGAATCCGAGGTTGGCATGACAAATCAGGAGAATTTATGTCAATCAGCATTAATTATCCATAAAAGATTTGATGCAATCACATTTATTGCTCAAATCTCAAATGAACGACCCAGATTTAATGATCCTTAGCCGCCGACTTCCAAGAATGGGTAATCATTGCAAACCCTAATGAGGCCCCCCCCATTCTTATAAATAGCAAGGTGCCATTCTCTTGCGAAGATACACACATACAGAGATAGAGAGAGCACAGATACACAGAGAGAGATACAGAGACAGACGCACATAGAGAGCCAGAGAGCCCGAAGAGAGAGCATTTCTCCATCAACGCCAAGCAGTTCTTCCACAGAGCCAAAAGCTGCACCCGATCGTCCAAGGAGTAAGGCAGAGCGGCCGTCGCTTTTCCGAGCCTCTACCGTCACCCCCCAGAATCTAAAATAAATAATTGTACTTAGATTGCTGTACCTAGACTTTCGTCCCTAGGCTTTCTCTGTACAAGCGAGTTTGTATTGTGAAGTAAAAGTCCAGTCCTCCGATAATTGTTCTGCTCTTTTATATTTCATGGCAAACACGATGGCGACTCTGCTGGGGACAAACTTCTCCACGGCTAAGAAGTTGGTGACACAATCAGATGCA
This sequence comes from Iris pallida, assembly GCA_029216955.1. Taxonomy (NCBI): domain Eukaryota; kingdom Viridiplantae; phylum Streptophyta; class Magnoliopsida; order Asparagales; family Iridaceae; genus Iris; species Iris pallida. The sequence goes on from JANAVB010021398.1 coordinate 1,375,436, forward strand.
GCCAAACTTGGCTCCACGCAACAGAAGATGGTCGTCCGCTTCGACCAACAGGCGTTTGAAGAAATGCTCTCTGAAGGAAGTGCTGGCCCGATCCAGAAGCGAACCTGCAAAAAGAAAGCTCTCTGTGAGTGGAGGACAAAATCATTTGCTCCTCTACAAGCTCTGGACGGGGTACTCTCTGCTACCCAAGACGGCGAAGGCTATTCTCATACGGCTCCACTTCGAGCCGTAGAGGACTCTGTTGTCCCCAAGTCCGGCAGAGGAAAGCACTACGATGCTGGACTTGCAGGGACAAAGAGTGATTCCATGCGCCCCAAGAAGAAGCCGAACACTCTTGTGGCCAAATCTGCCAACCATATGCAGGAGACTCATACGGGTGAATCTGCCAGCCGCATGAAGAAAGTCTATACGGCCAAGTCATCCAGCCGCATGAAGAAAACTCATGCGGCTGAGACTCCCAGCCGCATGAAGAAAACCGATACGGCTACGTCTGCCAGCCGCATGAAGACTATTGATGATAGCCGCATGACGCCTATTCCACGTGGCTTTGTCTTCGACCGTATCTCCTATGGTCCTGATCTCCTGTGCTCCCAAGAAGACATGTCTGACTCTCTCCAGTATCACTTAGACTCTTCCTACTATGTGCCCTTACGCACTAGAGCGAAGAAGTCTAGGGCAGCGCGAGCTTGGCAAGTTCGGTCTGCTGATCCAGTCTCTGACCATCCGAGTGTCCTGCATACCGTTATGCGGGCCTCAGATGGGAAGTTATACAGAACCACTCGAGTCCAGCCCCCGGCGGCAAACGGACAAAGAGGTTCACAAAAGTCTCCCGAAATCCAGGGAGCAAACATGGTCGATCCCGACCCATCTGACTTGCGTGAGGCCATCCTCCACAAACGCAAGGAAAGAGAAGATGCATCGGGGTGCAAAGAATCCTTACACGGACGTCACTGCACCCAAGTCATCGTCAACTGCTGCTACAACAACGCAACAGTACAAAAAGACCGGCAGTCCGTCTTTCAGAGACTGCAACAGCCATCTTCCGAAGACGAAGCACTTCCCGTCGTCTCCTGCAACTCTGCTCAGAAAGTCCCCGCTAATGGGAGAGGGAAGAAGACAAATGTTCCCAGCCCGAAGATTTCAACACTTCGACTAAAAGACTGTCGTCTAAGCGGGTGCCCACCACCGAAGTTTTTCAAGGTACCCGTTCTAAGACGAAATCTACTACAGTAGGAGATTCGTCGTCCACAATGCTGGAGGTTGTTGGGACTGGGGGTAGCACTCCTCCGAACCTCCACGATAATCCGATGTTCCAAGAAGACGAGTCGGGGGAAACAATTCTCCCATCAGATGTAACAAACCCTGACGTCCCCGACGACATCCACAACTCCCAAGACGAGGCGAACTCGAAGATTGGGGGTACTGTTCCTTTCGAGTCCGAACCAGAAGAGAACATACCCATGTACCCCGATGATTTCTCACTACAAGGGTATGATTCGGAGGGCGCTTCCTCCACAGCTCCGTCCATCTCTCCTCACGTAAAGACGGTATTCATGACAGACAGCAGCCAAGGTGGTTCCAGTGATCGCCAACGCATCGACACGCTCGAAGCCATATTGCTTGCCTTGGTCAAGTTTGTAGACGAGATCAAAGCGGCACTTCCAACTCTGCAAGGAGGGACGCCTGGCTTAACAAGTGCGAGTCCCACGGTCAATACGGACTCGAATTCAGCAACACCGAATCCGGGCAATAATTCTCCTGAAGTAACGGCCCCCACCGCCGTGGATGAGGCCCACGAAGCGAGAAGAGAGGTCCAGGAGCTCCGAGCCATGTTTTATGCTCGAGAAAATTCTCAAGACCTCAGAATACGGCAACCGTACCCTGCTGCCTGGAGGGATGTCCCCTTTCCGCCAAGATATAAGCCATTCAACATCAACCCGTATGATGGCAAGACCTCAACAAGTCGGTACATCACTTACTTCGAGGTCACCACCGACCATCTGCCCCATGATGATGCCATCCTCACCCGATTATTTATTGGGGCATTGGAAGGAGTCGCCTTCGACTGGTATCGCAACCTGCCGGACAACTGCATCCACTCCTTCGCCGGCTTCAAGCGCATGTTTTTGGAGAGATTCTACGAAGTAGGGCAGGACATCATAATGTCCACCCTCATGGACGTTGTCCAAGGGGAGAAAGAGCTGACAAGGAACTACATCGAGCGGTTTCGCCAAACCGCAATGAAGTTGCCATCTGGAAATCTGGATTTCTCCTTGATCGAAATTTGCCAAAAGAGATTGCTCCCAACAATCAGTCTCTGGATGGACGAAAGTCAATTCAAGGATTGGAAGACGTTCATCATCAGTGCCACCAGCGCCGAAGAACGATTGAAGAAGGCTCGCCAATTGGGATTGCACATCTCGGACGGAGAAAACAAGGGCAAGCGTCCTAACACCAACAACGATAATGGGGGTAGCCCCTCCAACAATCGAGACAACAAGGGCAAGCAGGCTATGGTGGCCGACACAGCACAAAAGCCTGAGCCAAAGCCGGCAGACAAACAATGGCCGCAAATCACTTACTCCTTCGAAGACGGTCACGTCAAGTCCATCTTGGACATGCTCATACAAGGAGACAGAATTCAGCTTCCTCCACCAAGACGGGAACTGCGGTCGGCGGAGATGGAGAACCCAAAGTACTGCCATTATCACCGCTACGTCCACCATGCTACACACGACTGCTACCAGCTAAAACGGTACATCCAAAATCTCATCGATTCGAACGCTCTGGCCATCGATTTCGAAAAGGTAACCGTGGCGGCCAATATGGTGTCAGTACAATTCGGCAGCTTTTCTCCGACAGAAACTCAAGACGGTGTGGTCCCCATCCCTTTGGCGATAATGGAGATTGCTAATCTTCCACCTCCCCGAGATCAGGATGCTGGTCTAGTGCCTCTCACCACATCACGAAGGGAGGTCATGTGGGTCCATCCAGACTTGGTATCTGAAGTGACTCAGCCCACGCCCTCTTCCACTGGCAAGAAGAAGAGTGGAAAAGTCAGGTCCTGCCGCACAATCTCGACAGATATCGAAGAAGCTACAGCCGTCGTCACTCGGTCTGGGGCACAATCCCAATCTGCGGCTGACAACTCGACTGAAGATCATCAGCCCACTACAACTGATGCTCCGGGACCGGCTCAGCCTCCGACGACCGACAAGCCTAGGCCGAAGGAGACTCGCTTTGACAAATCCCTCCGAAAAGAGGCATCACAAGGGCTGAAGAAGCCCTACAACTTCGACATCTTAGCGCAATTGGCCAACACACCGGCCAAGTTATCATTATACGAGCTTCTGAGACTCTCCAAGGATGTTCGTGTGGCTTTGAGCGATGTACTCCAAAATGCTAACGCATACCTGGCTCAGGTCAACCTCACGGGAGAAAACCTGCCTGCAGATCTCCAAGACAGCGCTTGCACGGGAGCGATGCCCAATATTGCCTTCACTCCGCAGGACATGCTCATCAAAACCAACTTGCATGATCGCCCGCTATACTACACTGGATACATCGGCGACGTAAAGGTGGATCGGATGCACATTGATCCTGGCTCTTCCATAAGCATTATCCCGAAGGGTCTGCTACATCGTCTCCGCATCCTAATGCATCGTCTGACACCTACAAGCACCGCCATCAGCGGTTTCAATTCGGACAGGAGCTACCCAATTGGGAAGATCCGTCTGAAATGTCAAATTGGCGATCTCCAATCAGAAGTCACCTGCTACGTCATAGATGCAGACACTTCATACAACATCCTCTTGGGGTGCCCGTGGATACACGATTATATGATCGTGCCTTCCACGCTGCACCAGTGCTTCAAATATGTCGACAAATACGGCTTCGTGAGGACAGAATTTGCTGATATCGATCCCTTCAAAGGGGTCGAATCCTACTACTCAGACTCCTGCCTGTACGAAAAGTCCAAGAGGCACCTTGATGAAGGAGATGTGCGAGCTCATACCGAGACAGCCACAGGATCAGAAGAACCTCTGACGATCCACCTCCAAGCTCGCAAACCTGGCAAGTCTGTACCCCTTACCGCCACTCTGCGTAAGGACACGATCAGTCTCTCGGCACAAGAAGAACAGATGATAATCCGGCTGCCAAGGTCTGGCCAAGTGCCAAGGCCCACAATGGAGCCACTCACAATCAGATTGCCAAGAGTCGGCCAGCCGCAAACGGAGAAGCTCAATCCCTCCGACAAGCCAATGACGATACGCCTTCCCAAGAAGGGTCGTCACCCCGATGCAAGGCCTAGGACTTCTAGCGAACCAACCACTCCCCGCCCAGTATCGAGCACCAGACTGGGGGTCGTTAGTCTGCCAACAACTCCACGCTCTGCTCCACTAGCTGAACACTTGACGATCAAGCTGCCCAGGTCGTCCTCCCAGTCTTCGTTTATACAGGGGGTAACCGAAGAGGAACTGGAGCTAGCCAAGTATGTGGCTGCCCACACTGATGTTCCCTCCACAGATGATGTAATCCCCCTAGAAAAGATACCTTACTTCATCAATAAAGGGTTATCTTTGAACTACCTCGAGCTAAATAAGCTATGTACAATGTATGCTATGGAACATGGTATAGGCACTCACCTACACACACAGGTAACAAATGTGTACACCACAATCCAGCTTATTCCAGTGGAAGATGCTTACCGCATAATCGAGAGAGGGGATCATCCAATCATCTTCGGCCGGAAGGACGATCCGCATCCCTTCACCATAGAAGAAGTCGACCTTGGGTCAGACGCCGGAAGACTGCTTCTGTATCTTTATAGCCCCCAATCTAAATATCTCATGCAGAAACAGGGGTATGATCTGGAGACGACGCCAGGCTTGAACTATGGTACTGGACGACGATTACCTTTGAAGCCACCGGTCCCGACTGGCAAACCACGGGACTACTATAGCAAGACTCGATGTGGGTTAGGGTATGTTACACCTACGACGACCCCCGAGAGTTCAGATGAAGAATGTGACTGGCATTCACATTCGACCGGGTCACCAACTTCTGACTCGGATACCAGCATCGGAGACATATTCAGACAAGTCTTGTCAGTCAACATGGCATTCGTCGACGCTTATGAAGAAGACGAAGACATCCCTGAAATCCGCAAGCTAGAGCCGTGGGCCCAACAGTTGGATGCACAATGGGAAAAGCGGTTCAAACTGAGAGAACCTCCTACTGAAGACGAGGTTATACAGGTCGACCTCGGCAGCGAATCTTCTCCAAAACCGATCTTCGTCAGTAAAAGCTTAACAGACGAAGAGCGAGAATCGCTGCTGGAACTTGTCAAAGAATACATTGATGTGTTCGCCTGGAGCTATGAAGACATGCCGAAATTAAATCCCGATATTGCTCTTCACAAACTCAACATCCGGCCGGATGCAAAGCCAGTCAAGCAACAACAACGACGCTTTCGCCCGGGCATCATGGATGCGATCGAAGCCGAAGTCAACAAACTGATAGCCAGCGGCTTCATTCGTGAGGAGCAACATCCTGACTGGGTCGCCAACATAGTACCCGTCCTCAAGAAGAATGGAAAGATTTGAATCTGCATCGACTTTTGCAACCTAAACGAGGCATGCCCCAAAGATGAATTCCCTCTCCCGATCACAGACATCATGATTGACAACACTTGCGGCTTCGAACGTATGTCATTCATGGATGGCTTCTCAGGATACAACCTAATCAAGATGTCTCCTGACGACGAAAATCATACATCATTCCGAATACCGATTGGCACATACTGCTACACGGTCATGCCTTTCGGTTTAAAGAATGCCGGCACCACATATCAAAGAGCCATGAGCATCATCTTCAGAGACCACTTACGCAAGATGGTAGAGTGCTATGTTGATGACATCGCCGTCAAGAGTCGCTGTAAGGGAGATCATCTGCAGGATCTGAGGACGGTATTCGACCTGATGCGAGCGCACAATTTAAAAATGAACCCTATGAAGTCCTTCCTGGGCGTATCCAGCGGAAAGTTCTTGGGTTTCATCATCACCGCCCAGGGTATCCATGTAGACCCTGAGAAGACAAAGGCAATTATGGAGATGGGTCCCCCGAGAAATCTTCGCGAACTCAGAGGCCTTCAAGGGAGGCTAGCTTACATCAGGAGGTTCATTTCTAACCTCTTCGGGCGATATCGACCATTCACCCATCTAATGAAGAAAGGCGTCTCATTCGTATGGGATGAAGAATGTCAGCGGGCCTTCGACAGCATCAAATAATATTTGTCGAACCCCCCAGTCCTGGCGACCCCTGTCGCTGGAAAACCATTCCTGCTCTACGTGCGAGCAATAGAACATTCCCTCGGGGTCCTGCTGGCACAAAACAATGATGCATGCCACGAATAAGCTATATATTACCTCAGTCGAATGATGATTGGGCCAGAGCACTGGTACACCGCTGTGGAGAAGGAATGCCTCGCCCTGGTGTTCGCCATTCAGAAGACGCGGCACTATGTTACTGGACAAACAATACATGTGATCTCACGAGTCAACCCTCTCAGGGTCCACATGACCAAACCGGGGGCACTTAGCTCTCGCCTCGCTACATGGGCAATATTGCTGTCCCATTATCATATGATCTTCGTCCCGCAAAAGGCTGTTAAAGGTCAAGCCCTGGCAGACTTTTTGGCAGCCCACCCGGGCTCGGAGTCGTCCAGAATATATGAAGAAATCCCAGATGAAGTCGTCGACTCGCATGCAACCTCTCACGATGATATATGGCGAATGTTCTTCGACGGTGCTTCGAAAACTGGACCCAAGGGCAACATCGTCGTCGGAGTCGGGGTGGTGCTGGTTTCTCCTTCCGGATTGGTGATCAATCGCGCTTACTCTCTCACAGAACCCTGCTCTAACAATGTGGCCGAGTACAACGCTTTGGTCATTGGCCTCTAACTTGCGAGAGAGCTGGAGGTAGAATATCTTGAAGCATACGGTGATTCTCAGTTAATTGTCAATCAAATTCGGGGCTCATACGAAGTCCGCCACGAAGATATGATCCCCTATCACCAAATAGCGATCAACATCATCTCGTCATTCGAGGGGTTCTTCATCGAACACGTTCCCAGACTCTGAAACATCGAAGCCGATGCCCTAGCTGGCCTTGCCGCTTCCCTAGCAGTTCCGAACTATGCTCGCCAATCAGTGCATGTGATAGGCCATGAACTGGTCTGTCCCAAGAACAATGTGCAATTCGTGGTGAGTTATTCCGCCCAGACGATTGACGAAGTCCCGGATTGGAGACAACCATTCATTGACTTCGTCGTCTACGATATCCTGCCCGAGAACCCAAAGGAAGCTACCTCCATCAGACGGCGTTCTCTCAGATTCTTCTACGATACGGAGACAAAAATGCTGTATCGGCGATCCTACGATGGATTATTGCTTCGGTGTCTGTCAAACGCAGAAGCCAAAAAAGCCGTACGAGAAGCTCATGATGGTGTTTGTGGGGCCCATCAGCCTGGCCCTAAATTGCAAGACCGTCTTCGCCGAATGGGCTACTACTGGCCCACGATGGTAGCAGATGTAATAGACTATGCTAGAAAGTGCAAAGCTTGCCAAGTCCACGCGGACTTCATCCACCAACCATCCGAATTTCTACATCCGACAGTGGCGTCCTGGCCATTCGAAGCATGGGGGATGGATATCATTAGTCTAATTACTCCATCTTCCTCCCGAGGACATCGCTTCATACTCGCAATCACAGATTACTTCTCCAAATGGGCGGAAGCTGTCCCACTTGCAGAAGTAAAGACTTCAAACGTGGTCAGCTTCCTTAAGCATCACATCATTTATCGCTTTGGACTGCCCCGGAGGATCATCCATGATAATGGTCCGCAGTTTACAAGCCACGCCTTCTATCGGTTCTGCGACAAGCACCGCATCCAGAACATTGCTTCGACACCATACAATCCAGCAACGAATGGGTTGGCAGAAGCATTCAACAAAACCATCATCAAATTACTCAAGAAGTTCGTGTCGTCCAATAAATGCGACTGGAACGAGAAGCTTGGTGAATGCTTATGGGCGTACCGCACCATGGTCCGAACGGCCACAGGGAATACACCATTCTTCCTGGTGTACGGGAGTGAGGCAGTTCTCCCATTGGAGACTCAAATACCCTCACTTCGCGTTGCCCTCACTTATCAATTGACGACGGATAATAATTATCGTCGCCGACTATAAGAGTTGGAGGCCTTAGATGAAAAGCGCCTCCTGGCTCAGCAACGGATCGAGCTATACCAAGCACGCATCTCTGGAGCCTTCAATAAGAAGGTTAAAATCAGAACATTCCAAGTAGGCGATCTCGTTCTGGCAGTCCGGAGGCCGATGGTCATGACTCACAAGACCACCGGCAAGTTCCAGCCAAAATGGGAAGGTCCATTCATCATAGAGGCTGTATTCTCCAACGGTGCTTACCGTCTCGCAAAACAAAATGGAGACTTGCTCATGTTGCCTGTCAACGGAAAGTTCTTGAAGAAATATTATGTCTAAACGACATTTTCTAGATCACCGAGTCATGTACCCACTGGTGCCACTGAACTCACATCCACAATAATCCAGATTATTGAGTTATGTACCCGCTGGTACCGCTGAACTCACATCCACATTCCAGATTTTTGAGTCATGTACCCGCTGGTGTCACTGAACTCATTTTCACAACCACTCGTTCCAGATTATCGAGTCATATACTCGACGGTGCCGCTGAACTCACACCACAATATTCCAGATTATCGAGTCATGTACCCGCTGGTGCCGCTGAACTCGCATCTTCAACATTTTCTAAATTATCGAGTCATGTACCCGCTGGTGCCGTTGAACTCACATCCACAAACATTTTCCAGATCATCGAGTCATGTACCCGCTGGTGCCGCTGAACTCACACTTTCATAATACTCCAGATTATCGAGTCACGTACCCGCAGGTGCCTCTGAACTCACATTCCGGTCACTCTTTCAGATAGTAAGTCATGTATGACCATACCTCTGAACTTTCTTCCTGGAAGAGATCCTCCCTCATGATCTACTACCCACACTCCCAGTGCACAAAAAGGGTAACCGATCCACAAATTTCCAAAACGTCCATGTCCTCATTACCTCTGAGTCGTTCCACTTCCGCCAAAAACAAATCACCCCTTTACATAGAACTTCCATGTCCTCATTACCTCTGAGTCGTTCTATGTACCCTCCTTCAATGGTCCCCCTCGACTTATTATCTGTACCAAAAAACAAAAACCCCAGGGTACGCCAAGGATAATAGGTCCACAAATATCCTCCGTTGAGTCCACTCCTGCCATGTTCCCATTACCTCTGAGTAGGAAGACTCCATGGTAAAACCCTCATACTTGCCATGTCCTCATAACCTCTGAGTAAGTATGTCGGTTCCCCTTCATCCTATTATCCGTATCCTAAATCGGGGTACGCCAAGGATAATAGGCCCATAAATGTCCTTTGCTAAGTCCCTTAGTACAGGCCCACCATTCCTCATCATGCCCCGGGAGCCCAGCTGCTCCATGGCATTCCACCTTCCGATACCCCGAACACCCACGACCACCTTACCGTGGAACTGTTCTAGGTATCCCCCATCAAACTTGTTATCCGTACCTAAAACCAAGGTATGCCAGGGGTAACAGGTCCACAAACAAGTCCCCCATGCGGGGCACACATCGCCACAATACCACAGGCACCAACAAGCAATACAAATGAAGGGTGGAATGGAAAGTACTCTTTATTTGAAGGACAAAAAAAGCATTACATGTTTTGGGACCACGTCCCTCTCAAAAAAAAAACAGGAACAAAAGAAGAAAATGCCGACTATAGTTCGGCATTACACAACTCCAAGAGGCGGTTTCTCACCAATACAGTCCCTCGCTCAAGCCGCTGCATAGCTCGGCGCTCGGCCGCCTGGGACAACTGCTCAGCATCATTCAAGTGCATATATGCCTGCCAATCATTTTCCATCTTCTTCAAAGCAAGTTCCAGATTGGCCGAAGCTCTACTAAATTTGTCAGCCTCCTGAATAGCAACCCCTTTCTCAGTACGAGCAGCTTCGAGTTCGGACTCCAGGAAGGCCAGCTTTATCTGGAGCTCAAGAATCTGCTCTCGGGTGTCAGTTACCCCGCGGGAGGCAGTCGCTTTCCGAGCTGCACAATCTTCAGTGTGACGGCTCCATTGATCGTACAACTCAGTCAGGTCCCGACGATCCTTCAATATAGCTGGCTTGAGCGATTCGCGAGCAATCCTCACCTTCTCTACCGCGGTTGTGAGGAAAGTACGCTCTTGATCTATTACCACTGATAGATCAGCTTGTCGCAGCACGCAAAACTGGGCCACGAGACGATCAGCCTCCAACAGCTTAGGCTCCAGAAGCGCCGCTAGTCCCGCCCCACCGGAAAGTGTTCTAAGGATATTAATTTGGCCACCGGCGCATTGACGGGCCATATCAAAGGGAGTCCCCCTCTCCACAGCTGCCTCAATCCCTCTCTTCAGGTGGCGGTGGAAGCTGTCGACCACATCTTGGGACACTTCATCCAAAACTTCCGTAGAGGACGGCGTCAAAGGGAGTGTGGCAGGCAGTACCGAAGGAGTAGCCTCAGAACTTGCCGTCCCTGCCACCAGGGAAACGAATTCTGTGCGAAAAGATGCATGGATGGCAGCTAGCTCCTCTTCCGCCGCCCGAAGAGCCTGGATAATTGGTAGAGCAGAAAGGTTAACTCCCGAAATCCTATTCGCAGAGGATGGCACGAAAAGCGTCGTCCCTTGCCGTTGCTGTGCTATCACCAGGGCTCCCGAACTTGACCCAGCTGGAGACCCCTCAGTATAGGTTGGAAAAGAAGGAGGCACATGTGCTTCCATCAGATCCCCTCCGGTAAAATCTGCCCCAGCAATGTCCGTCACCGGCAATAAAGGGGTGGGACCTGTACATCCAAAGCAGTCATTAATCTACGAAGGTCAGGATGATAGAATAAATAGGCCTCTTCACAAGTCAAGAAGCTAGTTTATCTTACCAGGGAAAGAGCACAGGGGCTGCAGCTCGGTCAAAGCTGGCATGGTCTTCCCACCCGCAGCTTCCAACTCAAATTCAGGAGAGCCAGCCAGGTCAGTATCACCCTGTCAAAATTTAGCTGTCTCAGGGACAGGTGCAGTAGAGCCCCCGTCCCCATGAGTTGAGGTCTCAGCAAGGTGAGACTCCCCGGCCACCTCCGGGAGAACCCCAGCAGGAGTGATGTCGATGCACATATCATGGATCAAAGTAGACAAGGCTGGATCGACTTCAGTAGTCGAGTCCCGAGAAGCAGACTCCCCGGACGCCTATAAGGAACAAAAGAAAAAATGATTAGGCCGTAATTAAGAAAAAGAAAGAAAAGGCGACTGAAATTCCAATCACCTCAGAAATAGCATCAACATCAATAAACAGCCTGCGACGTCTTACCGCAGCCCGCTTTGTAGAGTAGGTCCTACCATCGTCAGTAGACAGACGCCTGCCTCGTAGGCGCGAAGCACCAGGCACAACAGGTGGATGATCCTCCACCTCTTCGTCCGGCACAGTAGGAGGCTGGTTCCCCACCTCCTCGTCCGAAGAATGCGATGAGTCATCGGCGGCCTGCTCGTCATCCTCTTCGTCCGCCGTAGTGGACTTCGAGTCTGGCACGAGAACCCTATTCGCCCCTCTCTTTCTCTTCCTGGAACCCTCGGGCTTTTCTGCCAAGCCGGTCCCGACAATGAAGCTGGTGTTCATGTCAAAGTTCACGGGAAATTTGCTCGCCGCAACGTGATAAAGAGCCGCCATGTATAGAATATTCCCTTGCGTATTAGCGTCGGGGACTGAGAAGCTAGCCCGGGTATGAACAGCATTGTAATAATGCCACGCCCGGATGCCATCAAGAACACTGCCCTCGAAACCCAGGCAAGCACTGGGGCAGTCAAGGAACAGCTGACTATACCCGAATTGACGAGAAAACCTACTAGGCAAATAAGGCTCCAAGTATACGTTATTTCGATAACGATATACTAGGTGCGCAGGGCGAATGTTGTGCAGCCATAGAAGCATCTTCTCAGATAAGAGCTGGGGAGGTTCAATGCCATCAACATGTACCCCTCTCACTTCTCTAGGGGTAAACTGAGGAAGAGACACAAAGAAGTCGGGCCCGTCAACTCTTACCAGCGCCCTCCGACAAGCCGGCATGGTGTCATACTCCCAAGATTGATGGCGGTATCGAAAGAGGATGGCGTCATCAGCGGTGATATCATCCTCTGTCCCGGCCCTCATCAATGACCGGTAATGCATCAATAACCACCCCATGAGATAGTGGTATGGTAGCTCTATCCGCTCGAAGTCCAGCGTCGTCTCACGAGCAATGACTTTAGATGTAAAGGCACGGAGGCCGTGGTGTATGCTATACACCATAGCCGGAAGAAGGGCCAGTCTTACTTTGAAGACCAGCTTCACAGCCGGGAGAATAAAATGGCGGCTGATCCTTTCAGTAGAACCCGCCCCTCCCGAGACTACGCAATTTCGTAGCCATACCATCAAGAACCCGGCCAAGATTGCTTTATCGGACATTTGCTGGGTACCGTAGTAGAAATAACTGAAGGAGTCAGTACGGCTCCCAAACCTGTCACGGGTGGACCTCGACCTTTTGACCTTCAACATCATGTCCTTCACCTCCTCCGGAGTTTGAGGACCTCGAGACGAAACCCGACCGGAAGGACGTAATTTGAAAAGATACGCAACCCAGGCCGTAGTATGAGGGGCGTTCCCTTCTGAGCTATTTTCTTTCTTGATAGCAATCTGGTGGCAGATGCTATGGTGGCACAACAGTTCTCGGTACACAGCGACGAAACTAGGAAATCGTCGATCCAGGTCATCGAATTCCTCGTTCGTCGGGGTATATACTTCAAAGGCCTCACCTCTCCACGGCAGCTTGGAAACAGCATGCATCTCATGGAGAGCAAGTCCCAACTCTCCCCCGGGCACGAAGAAAGTCCCCGTACGCCGGCTATACATCTCCAAAAGGGCCATGAACAGCGGCTTGTTAATGGACAATCCGTAACAGGTGCCCCGGATGGCGTAGTAAAGGTCAATCTCCCGAAGGAGTTCCTCGTAGTTCCTCAGGATCCATGAAAAAAGATTGGCCCATGTGGGAATAGGGTTTATCCAATTCAGCAGCGACAACCTGCCCACGGGATAGGACCCCTTGCGATCGAGTTGGTTCAGGAAGGTGTCAGCTCGGGTGAAAGTAAAGTTAGGACCAGACACATTGATAAAAGTACCAGGAATCAGCCCCATCACAGTCCGGCTGACTGACTCCCTACTTGCACATGCCGACCTAATACTCATATTGTAGTGGATGTTGCCCACGAACATCCCCTGTTGGGTTGGAGTCAGAGAACCTGCCATTTTCCTGCCTAATGGTACCATGTTAAACCACGAAAGGGGAAAATGCCGCTCCATCTCGGGAACATGGATATCCACCCCGTCCACAGTGAAGTCCCAGTTCTCAGAAACGTCCAGCATTCAGGAGTTCTTTACGGAGAAAGCATCCCCAAAGAGAAAAGCTGGTTTCAGATATTCTCCGTCCAGTTTCCCCGAATTCATCATAGTGCACAGAAAATGGAAAGGCTGGTTGTTGATGGCAGCCACCCTCTCCAGAGGCTCATTAGAGGAAAGTTGAGCTGTCATATGTCGAATTAGATCGTCAAGCCGCACCCCCATGGCACACTGAGCCGAACCCACTAGAAGCTCTCCAGCCGGGTTGGTTAGGAGGTTCACTGGAAAAGGACGAAAGAAACAGGATTAAAAAATAGGTTAAAATGAAACCACTTAGAGTTTCTCAAAAAGAAGTTTCTATGAGCCTAGGCGGCTCGGATCGACAAAGCCTTATGCGGCCCAGTTCAGCTGAGTTTCATGCGGCACAGCTTCAACAGAGCCTATGCGGCTCGGGTCAGCACAGCTTCATGCGACCCGATTCAGTTAGGAGTTCCATGTGACACTGATTCGATAGCTGATGCGGCTCGGATTAAAACCTTATGCGGTTCTATCTTACAGAGGAGTTTATGCGGCACGATTCAGCAAAATTCTATGCGGGCCAGGTTGTCAGGAACATCTGCGGCTCCGGTCAAAGGAGACTTTATACGGTTCATATCCGGAAGTAGTCTTGCGACTCAAAATCTTTCTCATGTGGCTCATACAAGGGGAATGTCCTATGCGGCTCAAATGCGAGAGGGTCATGCGGTCCATACAACGCATGCGGCTCCATCATGATCAGGCTTGAGCCATCTAAACGATAAGGGCTTGTGCATAAATCATGCAACAGAGCCATGGGTTCTTAGGGTTCAAAGTGTTCAAAAGAGATCCTTACACTTGAAAGCAGGCCGAACATCAGGATGCACTTCGGGCACGACGGCCGCCGAAGAAGCCGCCTTCTTGCCTTTTGCGACAGCGGAGACGACCGTAGAAGATTTGGGTGCCATTTTCGACAGTCGGAGAATGGAAATGGAGAAGGAGAGGAAAGATAACAACAGTGGGAGACGAAGGAGAAAGTAAAGAAATCCCTCCGACTCAACCCATCCATATTTATAAACAAAACCAAGGCGCTTCGATTCTCGTGCAGAACGAAAACCAACTCTTCAGTTATCGAGGCAAGCCGCCTAAAATGAAGGCCAGACTCCTGGGATCCCGCCCCGAAAAGTGAACTCAAAACTGACAACAAATCAACAACATTTAATGCAAAAGATCTCCATACGTGGCAAAATGACGTGGCAGAAAGTCCTTGTGGCTGAGACATTTATGCGGTCCGAAAGTCCCTGCGGCTGAGACACCTATGCGGCCCGTAAACCTCTGCGGCCTAGTCATCCATGCGGCCGAGTCATCCATGTGGCTGAGACATCCATGCGGCCGAGACATCTATGCGGCCAGAAGAATACATGGCCATGCTTCTTATTCAAAGTATTTCAATTTTGCAAATTGAAAACTTTGAAGGGGGTCTTGTAGAAGCATGGAAAATAATAAAGAAAGATCCATGCGGCCAGAGAGCCCCATGCGGTTCAGAGAAGTCATGCGGCTCAAGGATCCATGCGGATTAAGGATCTATGTGGTTCAAGAAAGTCCTATGCGGCTCAAAGAGGAGCCACGTGGCACGCAAACAGCTCTCTCGTTCGTCCTTTACTGCATAAAATGCCTTGACGGCTGACATCTCTGGCAGTTCTGACACAAAGATATCATTATGACTCCCTCATAATGATGGACTCTTTGGGAAGCGAAAAAAATCTCTGACACGATCCCCCGAGAGTCAGAAACCTTCATGCGGCTTTGACACGTGGACAGTCGTATGCGGCCCAAGTGGAGACTTCTCCATGCGGCCCAAACGGAGGCTCCCCCATGCGGCTCACGAAGATCAGCCCCATGCGGCTCATGAAGGCCAGCCCCATGCGGCTCACGAAGATCAGCCCTATACGGCTCATGAAGATCAGCCCCATGCGGCTCATGAAGGCCAGCCACATGCGGCTCATGAAGACCAGCCCCACGCGGCTCACGAAGACCAGCCCCATGCGGCTCATGAAGGCCATCTCCATGCGGTTCATTCATACTCATGCGGCTCAAATCACTACCATGCGGCCCAAATGTTCAAGGGGGGCCACTCTTAGGCAGCCTGGACACGTGGCCGGCCTTATGCGGCCCAACTTTCCTGCGGCTCAGATACGCGACGTGATAGCAGGGCACGTGGCATCAGATTGATCGAAATCTCTCAGCAAATCCCAATAAAATATTGGGATCAAATCAGATCATTTGCAAATAAGCCAATTAAAGGCACGTGTCGAGGAATCCGAGGTTGGCATGACAAATCACGAGGATTTATGTCAATCAGCATTAATTATCCACAAAAGATTTGATGCAATCATATTTATTGCTCAAATCTCGAATGAACGGCCCAGATTTAATGATCCTTAGCCGCCGACTTCCAAGAATGGGTAATCATTGCAAATCCTAATGAGGCCCCCCACTCTTATAAATAGTAAGGTGCCATTCCCTTGCGAAGATACACACATACAGAGATAGAGAGAGACATAGATACACAGAGAGAGATACAGAGACAGACGCGCATAGAGAGCCAGAGAGCCCGAAGAGAGAGCATTTCTCCATCAACGCCAAGCAGTTCTTCCACAGAGCCAAAAAGCTGTACCCGATCATCCAAGGAGTAAGGCAGAGCGGCCGTCGCTTTCCCGAGCCTCTACCGTCACCCTCCAGAATCTAAAATAAACAATTGTACTTAGATTGCTGTACCTAGGCTTTCGTCCCTAGGCTTTCTCTATACAAGCGAGTTTGTATTGTGAAGTAAAAGTCCAGTCCTCCGATAATTGTTCTGCTCTTTTATATTTTATGGCAAACAGTGTTACATCCGCAACAACAAATCCTTGAATTCACATCTCGCAACTTGTTGCACTTACAGCAACAAACCTTTCATGACTTTTCCAGCAAATACCATGTAATTTCCAAAACAACACGCGACAAAATTACATGATTTGCATTAGACTTATTGTATGAAAATCCAGTGCGGCATCGAGTAGAGTCAAGATTGATTTCGATTGGTGGTGGGCAACTTTTTGGAATTGAAACGAAGCAAGTGTCCAGAGGAAATTGAGCCTAGAGCTCTGATACCAATTTGTCATTCTCCGACCCGGAATCACCCGAATCATCATCCTCGCAGGGGGCGTGATGCCGCACGAGCCTGGAGTTGTGCTCGTGCAAGGCAAGATGACAAGTTTTCAAATGGTTATCTTTGATTCGATATAAAAAACGAAAGGAAAATAGAGTATACGAAATAATTCTCTTTATTGATATTCGAACGAAGATTACAAAGGCTTTCAATAGCCCTACAATACTCAGGTTCTCTCTTGCCCACACAGGATTTCACCATTCCATACATCATACCTTCTATATCTCAGCCGCATCAATCAAGTTACATGTTCGAGCGTTAATGCGATTGCACGCCTCGATACACTTCGGCATTCCAAGCCTCAATGCGTTCAAGCGAAGCTCCATCGCGAGCAAACCAATCCCTGAACCTGCTAGCAAATTAGTAGGAGATTAGTACTTTCGTCCTCGTTGTACTGATAAAAAAGCCACTTAACAAACCGACATTTAGTATTGTATTGATTCATGTAAATATACAATTTAGTTCTCATTCTATGTTCTCCTTAGGATGAGTTCATGGCATATTCGAAGACTGTAAAGCTTGTTATTATGGCAAGCATGTTATACGATTCGTATAAGTAAACGGGCAAGCAATCTTGTGTTGTTACGTGAGTTCTTACCAATATCGACGCACTCGCCCTTGCACCGACGCAAGGTGATTACGCCTATCAGCTTTTCCTATCATGTTATAAGTGCCCTCTATTCAAGATCTATATGTGCACGATGTATATATACCTTGCACTTTCAACCCATCGCCCTTAACTATATGAAGGTCACTAGCTTTCCGGGCTAGAATGGACTTATATTATTTTATCGAATATGTAAGACGATGATCACTCTGTTGTGGTTGCTAACCCAAATAATCAGAGGACCCCCGAAAAACTCGAGTAAGTGGCTTATCACATTCACTAGAAGGTCGCTACCCGTCTAAATGAAGTGCACCAATAATACCGATTTTATCGCAGTCCCTCCTAGGCCGAACGGCCCCAGCGCCCTGGTGATCAACGTTCGAGGGAAGATAACACCCGTGCACGGGCAATATGTCTTTAAGTCCATTTGACCATGCAACGCATCTTATCTTTTATACAACCAAGCAAGTTTGTCTTATATCTATTTCAATTGGCACAATACCCCAATGTTCTCAATGAACGCCTTAAGGCTACGAACATTTCGAAGGCACCATGCCGCATCGACAGTTATGCCACATCCGTGTCACAATTGTTCTCCTCGTCGTAACGACGCCATCTTTTGTAAGTATTGTACAGCTGCACACATTCGCCATCTTTTCTTGTATCGTGCATTCAATACTCGCCTCGAAGCCGAGTTTCCATATTCTATGCCTTAGTATTCAACACATTATACTTATGTTCCAATCCTTCCGACTCGTGCAACTGAGGCACGCCTCAATAAGGTATTCAATGTTCTATCGTTCGTGCACTGAGGCACTCGCACCGATAGTCTTTCAATGTTCTAGCATGCTAATTAGTGCACTGGGGCACGGAATGACTTATGCACTGGGGCACTCGTCGATACAGTTATCCCATGTTCTTATGGCTTGTGCACCGAGGCGCTCACCTTTGCCATATTCCATGTTCCATAGCGACTCGTACACTTGCTGTAAGATTCATTTCAATTGTTCTATCTAATGTTCGACACGTACTATGTTTATCTCTCTATCGAGCCACGCCCGTGGCGTTGATAGGTTAACTCAGCATACAATGATATATACTTTACTTAGGCATGAAGGAGTAGAAAAGAGAGACAATGTCCCTCCACCTTGAGTCGATACGCCTTGTAGTTTTGCCGAGCCGGTGCGGCTCGATTACATAACTTCGTTACACGGCCAACTCTCTTGAGTTAGCCATTCGAGCACTTCATGCTTCATTGAATTATACGTCCGATTTTGCTTACCATGCCCAAGTCTCAGCTCGTTGCGAGGCGGGGATTTGGTTTCGCGGACCCCTTACTGAATAAGGCAGAATGCCGACCTCTAATATTTCAGCATAAACGTATAGCCTGCACATGAAACCAACTATAATTAATACTTGCATCGATTTGGACTTGCGCCTTGGTCGATTCGATTTCTTAGAATCTTCGAGCTGATTCAACGCACTTATCCTTCGGGGCAATGTGGTGCTTCGCATCGATTCAACTCGATACATTCTTTGGGACAAGGCAACTTTTTGCATCGACTTAGTTCGATGTATTGCTCGGGGTAACGTAACTCTCGTATCGATTCGTATTGATACATTTCATTCGGTCAATGTGACTCTTTGAGTCAATGCCTCAGCATAATGTACCGTACGGAGCGAGGCATTATATAATATACCGTTCAAAACAAGGTTCGTCCTCGAACCGAAACCAATACTAATTTTCCAAGGGTTTCACTAGATCGTTCCACGATCTCGTCTCACTATCGTTTGGATCATACAACTTAGTTTGAAATCATACACATAGTTTAGGCGTCCCACCAATATATATATTTCAGCCAAGCTTAGTTGTAGGATATCGGAACAAAGCAATCATATAACTTCTTATTCTCAATTACTTGCCATCTCATACTCTCGATCGAACTTGGCTCTAGTGCTTGTTCTCGCAATTCTAGCGCACATGCATATTGATACATACACAATCGTCCAACAAAAGTCAAGGTACATGATGCGATTCAAAAATCGTATTTCTTACTTCGTAAGTTTCATTGGGACTATCAATCCTATGCGTCACATCAAGCCGTCGCGCATCCGGTCACAACGAGTCTCTGCAACGCCTTGCGTTCGACGTCGCTATCCAACTATTTTTGATGTTTTACTTCGTATCTTATCTCGACATGATTCTCTTTTGTTGACTTGCAAAAGCATTAACATTCAGGACTACATCTGCTAGGTGACTTACCTAGCACCGTGCTTAACTTGTTCCGATGCAACTCAAATTGACATTGCACAAAGGCCACAATCTATCCGACACAACAGTTTATATCGAGGCGACAGTGCTCAAGGCAATGATCGCCTTGACACGAAGTCTCTACGATGCATCTTACATTCGATTTCCTAACGAGTAGGAATTCACTAGCCAAATTCCTAACTTATCCGTCTCGCAACATTGAATATAAGTTTGATTCACGCAAGCTCAGTTGCAAGGTGAATCCGAATCTAACGACATGACTCGTAAGTCATTCCTTTACCGTTCTCTCTCGTGCATAGCACGATTCTCGTAATCGCCTATCCAAATCACCAAGTTCGTTGGCAAATTTCTTATTCGATCGCCGATCAACATAACCATTCAAGTATTCATCCGACGAATACTCAAATCTAACTATATCATTCTCAATCGAAAGTTGTTCCAACAATTCTTGATCGTCTAGACTTATCGTCAACATGTACCACATTTTCTTTCGTGATGTAATTTTATATGCGACATCGCATGGGTCATCTTACGGTCTGCAGCATTCAATTTAATTTGGCGGTCAAGTCTTCTAGGTTCAGCTACCCCGAAGCTACGTTCGATAATTATGGATCATCACCGAAGGACGTTTACTACGAACCATGCTATATCTTATTTCTGAGCCAAATCACGTTCCGACGATTTCTATGCGAATATCCAATTTCGGACAAAACCATTTCTATCGGCACAACTGATGCGCAACTATCCTCTGAGTAAAGTCATGCACTACCATCGATGATTCTTCTATTCACGATGCGTTTACTCGCATTGAGTTCGAATCTATCTTATTTCGATCGACACACGAGATACTATACGCATCGAGCAATCGCCGATGACTTATAGTCTCGTCTTGATCAATCACAAAGTTCATGATCAACCAGTTCGTTCCTTCTCGTATTGTTACTTACAAAATTTTGATATTGCAAGGCGCAATCCATTTTGTATCCTCACATCGTGCTTATATTTCCTTACGTATCGATCTCGATACGTCGTATCAATTTCGATAGCAAGAGGGTCGACTTCGAATCCGTTTTAACGTCAACTTAACTCGCATCGTATACATCCAATTTCGTAACAAACTTTTCCATACGCATCAACTCGTTTTCCGATTCATCGCAACCCGCTATACTTTGTAACTGAGTTACCGATTATCCAACATCGAACCCTCAAGTCATACGATCTCGTCCTCTAAGTTTCACGTGTTTTTCAGTCATACTCAAATGAGTTTCGCCGTAACATAACCAGCTATCTCTTAGGCACTCTTTACCCGCGTCAACCAACTCTTTACCGAAGTCGCACATCGTGCAATCCGATTATATTTTGTCTCGACATAACCAACTATCTTTTCTTAGGCGCGGCTATCAGATTCAATCAATATTTTCATCGAAATCACAAGTCGTGCGATTTGATTACACTTTGCATCGGCTAACATTTCTATCGAGATCGCAAGTCGTGCGATTCGATTTCGACTCGCGTATTCTATCATTTTTATCGAGATCAAAAGTCGTGCGACTCGTTTGTAAGTTCAAGTTTTCCTTTCCCGTCGATCCGATTATTGCTTCAAGGCATAATCGTTCCGCTAGTCTCGGTCGTCCGACTGACTTATCATTTTCATCCGACATATCATTCATTGATACGAGTCTCGCTTTATCGTTCCAACTAATTTTCGAAGAACACTTGCATCAACATACCATCATATAATTTTTCAATCGAGTCTCGGTACTCTCTCGTCCGTTGCAGACAAACCTTTTGGAACTCCCACAATGCCAATTCATCGCACAAGTGGTATACCATATAACACTCAAAATCGAGTCATTCATCGCCTACGTGGTATGGCATATACCACTCAGAAATTAAGTCATTTCCCTCGCATTATACTCAGTATGAACCAACAATCTCTTCCGACTCACTATTTCCGCAGTGATCGTGCTTGATCACAATCGTAACTTTTTGATAAATCAAGATCCAACACAATTCGGCCAATGCATTCATTTGCCAACATAAGCTCAGTGCGCAACCGAAGCAATTTCGTTTTTCAATTTATAACTTTTGTTTTCTTCTGTTGTATCTCGTGCAACAATTTATTCTCGATATCCGTTGCACTTCGTGCAGCGATTTCACTTTAATATGCGTTGCACCATGTGCAATAATTTACTTCTGATACGTATTGCACATTGTGCAATAATTTATTTTTTGACATCTATTGCACCTCGTGCAACTATTTATTCTCGACATTCAAAGTTAATGCTCAAATCCGTTCAACACATTCGATATTGACTTATCACTTTCATCGCAACGCACATTCAAAATCAATATGTGAATCCATTCGACACATTCCATATCAACTTTCATTTTCTTTTCAACGTATCGTTTACAATCAACGCGGGGCAATTATCGCAGCAATATTCCACGACTTTCATTGTATCGATGCAACCAACATTTTTTATATCGATTGTTGCAAACAACGAACATATCAAATTACAATTCATGACGTGTTGCATCCGCAACAACAAATCCTTGAATTCACATCTCGCAACTTGTTGCACTTACAGCAACAAATCTTTCACGACTTTTCCAGCAAACACCATATAATTTCCAAAACAACACGCGATAAAATTATATGATTTATATTAGACTTATTTAATGGAACATCCAGTGCGGCATCGAGTAGAGTCAAGAGTGATTTCGATTGGTGGTGGACAACTCTTTGAAATTGAAACGAAGCAAGCGTCCAGAAGAAATTGAGCCTAGAGCTCTGATACCAATTTGTCACGCCCCGACCCGGAATCACCCGAATCTTCGTCCTCGCAGGGGGCATGATACCGCATGAGCCTGGAGTTGCGCTCGTGCAAGACAAGATGACAAGTTCTCAAATGGTTATCTTTGATTCGATATAAACAACGAAAGGAAAACAGAGTATACGAAACAATTCTCTTTATTGATATTCGAACGGAGATTACAAAGGCTTTCAATATCCCTACAACACTCAGGTTCTCTCTTACCCACAAAGGATTTTACCGTTCCATACATCATGCCTTCTATATCTCGGCCGCATCAATCATGTTGCATGTCCGAGCGTCAATGTGTTTGTACGCCTCAATATGCTTCGGCATTCCAAGCCTCAACGCATTCAAGTGAAGCTCCGCCACGAGCAGACCAATCCCTGAACCTGCTAGCAAACTAGTGGAGGATTAGTACTTTCGTCCTCGTTGTACTGATAAAAAATCTACTTAACAAACCAATATTTAGTATTGTATTGATTCATACAAACATACAATTTAGTTCTCTTTCTATGTTCTCCTTAGGATGAGTTCATGGCATATTCAAAGACTGTAAAGCATGTTATCATGGCAAGCATGTTATTCGATTCGCATAAGTAAACGGGCAAGCAATCTTGTGTTGTTACGTGAGCTCTTACCAATATCGACATACTCACCCTTGCACCGATGCAAGGTGAATACGCCTATCAGCTTTCCCTGTCATGTTATAAGTGCCCTCTATTCAGGATCTATATGTGCACGATGTATGTATACCTTGCACTTTCAACCCATCGCCCTTAACTATATGAAGGTCACTAGCTTTTCGGGCTAGAATGGACTTATATTTATCGAATCGAATATGTAAGACGATGATCACTCTGTTGCGGTTGCTAACCCAAACAATAAGAGGACCCCCGAAATACTCGAGTAAGTGGCTTATCACATTCACTAGAAGGTCGCTACCTCTCTAAATGAAGTGCACCAACAATACCGATTTTACCGCAGTCCCTCATAGGCCGAACGGTCCCAGCGCCCTGGTGATCAATGTTCGAGGGAAGATAACACCCGTGCATGGGCAATATGTCTTTAAGTCCATTTGACCATGCAACGCATCTTATCTTTCATACAACCAAGCAAGTTTGTCTTATATCTATTTCAATTGGCACAACGCTCCAATGTTCTCAATGAACGCCTTAAGGCTACGAACATTTCGAAGGCACCATGCTGCATCGACAGTTATGCCACATCCATGTCACAACTGTTCTCCTCGTCGTAACGATGCCATCTTTTGTAAGTATTGTGCAGCTGCGCACATTCGACGTCTTTTCTTGCATCGTGCATTCAATGCATGCCTCGAAGCCGGGTTTCCATATTTTATGTCTTAGTATTCAACACGTTATACTTATGTTCCAATCCTTCCGACTCGTGCAACTGAGGCACGCCTCAATAAGGTATTCAATGTTCTATCGCTCGTGCACTGAGGCACTCGCACCGATATAGTCTTTCAATGTTCTAGCATGCTAATTCGTGCATGGGGGCACGAAATGACTTATGTACTGGGGCACTCGTCGATACAGTTATCCCATGTTCTTATGGCTTGCGCACCGAGGCGCTCGCCTTTACGATATTCCATGTTCCATAGTGACTCGTACACTTGCTGTACGATTTATTTTAATTATTCTATCTAGTGTTCGACATGCACTATGTTTATCTCTCTATCGAGCCACGCCCGTGGCGTTGATTGGTTAACTCAGCATATAATGATATATATTTTACTTAGGCATGAAGGAGTAGGAAAGAGAGTCAATGTCCCCCCACCTTGAGTCGATATGTGTAACACCCAGTTTTCCAGATGAGGGTAATTTTGAAATTTTGTAATTATAATTATTAATTATTGATATTTATTTTTATATTATGATTTTTGGTGATTTTTAATAATTTTTAAACTATTTAAAAACTGCCTTAAGTCATGACTTGTGATTTTGGTGTGCAGCTAGTGAAACCGTAGAGACTGCATGACCTAGAGCCTAACCATGTCATTAGGATAATTTAATTATCATTTTTAGCCTAGGGGCAATTTGGTCATTTTGACTTATTTGAATTAATTGATGATTTATTGAATTAGTGAATTCTAGTTGACCTTGACTTGTTGAGACCTAGTAGACTAGCCTAGAAGCTAACCCTAGCCATGGTGACCCTAGTCTAACTTAGGTTAACCTACTTTTAGTCATTAGAGATTAGTTTTAGAATGAGAGGATTAGTTTAAGTGGAATTATTTCATGTTTTGTGATTTTAATGAAAGGACTAGTGATTTAAGGACTTAATGACTTGTGACTTGGCCCATGGCCCATTATTTGACACCCTAACCCTAACCCTAACCAAACCCTAAATGACCAGCCACATAGGGATCCCCATCCTATATAAACACTTATTCATTAGGGCTTGCCTCATTTATTTCATTCCAACACTTGGAGAAAGAGAGGTATTTTTCCCCCTTCCAGAAATCCCCATAAATCCATTTTAATTCCTTTTTAATCCTAGTTTCTTGCATTAGAGCCTAATTTCCTCCTATTTTCTGATTGTGGAATTTAATCCCAGCCTTGGGACAATTTGGGAGCTTTTGGATAGCAAGGAGGAATCCCTCATTTGAAGCTTTTCCAAGCTTTTTGCACATATAGGTAAAACCCTTTAAATTTCATTAATATTTCGTTTTCTTTGCATTTAGGGCTAGATCTAGGAGTCCCCTAGGTGTCCCCGAAATTTGGGTGGATTTCGTGTCCGTTTGGTGTCCGTATCGGATACGTGTCTATGTGTTATTTAAGGTGTTTGTCGAAATGCCTCAATGGATTGAATGTTAATGTTTTTCAAAACAAATTACATATTTCGAAAGCTTATTATATGTAGATTATGTTTGTATATGACTGAGCACGTATTGGGTTGGTTTTCGTGTCCAAAATTGGACACGAACGCGTGCACGAGGCCTCGTGCGGTGTCCTGCTGCTCGGGGTCGACACAGGACACGACACGGCCTCTCGTGACACAATTTTTGGTGGACACGAGGGGGCAACCTCTGTCACCACTCTTCCAAAGTTTGAGATGATTTCGTGGAGTATTCTCGAAGTTATCGAGCTCGCACGGGTTTTACACTGAACTGCCCGCACACGAAATCACGTCTGATACGCGTTGATTTCTTTGGACACGGCTTGATTGGACACAATGCAGACACTTCATCACGAAGCCCTACTATGGGCGAACCCCTATACATGAGCTCGACCCACCTCGAGCACTGTGTCGAGCCCACGAAGGCTCGACATGGCTGCACGACGATTATTTTTTCCAGTTTTCTGATAAATTCGAATTTAGTTTTGGACACTTTCGTGTCCAGTTTTTTGGACACGAATGCACCCCTAGGACACGTACACATGTGTACTATGTGTTGGCACAATCAATTTGATAGTTTATTGGGTTTTCCTATGTCGATTTAGGTTTCCCTATAAATTTCTGATACATGTTCTATTCTGTACTGTTCTTCAGAGTTTAATTAATTAAATGGTTAATTAATGTATTTAATGTTCATTTTTAATATGTAACATGCCTGGGGATGAGTTGTGGGGTTGGGTTTGCATATGGAGTTCGAGCACACGAGTACAACTGTGTCGTATGTATACATGTTTTGTATCCTTCCTGAAATTTACCTGATATGCTAAATTCTGAATTTAAAAGTGATTTCAACCTATCCTCCTGATTTAAATTACCATGATTAGTTCATTTATGTGTGTTAGATTTGATGTTAACTAAGGATTTTGGATTATGGGGTTTCGAATTAATTTTGGGTTGTGTTAACTGCTAGGACAGTTTATGCAAACTGCCATGTTCCTGTGAACCACTAATTTCCTGGGACACTCACTCACACACTTGTTGGTTATTTTAAGCCTGAGATTTACTCACACTGTCATTCACACACAATGCATATTTTTCCTGAGAAATTATCTACACAAATGCACTGTTTGATTACACACACTCATGCATAGACACATCCCCTTGACACTTGCACTCCCACTTGCCATGACACTCAACCACCCTTCCCATGTACCATCACTGAGTCCCTGTATATTTAGATTAATGTATTAGAGATATTCAGATTAATGTATTAGAGATATGTAGAGTTATGTAGGTTTCATTTGTTTCAAGTTTCAGTTCAGGTTGTATATATATGTAGATGTGGGTAGGTTGTCAGTTTAAAAGGATTCCTGTCAATTCATGTTAACTGAGTAATGTTGGTTGAATTCCTGTTTTCTTTTAAATCCTTTTTAACTAAAATCTTGGTGTTAAATCACATGCTAGATTCATGTACAGGTGCTTAGTTTACTGCAAAAGGAAATGGGGGTTTATGTTTGTGAAGGGGATTGGATTTCGAAATTGTTTGGATTAATATTGAATGGTTAAACTGAGATTCATATGTGAATGACTGAGTTTTAATTTCCTAATATTGAATGTTAAACTGAGATGAAATGTATGTTAGTTTAGTTAGGAAGTTAACTGAGAAATCCCAATATATGTAAACCTGAGAATTAAATCCATGTGAACTGTCCATGCACCATACACACTCTACACACATCCTCACAAGATACACCCCACTGTTATACACATGTATTAGAGGCACACATCCTATTTGACACTACCTTGCCTTACACTAATGTATTTCCCTGTTTTCCTGTTTTCTTTATGTGCTCACTGATTTCAGGATTTCCCACATGCCCTCATGTGACACTCTCTACACACATGTTTCCCTTATTAATTTTCCTAATATATACCACTGTTTTAGGATCACCCTCAAGCCTAACACACACATACCATATCACACTCTCTTGTATTCTTCCACACTCTCACTCATGACATACACACACACACTTGGACACATATATGTGTTTTCCTATTTCTCTATATATATATATATATATATATATATATATATATATATATGTATGTATTGAGATGTATATATATATAGGTATCCTATATAATATATCAATGTGTGTGTACTAATATTATATGGATATATATAATGTATATGGGTATTCTAAATTAGATTATATAAATATATCTATGTGTGTATTAGATAAATATTGTCATGTGTTATGTGTAGATGTGATTATAGGTTGGTTTTAGGCATGATATAGCCTAGCCTAGGCTCTTGGCCTATGGGTGACTTGAATGCCTAGTGTAGAGTCTAGATAGACTTGTTTAGTCTTGTTAGACCTAGAATGGACTAGTTAGACTAGTATAGACTTGTTGACTAGGTTTGACCTAGTTTGACCTAGACAGTTGACCAGGTTTGACTTAGAGTTGACTTTGACTTAGATTGGCCTAGAAATCATGTAGATTGCATCGTAAACATCATTTGTCTTATTTTAAACATATCATAACCTGTACTGCTCTATTTAGGACATTGTGACTCCGACGCAGACATCTGATATTACACTACTCTTTTCAGAGTATCAGGCGAGTACATTCTCTGATAGTTCTCTCATTTACTTGTCAATTACTGTACTTCAGTTCTAGTTAGTTGTATGCGATTCTCTATTATAACACGTATGGATATTCTGGATTCATGTATATGACACACATTTATTATCTGGCCTCTATTACTGGAATTATTATGGAATCATTTACTGGTATTATTATATTCTTGCTGGACTCATCTTGAATCATTGTGTCGGATTTTTGGATTCACTTGCTGGGAGGGGAAATACTAGAGTAAGATATGTAGACATACCCATTTCTGGAATCACCCTTTGCTGGAATCAAACTGGAATGATAGCCATCTCACACCCGGCCAGGTGTATGATGTGCCGGATTACCTATAGCCGTTTACATGTCGATCTCGGTATTTTAAAATACACTGCTAGAGTATAGGCTGGACTCACCCTGGAATTATTGATCACTATAACTAGAATCGTCCCTTACTGGATTCATCTTGTATTAGATTCATCTTGTACTGGACTTACATTGGAGTTACACTTGTCTACATTGCTGTCTGGACTTTATATTATATTACCCTGGTTCAGCTAGTTCTATTTTTACAGTCTTCATTGCTATGATTCTTCTCTTGTTTAGTTATTTACTTTCTTTGCACTTTATCTGTCCTTCTTACCATCACCTGAATATAAACTGCCATATTCATCAATACAACTGTCTATAACTGCTTTATAGTTCTGTCATTTACTTGGGTTTTCTAGATGAGATGTGCTCGTTCCTATCCTGACTGGACCTGTTGTAAATTTTACAGATGATTGTCCTGAGGACACGTGCCCTACATATTACTGACCAGGAGATGGCTTAGCTACCTATGGCCCCGACACTCGGGAGTGATCGAGATTTAGTTTAGTAGACTTGCATCTGTTTTCATATAGAGCTTATTGTATAGAATTGAGACTTGAGATGTATTTGATGAAGAACAGTTTGGCAACTCTAGAGGGGGGGTGAATAGAGTATATATATATATAATGACCAATTATCTTTCACGAACAATGAATAATCAGAGTAAAATGCGGAATGTAAATGAAAGACAAGAGAGCATACGCAAACACAGCAATTTTAACCTGGTTTCCCTCGTGGAGGACTAGTCCAGGCCTGAGAACTCTAGCTCAGGATTAAATCCACTATTTGTGAAATAGTAGCTTACAACCCGTGCCTTTACTTCAGAAGAGCACGTCAACTTCTTACAGAGAATCGCAGTGGCGATTGCTTGGAATTGTCCAAGCGATTTCTTCACTCTTGCACAAGAATCCTAACTGAGAGATGCTGAGCACTCGAGACTTAGGAGGCTTGTGGCTAGTAGATGAGAAGGGTATGGCTTATAGAGCTTGTAGGAGAGAAGAGAAGAGAAGATTGAGTGATTCAAAATGAGAGAATTCATGCCCTATTTATACTGATTTTTGAGGCAGAATTCGGCCAGAATTCGGGTAGGAGAATTCAAAAATTTGGCCGTTGGACAGCTAGCAACCAGCTAACCCTAAAATTAGGGTTCCTGATTTCTAGGGGACAGAGTTCGGCCCGAACTCTGTGTGGAGGCAGAGTTCGGCCCGAACTCTGTCTCCAGAGCACAGAGTGATTCTAAGTGGGACTTGTGGGCAATTTTGTTTTGGTGGAGCTTGGGATTTTGGGTAGGCTTGTAGACTAAGTTCCAAGAGCTCAGCATAACTCAGAGTACATACTTCTAGACTCAATGAAATGTAAAAGTACAGACTCGAAAATATACTGAGAGTCGGAAACTGAGCTGTCGTTTGTCCCGAACTGAAAGCAGACGTCGTGTGTCGTATTGAATTTATACAGATATTATTTAGTCAATGTAGTCAATATTTGGTTGACTGTGACTTTGTGTCAACAATCTCCCCCATATTGATAATTGACAAAATAATATATGTATATTTCAATATTCATACCTTGACACAGTTGATTACAACATAGCTCCCCCATAACTGATGCAGAGCTAGAATCGGATAGCTCCCCCGTAATCAGTGAACGGTTCCGAGCTAGAAGTAGTAGCTCTCCTCCGTAAACAGTGCATATACCCTGTAACCTGATAGATAACATATTCCCAGAACGAGCACAGATATACACAGATGAATGCATAGAACCTGCATAGAACCTGTAATAGTTTCCCAAAACAAGCCAGCACAAAAATATACATATGTTTCTCCCCCTTTTGGCAGTTAGCAATATAAATAAGCAATGAATAGTAATGCAACCACACCAAGAGAAAAAAATAGTATAATACTAGACAAGAGAGTGCATTGGCATAAAAGAAACTACGAGAAATAGCATAAAATGATATCCACCAACCAGAATGTCAAACACATCATCAGGGTTCTAAGATAAAAATCCAGTACATAAATCCATAACTAAATAACTAAAAATATAAAGCAACTAAGACCATCAGCAGTGGCAGCAGCATAACAAGCCAGTCTCCATCACGGAGCACCAGAAGGTCCTGGAACATCTGAAGGACCAGGGAAAGGGCCAACGAAAAGGTCCTGGAACATCTGAAGATCCACAAAAGTATCATCTGGATCCATATACTGCATGACCCACGGATCGTCTAGACGATGACCCGAGCGATGTGGATCCCGCTCAATAGGCACATGCAAATCAGGATGACGAGCAAGCGAATACCGCATATCATGCAGAGAGTTCCCAAGGGCACTAATCTGCAGAGTGGTACGGTAATCCTGCTGCGTCCAGCGATCATCCTCAATAGCAAAACGATCGCGAAGCATAGTCTGAAGCGAATCCAGGTTGGCAGGAGGTGCAGTCTGACCGAGCGGAGGGGCGTCAGGCTCCTCATCAGCAGACAACTCAGTAGTAGCAACAGGCTGAAGGCGTCGTACCTTAGATAGAAAGGTAGGTGCCGGCAGGAACGGACAAGCATCAAGTGGTATACGAAAAGCACGAAAGATCATAGGAAGATACAGAGGATAAACCAAAGCTCGTGGTTTCCTCCTACAGCGAATCATCCAGTCCATCATAGTACGTGGAAGATTGAAATGAATTCCAAAGTGAAGATGATAAAGAGCAGAAATGTCAAGATAAGTGATTTCATCAGGGGAACCGATCTTGGGTAGAATGGTATTAGAGATGATCCAATGAAGATCAGAAAAATATGGGTTGAGATATTTCGTCATGAGCTTTCGAGGACGTGTGTATGGAGTGCACAAATCGTCCTTGAAGCTTTCAAGTGAAAGTCCGTTGGGAAAACGGAACGAGCGAGCATCAACAAGCCTTTCCCAAGAACTTGGCTCAAGAAGATCAAGATATTCGGCTAGTTCAAAGTCATCAAACGAGATATCGATACCAGCAACTCGTGAATAAAAACGAAGGTCATCAAAGGTTAAGTTGCAGTAGAACATTTGAACGGCATGACGATAAATAGCAGAAGATGTAGTGACTAGTTCATCAATATAGAGGTCATGGAATAAAGAATCATATTGAGAGAATATGGAAAAATTGATAGGATGTCCTGTGAATACCTGACGATTCCGAAAGTCACTAAACCAGTTGTTTGATGCATCAAGTGAGACAAAAAGTCTATTGTCATAAGTGGAAGGATGTTGAGGATGAGGTGGATTGAACCAAGGGTGAGGTGGTTGAAGTTGTTCAATGATTTGTTCAATTGATGGAGGAGAATCCGAAGAGGAAATACTCTCAACTCGAATCCTCTTCCCACGATTGAACAAGCAAGGAGCCATTAAAAGATTTTTAAAAAAATGGTACCTCAAACAGGTAAAGAACAATGGAGGAGAATGGAGAGGAGACACCTTTTTCTTGATTTGAGAAGCAATGAGGCACTCTAGATCAAAGACTAGGGTTAGGGTTTCAAGGAAAGAGTGTGTATAGGTGAGAAAAGGTGGTAATAGTGAAGGAGAGAGAAAGAATCCCGACATAAAGTAGGGTTTTGTCTTTGGTCGGGTGAAATATTGACCATTGGATTAGAATAGATCCAACGGCAGAGCCAGATCCCGACCCTGGAACCAAGGGACCGAACTCGGCCCGAACTCGGATAGGAGCAGAGTTCGGCCCGAGTTCTGGATCATTGGTCCAGAACAGAACAAAGGCTAAAAAGAAAACAAAAGTTGAAGAATAACAAGAAATGATAACAAAGAAAAAGATTTAAGAGTTAAACAAAAGAAAGTTGAGGACACCAAAGAGAATAGAATAGATAGAGAAGGAGAGGTACACAGAAAACAGAATGAACTTTTTAGAAAATATCAATTAGGCAATATTAAATCGAAACGAGCCATATAATAAATAAGGATATATATTGTGGTTCAATAGTCCAAATTTGCCATGGGTTAGCTGCAGGGGCCGGATCCCAGCTAGCGGTAGTCCTGAGGACTAGTGCACCGTGTCGCTTAGGCTTTTACGCCTTGTTGTCAGAAGGACCCTTTCGGCTTGTATCCATACCAAATTCTTCGTAAAAAAATCACAATATACTCGATATTTACACAGGTGAGTTTCAATTTATGACTGCTTCATCTAAGATTCCAAGTTTACGACAAAGAAAATTGAAACGCTCTTCGGATAGTGGCTTAGTAAAAAAATCTGCCAGCTGATGATCAGTGTCAATAAATTCTAAGTTAATCGTACCATTTTGCTGATGATCACGCAAAAAGTGGTGTCTGATCTCAATGTGTTTAGTGCGTGAGTGGCATACAGGGTTCTTAGTCAAATTGATGGCACTAGTATTGTCACAGAATATAGGAATATGCATGAAAGATAACTTATAGTCTTCCAGGGTTTGCTTCATCCACAGAATTTGTGCACAACAACGCCCAGCTGCTATGTATTCAGCTTCTGTTGTGGATAGTGCAACAGAGTTCTGTTTCTTGCTAAACCAGGAGACTAAAGCTTTTTCTAATAAATGACACGTGCCGCTCGTACTTTTACGGTCGACCTTGCATCCAGCGAAGTCAGCATCAGAGTAACCAATAAGATCAAATGATGTTGACTTGGGATACCATAGGCCTACTGTAACCGTACCCTTAAGGTATCTAAAGATACGCTTAACTGCGGTCATGTGTGATTCCTTAGGATTAGCTTGATATCTAGCACATAGGCAAACACTGAACATGATATCGGGACGACTAGCAGTTAAATAAAGTAAGCTGCCTATCATACCTCGATACTTACGTTGATCAACAGGTTTGCCGCTCTCATCTGGTTCGAGTTTGGTTGAAGTGGCCATTGGCGTGCTGATTGGTTTGATGTTGTCAAGATCGAACTTTTTCAGCATGTCCTTGGTGTACTTTGATTGGCAGATGAAAGTTCCATTAGCCAGTTGTTTTACTTGCAGACCAAGAAAGTAGTTGAGCTCTCCCATCATACTCATCTCAAATTCCGTCTGCATACACTTGGCAAATTCTTGACAAAGAGTTTCATCAGTAGACCCAAAAATAATATCATCAACATAAATCTGAATTAATAGAATGGTGTCTTTGAAAGATTTGATAAATAGTGTAGTGTCAATTTTCCCTTTAGAAAAACCTTTCTCAAGCAAGAAGCTGCTTAGCCTTTCATACCAAGCTCTGGGGGCTTGTTTAAGGCCATAAAGCGCTTTCTTTAGCTTGAACACGTGGTCGGGAAATTTGTGATTTTCAAAGCCAGGGGGTTATTTGACATAAACTTCCTCCTTAATAAAGCCATTCAAGAAAGCACTTTTAACATCCATTAGAAATAATTTAAAGTTCTGATGATTGGCAAAAGCACAAAGCATCCGAATGGATTCTAGTCTAGCAACAGGAGCATATGTCTCATCGTAGTCGATACCTTCCTCTTGGTTGTATCCTTGAGCTACTAGACGAGCTTTGTTACGTGTGACTGAACCATCTTCACTTACTTTGTTTCTAAACACCCATTTGGTACCAATTATTGAGTGATTAGCCGGTTTAGGAACTAGTTCCCATACTTGGCTTCTCTCAAATTGGTTGAGTTCTTCTTGCATAGCAGAGATCCAAAATTCATCAGTAAAAGCTTCAGAAATGTTTTTAGGCTCTACTTGTGAAATGAAGGCAGTGCTAGCAACAGAGTCTCTTAATGATGATCTAGTAGTAACTCTACGTGAAACTTCACATATGACTAAATTTTCTGGATGAGAAGGTTTGAAAGAGAATTTCTTAGGCAAACCCTCCAGAGAATTAGTTTCGGTTGAAGTATTCATTGGAGTAGAAGTTGATGGCTCAATGTCATCATTAAGAGTATTTGCTGTACTGTTGTCTTCATCAAAAGTCACATTTGTTGACTCTTCCACAATAAGTGAGCGTTTATTGAAAACTCTATATCCCTTACTCTTGGCGGCATAACCAAGAAAGATACCATCGTCAGCTTTGGCATCAAATTTGCCTAAGTTGTCTTTGGTGTTAAGGATAAAACATCTGCAGCCAAAAACTCTAAAATAAGAAACATTTGGGGTTCTCCCAAACCAAAGCTCATAGGGTGTTTTCTTCGAAATGGGACGAATAAGCACCCTATTCAAAATGTGGCATGCTGTACTTACAGCCTCTGCCCAAAAATATTTCGGAAGAGAAAATTTATTCAACATGACTCTAGCCATATCGCCAAGAGTCCTATTCTTCCGCTCCACAACACCATTTTGTTGAGGAGTTCTAGGACAAGAAAATTCATGATCAAAACCATTTGCATTACAAAAACTTTCAAAATCTGAATTTACGAATTCCCCTCCATGATCACTTCGGATTCGAGTAATCATGTAGCCTTTTTCGTTTTGAACTTTATTTACAAAAACTTTGAAAACAGAGATAGCGTCGCTCTTATTAGCGAGAAAGAAAACCCAAGTAAATCTCAAAAAATCATCAACAATAACAAAAGCATAAAGTTTTCCACCAAGGCTAGCTATTCTACTAGGACCAAATAAATCCATATGAAGTAATTGCAAGGGTCTAGTAGTACTTACAGAGTTGATGGAATGAAATGAGGATTTAGTTGCCTTGTTTAGTTCACATTTGGCACATACCGTGTCCTTTTTGAATGTGATGTCAGGCAATCCTCTCACTAGCTTCTTGGTAGAAAGCCTGGATATAGCATCCATGTTGGCATGACCGAGACGCTGGTGCCAAAGTAGTCGTTCGTCTTTGTGGGCATATAAACATCTACCTGCATGGTTAGTATTTATAGAGAGATAGAAAATATAGATATTGTCCTCTCTTTTCCCTTCAAAAGTAATGTCTCCTGTTGACCTATCATAGATATAGCAACAGTTTTGTCCAAAGTTAATATCATATCCATGATCAGCAAGATGGCTAATGCTGAGCAGGTTATGCTTTAACTCGGTCACTAGGCAGACATCCTTTATAACAGGAGAAGGAGGATGACCAATGATACCGTTACCTATTATGTACCCTTTGAGATTGTTACCGAAGGATACGTATCCTTCTTTTTTCATCGATAGTGATGCAAAAAGATTTGCGTCTCCCGTCATATGTCGCGAGCATCCACTATCGAGAATCCACTTACTCTCAGTTGAGGAGGGAAGGTCCACCTACATCAAGAGTAGATGTGACCTTTGGTACCCATTTTCTTGAGGGTCCTGAAAAGTTAGTTTTTGGAAACCAAGCATATATTTTCTTGTCTACCAATCTTCTAACTCTACACTGTGGTGAGATGTGTTCATGTATTCCACAGTAAGTACAGATAGCATTTTTATTTATACTGGGAGCATGAGAATGATATCTATAAGCAACAGGATGAGGATGATATGGAGAGTTAGCATGGTAATGATGACTATGCATAGAGTGAGTGGCATGATGATGATGTCTGTGTGGCATAGCATGATGATATTGACTGTGAGGAGTGGCATGCTGAGATTGTCTATATGGCATAGTGTGATGCTGTGGCATGATATGATGACTTTGTCTATGTGTAGAGTGATATTGGTTGTGTCTTTGTGCAGTATAATGAGTATGAGGAATATTCTTACGTGCACGTGGTTTGTGAAAGTTAGTGTATATAAATGCATGGTTATGTGCTGCATGAGAATGACGTGGTTGACTAGTATGAGTGGTGTTGTGCCCATGTGATTGGGTTTGAGGTTGAACAACCTGTTTACCCAATTTGGTTTCTAATCTTTTAGACATAGCTTGCAGTTCATCAATCTTGATATTTAAGCCATAAATCTTAGTCATGGAAATCTTGTGTCTACTCTTTTCTTCAGCAAGCAACGTGTTGAGAGTAGTGATTTCTTGAGTTTGTTGCTCAATGCGTGCTTCAGCATCATGTAAGCTTAATTTAAGCTTGGATACTTCATCAGTGTCATTTGTGGGTGATGTGTTTCTAACATTATCAAGAAGTAAAGAAATTCTTTGTATCTCATCTTCTAGACTTTTGATTTTGTCCTTGGCATGCTTGTATTTACCGATAACCTTTTTGTGATCATCAAGTAAATCGATGAAAGCATCGCCAAGTTCATCAAAAGAGAAGTCATCTAAAGTTTCGTTTGATACCTTGGTGGAATTTGCCATGAGGCACACATTTGCTTTGTCTTGAGGAGAGTTCTTTTCTTCCTCGGAGTCACTTGCTTCGCTTTCATGCCAAATGCTTGTGTTGGCATACCTTTTTGATGAGTTCTTCTTGTAGGGCTTTTCATACCGGTTGCTTTTCTTTAAGAGCGGACAGTCTCTTCTGACGTGTCCAGTCTTTTTGCAACCATAGCAGGTTGGCTCTTCTTCATCGTCTTCTTGTGGTTCCTTCTTTCTTTGATTGAAGCGAAGGAATTTCTTGAAGTTACGTACCATGAGAGCTTGGTCTTCATCATCTGAGATATCGTCTTCAGTCTCATCGTGATCAACCTTTCGTCGATGAACTTTGAGTGCGATCTCCCTGGTCTTCGGAGCAGGCTCTTCGAAGTCCTTGAGGTCAAGCTCGTGAGTCATGAGCTTGCCTATCAAAGTCTCCATAGACATACTTGTGAGATCATTTCCTTCTATGATGGCTGTCACCTTAGGGTTCCAAATCTTTGGTAGCCCTCTGAGTAGCTTGCGGATCTTCTCATGGTTTGAGTACTGCTTACCAAGCGAGGATAACGGGTTGATGATGTCGAAGAATCTTGTAAACATTTGAGTGATCGTCTCATTTGGCTTCATCTTGAAGGCTTCGTACTCTTGAGTGAGACGGCTTATCTTTGATTCCTTGACTTGAGTGGTTCCTTCATACGTCACTTCCAGAAGTCTCCATACTTCATGAGCAGTGGTGCATGTAGAGACCCTGTTAAACTCGTTCCTGTCTATAGCACAGAATAAAGCATTAATAGCCCTAGCATCTAGACTTGCCTGTTTCTTCTCCTCGACAGAATATTTGTCGTGTGGTTTCTCAGTGAGGTCACCATCGACAACTATTCTGGCGGGCTTTTTGTAACCGTCAGTTACGACAGTCCACAGGTCAAAGTCTAGAGACTTCAGATAAAAACTCATCCTTGTTTTCCAATATGTGTAGTTAGTCCCATCAAATAGGGGAGGCCTATGAGTGGACTGACCTTCACCATGATTGGAGATCAAGGATTGTGTGGTTGCCATGGATCAGCTCTTAGGATGTTAGTCCTTATAAAGAGAACAGAGCTCTGATACCAATTGAAGAACAGTTTGGCAACTCTAGAGGGGGGGTGAATAGAGTATATATATATATATAATGACCAATTAAAAAAAATTACTCTTTCACGAACAATGAATAATCAGAGTAAAATACGGAATATAAATGAAAGACAAGAGAGCATACGCAAACACAGCAATTTTAACCTGGTTTCCCTCGTGGAGGACTAGTCCAGGCCTGAGAACTCTAGCTCAGGATTAAATCCACTATTTGTGAAATAGTAGCTTACAACCCGTGCCTTTACTTCAGAAGAGCACGTCAACTTCTTACAGAGAATCGCAGTGGCGATTGCTTGGAATTGTCCAAGCGATTTCTTCACTCTTGCACAAGAATCCTAACTGAGAGATGCTGAGCACTCGAGACTTAGGAGGCTTGTGGCTAGTAGATGGGAAGGGTATGGCTTATAGAGCTTGTAGGAGAGAAGAGAAGAGAAGATTGAGTAATTCAAAATGAGAGAATTCATGCCCTATTTATACTGATTTTTGAGGCAGAATTCGGCCAGAATTCGGGTAGGAGAAATCAAAAATTTGGCCGTTGGACAGCTAGCAACCAGCTAACCCTAAAATTAGGGTTCCTGATTTCTAGGGGACAGAGTTCGGCCCGAACTCTGTGTGGAGGCAGAGTTCGGCCCGAACTCTGTCTCCAGAGCACAGAGTGATTCTAAGTGGGACTTGTGGGCAATTTTGTTTTGGTGGAGCTTGGGATTTTGGGTAGGCTTGTAGACTAAGTTCCAAGAGCTCAGCATAACTCAGAGTACATACTTCTAGACTCAATGAAATGTAAAAGTACAGACTCGAAAATATACTGAGAGTCGAAAACTGAGCTGTCGTTTGTCCCGAACTGAAAGCAGACGTCGTGTGTCGTATTGAATTTATACAGATATTATTTAGTCAATGTAGTCAATATTTGGTTGACTGTGACTTTGTGTCAACATTTGAGATTGTTTGAGATTATTGTTATTATTTCAGTAGTTATTGTTGTCTTCAATTTCTTAGTTATATTTCGGTGTTATCTTATCGTGCTTAGACTGTGATTGAGTTACACCATATCTTATACTTGTCCTCCGTTCGGAGTTGATCATGATGAGTACACTATATACTGCATGAGTTGATGGTAGTTAGAGGCTTAGAACAACGTTCTACCGCCGACACTGCGGTGTAGGCTGGGCGCTGTTACGTACTCGTACCCTCACAGTGGGTGCGGGTCATGACAATATGCCTTGTAGTTTCGCCGAGCCGGTGCGGCTCGATTTCATAACTTCGTTGCACGGCTAACTCTCTTGACTTAGCCATTCGAGCACTTCGTGCTTCATTGAATTATACGTCCGATTTGGCTTACCGTGTCCAAGTCTCAGTCCGTTGCGAGGTAGAGATTTGGTTTCGCGGACCCCTTACTGAATAAGGCAGAATGCCGACCTCTAATATTTCAGCATAAACATATAGCCTGCACATAAAACCAACTAAAATTAATACTTGTATCGATTTGGACTTGCGCCTTGGTCGATTTGATTTCTTATAATCTTCGAGCCGATTCAACGGACTTATCCCTCGGGGCAATGCGGCGCTTCGCATCGATTCAACTCGATACATTCTTTGGGACAAGGCAACTCTTCGCATCGACTTAGTTCGATA
Organism: Iris pallida; assembly: GCA_029216955.1. Taxonomy (NCBI): domain Eukaryota; kingdom Viridiplantae; phylum Streptophyta; class Magnoliopsida; order Asparagales; family Iridaceae; genus Iris; species Iris pallida. The sequence continues at coordinate 1,414,682 of JANAVB010021398.1, forward strand.
CATTGCTCGGGGCAACGTAACTCTCGTATCGATACATTTCATTCGGTCAATGCGACTCTTTGAGTCAACGCCTCAGCATAATGCACCGTGTGGAGCGGGGTATTACAGTCTTGGTCTTCATTTTGTAGTAGACAGAACAGGAACAACGCATTGGCAGAGGAGATCTTGTGTATGGAGGAGAGTAGGGGTAATGCATTGTTCAAGAGGCGCCAAACAAATATTTGAATTCTCGAGAAGATGTGTCTCATATTCCAAAGTTTGTACCATTTAGGGTCACTGGTAGGGGACGAAGAACAGGATGGTCGTTGCCTACGGATGGACTCGTATAATGATTTGGCCATAAAGCATCCATTCGTAGTGCTGGTCCATATCAGTACGTCTTACCCGTCATCCTCTTGCAGGGCCATATTAGTAATGGCTTTAGTCTCCAATGGTGAGAAGATTGATTCGATAAGGGGTTTGTTCCAAGTTTGCTCATGAGTGTTCATTAATTCCCAGACCAGTCTGGGTCCATGCTGGTGCGTAAGGGGCGACGCAATTCTGTGACCAGCTAGAGTTGGGATCCAGGGGTCTTTGTAGATGTCAATCCACCCGCCCTTTATTTTCCAACAAATGTTGTTGGCCATTATTTGCCGCATTCCCAGGATGCTCGACCAAGTAGGCAAAGCTCGTGTGGATTTGGGAACTTCCCATATCGATTTGTTTTTGAGGTAGATACCCCAGAGGAGGCGTACCTATAGGAGCTGGGGTTGCTCGATGAATCTCTATATCAACTTGCCAACTAAGGAGTCATTAACCCACCCTGTTTGGTGAATGTATCCCAGAAGAGGAAGTGCATTCTTCTTTCAGTAGAATCGTGTCCCCACCAGAATTCCCGATGCATCTGACTCAATATGTTGAGAGTGGTGATAGGGATTTTGTAGGCGGACATAGAGTATATAGGTAGGGAACCCAGAGTAGATTTAACGAGGACTGACCACCCCGTATAGGATAGAGTTTTAGCTTTCCACCCTTTGAGTCTGGATGCGCAGTTGTCGAGAAGATTAGTGTAGGTCGAGATCCGCCATTTAGAAAGGAGGAGGCAATGCCAAGGTATTTGTTTGAGGTGGACATATCCGAGAGGCTAAGCAGTGATACGAGCTCTCGTCGATCTTCGGTCGTGACTCTTTTGCTGAAGTAACTATACTTGACTTCCCGAAGTTGATCTTCTGGCCCGACCATGCTTCAAATTGGTTAAGAATCGATTGAATTGTGAGTAATGCCAATCGAGAAGCCTGCCCAAAGATTAGTAAATCGTCAGCAAATAGAAAGTAGGAGATTGAGGTTGTGTATTGATTAATACGGATCCCTTTGAGTAGGTTGTTTCGTTCGTAATGATAGAATAGGCGATAGAGGATATCTGAGCATAGGATGAAGATGTAAGGTGACAAAGGGCAGCCCTGTCGAACTCCTCGCCTGGGATAGAATAGTCCTTGTGGAGAGCCGTTGATAAGCACAAAGAACGATGAAGATGTGATGCACGCCATGATCAGCTCATTTGTGTGACCAACAATCTCGACCCCCTGAAGAGTTGTCTTGATAAATCCCCAATCGAGCCTATCGTACGTCTTTGCTATGTCGATTTTTAGGACAACAACATTTTTCTAACTGGGAAACGACTTCGTGGCATAAAATATTTCTTGAGCGACAATGATATTATCCGATATGTGCCTGCCTGGAACAAAAGCTTTCTGGAATGGAAAAATGAGTTTGTCCATCATAGGTCGCAGATGGGTGGTTAGGAGCTTGGAAATGAGTTTATAAGTAACATTACAAAGAGAGATAGAACGGCAGTCCGAAGGGGTTGTCGACGCTTTGATCTTTGGGATAAGGACCAAGTTTGTATGATTGATTTTGGGTGGCAGTTGGCCCTCAATAAAGAATTGTTGCACCACGATGGCCAGATATTTACCAACAATATCCTAATTTTTTTGATAGAAAATGGCAGGGAATGCATCAGGTCCTGGGGCCTTGAGGGGTCCCATGTCTCTGAGTGTTTGCTCAATCTCTTCAAAAGTTGGCACTCGTCCGAGTTCTTTATTATCGACACTTGATATAGGCGTTGGTGAGACATGAAAGGTGGGGTCAATAGGAGTAGCTTCAGCTTCCCCGAATAGCTTCTCAAAATATTGGATGATAGTAGTTGTGATTTCCTTTTGATTCAAAGTCCATTCTCCAGGGCGATGATGAGCCTGGCCTGTACGATGCGGGGCATCCACAACCTCGGAGGACTGACAAAAATAGCTACGATCTGAGCTGGCGTGGGACAGAATGGGGCGTCCCGTGCATAAAAACTCAACGGCTAGGGGCGCCGCACGGGCGGTCGAGAACCGGCACCATTCTACCACAGGTATAAACAACGGCCGACCATACGGCCCGTCGTGCGACGTCCAATGGGCGTCGGGAAGACGTCGTAAGGGCGTCGTGCACATAGAACGGGTGGTTGGGCGGCTTCGGCTGTCGTAGGCATCGTGAAGACGTCAGGGGCGCCTTCGACGTCGTGGGCGAAGCAAGGCGTTGAGTTGCCGGCGTCGAAAAACGTCGGCCGTCCCGTGAGGCTCGGGAGCGCACGGAGTCCGCGAGGCGTACGTGTGGGACGATAATGAAAAAGCAAGTACGGACAAGATCCGCACGAAGAGTCCGAAGCGACATGATGACCGACTAAAAATTGTGTACGGGGAGACACGATTTAACTGAGCCCACGCGTGCTGGAAAAAAAGTCCATTCTCTATTCGGTCGCTTGATGCAATGAATCTCGTTTCTCCTTTTCCTTGTTGAGGCTCTGGTGTGGAAATACTTGGTGCTTTTATCCCCCTCACAGATCCACTGACATCGAGAACGTTGTCTCCAGTAGGATTCTTCTAGCAGTAGAAGATTATTGAGTTAAGAGATAATTTGGTTTTCCTCGTTCAATAAAAGGTCAGATACATTACCCGATTGAATGACAAGGAGTTGTTTCTGCAGCACCTTGATCCGATCTTTGATATTCCCAAATGTGTGCCGCCTCCATTTATGAAGCTTCTCCATCGTAGATTGTAACTTCTGAGTGAGAGGCGTGATGGTCCCTGCACCATTCGACTGCCAAATTTTAGAGAGGGTGTCAGGAAAGGAATCACATTTCATCCAATAAGCTTCGAATCTGGTTGGTCGCTACTTTCGAATGGTGGTGTTGTTTGTGTTCAGCAGAATGGGCACATGTTCGCTGTTGATACGGGAAAGAGTAGAGACAGATGAGTGTGGGTAAGAATTGCACCAATTCGCGTCAGCAAGGGCACGGTCTAGTCGTTCTCGGATGTGGAAGGACGGGGCTCATCCATTCGACCAAGTATACGTCGGACCAGTACAACCCAAGTCGATGAGGCTGCAGTGGTTCATCATCTAAGGAAGGAGGTAGAAGACTGTTGATCGAAGCAGCGTCCTTCAACTTTTTCATCCGGGCTCAAGATTGCATTGAAATCTTCTATCGCACAACATGGTACAGTGGAAGAGTCCGATAGGGACTTTATGGTATTCCAGAGAGTCGGCCTATCTTTCTTTTTGGGACATCCGTAAACACAGAGCAGATTCCAGGCTGGGTTTGCGTGTCTAGCTTCAATAGAGAGGTGGATGATGTTCTTCGATGAGTAGGTAACAAGGCCAGTAATTGAGTCATCCCATCTTAGCCATAGGCCTCTAGATCAATCAACTGGGGGGATGGAGAAGTAGTTCGAATAACCAAGGTTAGGGAGAATGTTGGATGTGTAAATGGGTGGTGATATGGTTTCAGAGAGGAAGAAAATAGAAGGATGGGTAGCGGTGAGGAATGAGCGGAGTGTCTAAACTATCAGGGCATTCCCCATCCCTCGATAGTTCCACGCTAGGATCAACATTTCCCTTACGTCTAATTTAGGTCAACTGCCACAACCTTTTTAAGATGGAGGGGAGATCCTGTAATTTGGGAGCTATGCTTTGTTGGTCTCGTATCAGGAGGTGGTGGAGCAGTACGCATCGTTTTCCAGGAGAGAGGAGTCTGGGCTTCTTGTAGGGTTGATGTCGAATTGCGAGCCAGTCCCTTCCAAGAGGATTTGCTGGAGGAGGATGGCCGGACAGTGTATTCCGGTCCAGAGGTGGGTTGAGCAGGTGAGGGGATAATGATTTGGTGCTTGATCAAATTGTTCGCCGAGCTTGAGGGGTTATACTATCTTTTGGAGATTGGACAGGGTTGTAGAGTGTCGGTTGTAGTTGATCTCCATCATTATTGCTGTGTATTTGAGCGGGAAGGCAATTATCCGGACTTAATTGGTGAGAGGGAGATATGTTGTATTGATGGTTGGGTTCTGACTCGAAGGTATCAGTCTCCATCAACTCATAATTATTCACGTCCTAGTTTACGTCCTGCATGGCGACACCTGTGGTCCTCTCATTAAGATGTCTCGTACTGCGGTCCTTTTGAAGTGGATGTTTTATATTGGTGAGGTGGGAGCATGAACCTTTTTTGTGTGGGGGTATGTACACCTCCAATTGCTTTGTCGTTGGGATCTTCTGAAGAGTTTGACAGTGGTGGGTTCTGTGGAGGCCTTTGATCGGCAGTGGTCGGAGTGAAAAGGTTTGGTTGTTTCATCTGGTTGGTATAGGGTGTTCGTTAGGATTGTGGCTCGCCCCGGTTAGGAGCGTCGACCAAGTAGACGGTGTAAGTCGGCACGATAGTCAGATTCGTTGATCCTTAGTTGTAGCATTTCCATGATCATCAGTTAGAGAGATCGGCCTAGGTGACCCCAAAGCCTCCGCTATGCAAGAGACTGCCCTACAGTTCAAAATTTTTGGTGGTATTTTATGCAGTTGGATCCAGAAGTCGGCATACTTGAATTGGTATTCTTCCGTAAGTTTACTCGGATCGCATCTCTCCACCGCTAATAGGTCCTCGTTGATACTCCATGACGCGTCAAGGAGGACCCTATCAACCGAGGCCATTGAGTCCAGGCGCACAATGAATGAACCCGCTTCGAGATCTAGATCTGAAACTTGAACATGATCCGTCATCTTCCAAAGCTTGGTGAGTATGGTGGCGATGGTTGAAGCATAGAAGCGACGATTGGAGAAGGGTTTGATGGCCAGAGACGAGTTCCAGTGCTCTGCCATCGAGCTCACCCTCGTCGAGAGGGATATGGATCCCGTCGATCCTTGGAGAGAGAAGAGGGAAGCCATCTTCTCCACAACATCTTTGTATGACGTCATGGAGTGGATACGGATCTGATGTTGGGGCCGGAGAGGCCGGAGTAGGGGGAACTGGAAAGTCGATGAGTGAGGGTAGGGCGGAGAGGAGATGGTAGTGACGGGGAGGGGTTAGGGTTTATCGGGAGGAGGGAGGCAGCAATGCGATGTATGGAGGAGAGATGACAAAAACCCAGCACCGCTAGGGTTTTTGGAGATGAGCCATTCATCAGAGTTAAAATTTTATCTAGTTAATCAATAATACTAGGAAAAAATAATTTTTTATATATATTGCACGTATATATTACTATACTCATAAATAATTACTTATGTAAAGAAAAAGTAACCCACGTGCACATATGACCAGTACATTTTAAAAACTAATATAAAATTTGAAGTAGATTATAGGAACAAATAAGAAAACAGAAATTTTCAAACAAAGGGACGAAATTAGGCATATTTATGCGCAGAGGAAGAAGTATGGGAAAATTGCAAACTACAGGAGGAAACTCCAACTGAGTTGGCGACCCCTCCTTGGGCACTCCAACTCAGTTGGCGGCCCAAGGTGGGGCCTCCATCTTAGTTGGCGGTTTGGGTTTATTATTATTATTTTCTTCTCTTTTTTCTAATGGCTACTTCTTTCTTCTTTTCTTTATTTTTTTGCTGACATTTTTTTTCCTTTCTTCTTTACTTGGGGGAGCCTCCATTGGAGTTGGCGGCTCCATCTTTTACAACGACTACTTGTAACGGCTATATTCAAATGGATAGTTTCTAAATTCACCTATAAATCACCAGTACTCATTTCTCACAATTTACTCCTTCTTATTCACTCTTCTTATTAATCACCAGCACACATTACACATTGATCAAGTTCTCCAGTCGAAGCTTCTGATCAATCTCTAGCAGTTGCCTCCTTCTGATCAATATTATGGATCGTAGCATAAGAATAATATGTTCGCACGGAGGTAACCTAAATGGGCTAGATTACGAAGGAGGAGAAACTCAAATATTTTCAACTTATGAAAGTATTACTTATAAAAATTTACGTAATCTTATTATTCAACGTTGTTCTATTCATTACGAATTTATTTTGAAGTCTGTTTTTAATAGTAGATGTTTTTAGTTAGATAGTGATGAAGCATGCAATTATATTTTTGAAATTAATTCTCAATCACGCTATGTAAATATTTTTGTTATTCAAATAGCCACAACTTTTGATAACAGAAATAGTCAATATTTTGCGGGTGGTAGTTCTTCCCATCAAATTGTTCTACCTTTTCAACAAAATCAATCATCGGATGAATCTGACGATGATAATGATGATGAAGACGACAGAAATAGTGATAATTTAGTTAAAAATTTGGAATATAACTTAGATGATAATATAAATAATGCTTCCACACGTGAATTAGTTATCGGTCAAGAATTTTCTTCTCGTTCTGAATTTAGAAGTTTTGTAAGTAATGTTGCAATTTGTAATGCCTGTTGTTCGTATTACGTATCTGGGTATATGTGTACGTATTATTTCTGTATTGTATGATTCCTTACTTGGCTTTTCCTTCATGGCTTGGTTATTCTTAGGTTGGGTCGGTTCGGCTTGGTTTACTTGGTTCATCATGAACCAAGGTGAACCCCTACCTACCACCACCACTACCATTTATTAACCCTTTCTTCTTTCTCTCTCTTCATTACTCTTCTTCTTCTTCCATTTACTTCCTTACCTACCAGAGAGAGGGAGAGAGAGGTCTAGGCAAGTGCAACTTGCTTCATGGAGGAACTCCAATTTTATTGCTTCACCTCTTTCTTACAGCATTTTAACTTACTTAAGTACTTGGCATTTTTACTTTCTATGGCTAGATTCTTGTAGATCTACATTTATATTATTTTCGGAATTCTTGGGTTTTGATCTACTTAATCTTGTTATTTCTAAGTTTTGATGGTTTCATGTTGTAGAGAATCTCGTTCTACCCTATTTTGACCTATGGAAGTTCGGATTTGGACTCCGGATGGTGGAATTATGGAGTTTGGAAACTTGGCCCCCATGGTGTTCTTCTTCTCGAAAATTTGGGGAAGAAGAACAGTGCCTGACTTGACCGCATGAATGTTTCATGCGGCAAGTGTTCTCCAAACCGTATGATGATCCAACCGCATGAACTATCTGAACTTGGCCGCATGACTGGGGATGTCCTTTAGCCGCATAAAACTTGACTCAGCCAGCCGCGTGAGAACCTTCCTCCGCTAGCTGCATGAGGCTCTTGTCCTTCTAGCCGCATATAGACCCACTTTCTGAGAGCCGCATAAGGCTCCTGCCCCTTCAACCGCATGCGCTCTTGAGTGAACCTAGCCGTATGCGCCCCTTGCTTTTGTAGCCGCATGCGCCCCCTTGCTTATGCAGCCGCATGTGCGCCCACCATATCGAGCCGTATGGATCTTTGCTCTGCGAGCCACATGAACCCGGGCCCATTTCAGCCGCATGAGAAACCCTTCCCCACCAGCCGTATGGACCTACATCTCAACCCAGTCGCATATGCTCCGCTCCCCATCAGCCGCATGCGCCTGATGCACCTAACCCTATCCGATCGCATGGGCTGTTCTCTTTCCAGCCGCATGAGATCATTCCTGGCCGCATATGCTTGAGCCGCATGGCTCTCCAATAGCCCTGTGTACTATTATTTTATTACTATTTGCCCATGTCTTGTAACCCTTTATTGTATATTTTTACACCCATTTTATATCCTTACGCCTTTTGTCCTGAACTTGATAAATCATGATTTGATTGACATGATTGAAATGATAACCTGATATGACATGATAGTGGCCCGCCGTGGCGCACTCCTGACAAAGTAAACTTGACATGATAACCTGACATGATATATCTTGATAAGCTGTTGCGACGGCTACCTGACATGACATGACCTGTATAAATGACCTGGACATCGTGGGCGATTGTGCGTGTACAAATAATCCAGTCCTGTATTGTATCATGTCTAGGAGGGGACTCCTGAGTACCACGGTCAGGAGTACCTACTAAAATGGACTAAGGCTAATAACTAGATAAATACATTAGTCATAGAGAGATCTCCCAGCTACAGGCAATCCCGTTACCTGGGCGCGCCTGGGATCTGTAGCCTGCCGTCGAGTAGGGCATATTTCCAGCACACTGTCATGTGTTGCACCCTTCAAGCTACCTAAGGGTACATGCGTTTCCTGGACGATGTACCCACCTGAATTCAACCCCTAATTTTTGACCTGGGTAACCTGGATGGTCTGCAGGGCTTGTGGCTGTAGAATAATCTCACTGCATCTTGTTAGTAATTAGGCCTGTGATAACCCTAGTTAGTTAAAGTATCAAGCCGTACTCATTGCTTGGCCGTGATTGATTGAATGGGGAATAATCTGTCTAGTCTTGATCTTGAACAAGATTGTTACATGTCCTGATTTTCTTATATTATTCTGTCGATAAATGGTGGGAAACCAAGCTCCGTTCAGATGAAGGGTTACAACCCCGGTCCTTGTTTAGTTTACGGGTTGTAACCTGGTTATCTGAATAGTTCCATGGTTATCTCGTCGTATATCATCCTGATATGTTTATATAATTCAAGTTCTGTTATTTATTTACATTATATGATGATTGCTGGTTTTAGTTCCTAAGTGAAGCTTCCTTTGTGGCACTTGCTCTTTCTGGGATCTGACCCAGCTGGTTTTGTATGGCCAGATTTCGGAGCAGCTCCAGAGGATCTACCGACCTTTCAGCCAGATGGTGGCCACTAGACGTAACCAGGGCAACGAGTGGGTTTATTTTTTATCTCCCACTTTATTGTAAAAATATTCTTTTGAGGCGTTTAGCCGACGAGCACCTGTTAGCTCGATTGCACTTACTTACTGTCTGCTTACGGGCTGTAACATGATTAACAGATCCTAGGGTTGATCATGTATGACTAAAACTCTTGCTAGTCTTAACATTTTGTAATGACTAGTTTCATGATCAACTGAATATGTAATGTTTGGGACGCCTTACTATTGTATATTTGGTGATCTAACATCTTGTAACATTTACTTACTTGCTTGTGATTGAGACACTAGGCTTGTTCATGACCTTAAGAGACTGTTGGCTTGTAGTTAAACCCTCATATATCTAGACAGCCGTGACCGTATAGCGAGATGGAATCCATCTCATATACGTAGCTGGCTATGTCTGCCCCCGCTCTCCAGTATTCTGGTTCTGGGGTGTGACATGGTTTAAGTGGTAGCCCATGCAGGTCTTGTAAATCAAGATATGTGAGGGTTTACCGAATAGATGTCTCAATCAGTATTCGCCCTTGATCTCTGCTCGTATCATCTGAATCCCTGGATTCTTGTCCTTATCATATGCTTGTATAGTTGATCTGTCCTGGTCCTTTCTTATTGTTCCCCATGTCGTCTTCTTCAGCGGCATCGTTCCTGGACCTGCAGGTCTGCAAGGCGGAGCACTTCCCGTGGATCAGCAGCAACCCGGAGATCAAGCCCAGCATTCCGGAGTAGCCTCCAGAGTCGTACCTTCTGGCGGAGAGCCACCAGTCCAGCCAGTTCAGCCTGCCGAACCTGATGATGGCACTTTGGTAGGTCTCATCAGGACCTTGATAGCTTCTCAGGATTGTAGAGGAGACGCCTTGCACCAGGCAGTGACGGATGCTTTGACCAGAGGCGGTCATCCAGGGAACAGCACGGCCAACAGCTTCAAGCGCCTGAACCCTCCCTTCTTCGACGGTAGTGAAGATGCTATCGCAGCAGATGCTTGGCTTCAGGACACTGAGGTGATTCTCGAAGCAGCCAGGACCCCTGAGAATGAGAAGGTAGCCGTAGTGCGCCTGCAGTTGTTGGATCTTGCCCGCAGCTGGTGGGCGGCGCAGGCCGTAGGATTAGTGGCACCCATTGCTTGGGCAGTATTTAGGGAGAGATTCCAGACCAAGTATTTTGATGCTGTAGTTCGGTATGATCTACAGACCCGGTTCACCAATCTGAAGCAAGGAGATAGGACGGTCGACGGATATACGACCGAGTTTTCGAGACTCAGTCGGTTTGCTCCCACCTTGGTGGCAACCGAGTATGATAGAGCCCAGCGGTTTCAGCAGGGGCTTCACCTGGAGATTCTATTGGCGGTTGAGCAGTTTGAGCATCAGACTTTTGATGCAGTCTTGAGAGCAGCTAGGAGGCATGAGTATACCTCTCAGAGGATTGTGGATAGGGCCGAAGGTCGAAAGAGATCCCACGGCCAGATGAATCAGTCTTCAGCCCCAGCCCCGGCAGCCAAGGCTTTGACTATTGGAGCTCCGAGGCGGGCGGCCTTAGTAACGTCGGTTCAGCATTCAGCCACGGCGTACCCTCAGCAGCAGCAGAAGTAGAAGCAGTCTTCCGCAGTGGGATGTTCTCATTGTGGAAAGCCAGGCCATGTAGTGGCAGAGTGTCGCAGGGCACAGGGATTGTGTCTGGCTTACGGAGCGGCAGACCATAGGGTTGGATCCTGCCCGAATAGGGGTGGTTCATCGTCGTCCAACCTTTCTAGCTCTTCGGTGAGAGGACCAGCTCCGGTCCAGCAGCAGCAGTATCCATTGCCGAGGCCCTTGCCGCCTCAGTCCCAAGTATTCCAGCAGCAAAACCCCCAGCAGTATGCTCAAGCCCAAGCCCAGAGTCAGAATAGGCAGCGAGGATTTCAGCAGAGGGGACCAGCACCCCGAGGGCATGGTCAGGCTATGGTGATGACCACAGAGAAAGGATTGGCACCAGGAGAGGTAGTGGCAGGTACTATTCTCGTCAACTCCTTTCCAGCTTCAGCTTTATTTGATTCTGGTGCATCACATTCTTTTATGTCTACACGATTCGCGACACGGATAGGACTGGAGCCCGAGTCGTTATCAGTAAGGCTCAATATACTTACTGGTAACGGACTTGTGGGAGTAGATAGGGTGTTTTCCTCGTGTCGGATCGTAGTTAGCGGTAAAGAATTTCCCGCTAGATTGATAGAGTTCCCGATGGCCGATTATGATGTGGTCTTAGGGATGGATTGGTTGAGGAACCAGTATACTAGGATAGACTGCCATACTGGTAGGGTTGTTTTTAGCATTTCAGGCGAGCCAGAGTTTTCTTTCTCCCGAGGCGCAGTTGAGCCTTCTCCTCCAGTAATGCGGATGGCAGTAGCAGCAGTGCAGTTGCCCCGGATAGTCGAAGAGTTTCCAGATGTTTTTCCAGAAGAGCTTCCCGGGATGCCGCCAGAGCGGGAGATCGAGTTCACCATAGACTTGATTCTCGGGACAGCCCCAGTGTCAGAGAGAGTCTACAGGATGGCGCCGTCAGAATTGGAGATATTGTACAAGATGATTGAAGAACTTCGAGCCAAGGGATTCATTCGTGCTAGTGGATCACCTTGGGGAGCCCCAATACTTCTTGTAAAAAAGAAGGATGGTACGTCCAGGTTATGTGTTGATTATCGTACCTTGAACTCAGTGACAATCAAGAACAGATACCCTCTCCCGAGGATAGATGACTTGTTTGATCAACTCAAGGGGGCATCAGTATTCTCGAAGATCGACTTGCGCTCAGGATATCATCAGATCAGAGTCAGAGAGCAGGACATCCCGAAGACAGCTTTTAGATCGAGATATGGGCATTGAGAGTTCCTTGTTATGCCTTTTGAAGCGACCAATGCGCCGGCGGTATTCATGGACCTCATGAATCGTATCTTCATGCCTTACTTGGATCAGTTTGTGATCGTATTCTTTGATGACATCCTGGTCTACAGTAAGAGTGAAGCGGAGCATGAGCAGCATCTCAGAGTTGTCCTCCAGATTCTCAGGGAGCACCAGTTATATGCCAAGTTCAGTAAATACGAGTTCTGGCTCGACCGCATTTCGTACTTGGGTCATATCATTACCAGAGGAGGAGTAGAAGTGGATCCCCAGAAGATCGTGGCCATTGAGTCATGGCCAGTACCCAGCACCGTTACAGAAGTTCGCAGTTTTCTTGGACTGGCCGGCTACTACCGGCGGTTTATTTCAGACTTTGCTCGGATTTCGGCACCATTGACCCAGTTGACCCGCAAGGATGCACAGTTTGCTTGGACAGCAGAGTGTCAGAGTTCTTTTAAGCAGTTGAAGCGAGGCTTGATAACGGCACCCATTCTCACGCTTCCCGATGGAACTGGAGGATTCTCGGTGTATTGTGATGCTTCGGGCAGAGGCCTAGGATGTGTTCTGATACAGCATGGGAAGGTAATAGCTTATGCGTCACGGCAACTTCGTGATCATGAGAAGAATTACCCAACCCATGACTTGGAGCTGGCAGCAGTAGTATTTGTACTTAAGTTGTGGAGGCACTACTTGTACGGAGATAGGGTGAAGATTTTCACCGACCACAAGAGCCTGAAGTATGTTTTCACCTAGAAGGATCTTAACATGCGTCAGAGGAGATGGCTAGAGCTACTTGTGGATTATGATGTCAACTTGCAGTATCATCCTGGGAAGGCCAACGTCATTGCAGATGCATTGAGCAGGAGAGCCGGAGTTTATTTCCTAACAGCGCAACCAGAGCTGTTAGCAGATCTTCAGAAGATGGGTATTGAAGTTATCCTCCCTTCCAGTGTGGCATTGATGGCCAGCATGCAAGTTCAGTCCACTATAGTCGAGAGGATCCGGATGGCACAATCAGCAGATTCCAAGCTTCAGCGACTCAGAGCAGAGTGTGAGGCAGGCCGGCGACCCGAGTTATGTATTCATGAGGATGGTACACTTCGACATGGTAAGCGTCTTTGTGTACCCAGTGGAGATATCAGACAGGAGATTATGTCGGAAGCACACAGTTCTCAGTATTCCATCCATCCTGGTAGTACGAAGATGTACCATGATATCCTCCAACACTTTTGGTGGAATGGCATGAAGCGGAAGATAGCTCGGGTTGTCTTTCGGTGTTTGGTTTGTCAACAAGTTAAGGCCGAACATCAGAGACCGACTGGGCTTCTTCAGCCTTTGCCATTCCAGAATGGAAGTGGGAGCATGTGACCATGGATTTCGTGACTGGATTACCTAGATCCCCAGCTGGTAGAGACACTATCTGGGTTATTGTTGATCGGCTCACGAAGGTGGCCCACTTTCTTCCATTCAGAGTCGGTCAGTCGACAGCTCAGCTAGCAGAGATGTACCTCAGGCAGATTGTCAGGTTGCACGGTGTTCCAGTCAGTATCACCTCGGACCGGGATTCCAGATTTACATCGCACTTTTGGCGTAGCTTGCAAGAGAGTTTGGGGACTCACCTCCAGTTCAGCTCAGCTTATCACCCGCAGACAGATGGCCAATCGGAGCGCACGATCCAGACTCTTGAAGACATGTTGAGGTCTTGTACACTTGACTTCGGTGGTTCGTGGGAAGATCACCTACACCTGGTGGAGTTCTCGTACAACAACAGTTTCCAGGCCAGTATCCAGATGGCACCGTTCGAGGCACTGTATGGTAGGAAGTGCAGATCCCCGTTAGCCTGGGATGATGTTGGAGAGAGGCAGATGCTCGGTCCAGAAATGATTGCCCAGACAGTCGAAGTAGTCAGGAGAGTCAGAGATCATCTTCGAGTTGCCCAAGATCGCCAGCGTCATTGGGCCGATTCTCATCGGCGTCCTCTCGAGTTTTCGGTCGGCGATCATGTATTCCTGAGGATTTTGACCGTGGCGTCATTCGTTTCGGCGTACGGAAAAAGCTTAGTCCTAGGTATATAGGACCGTTCGACATCCTCGAGCGAGTAGGAGATGTATCCTATCGTCTCGCTCTTCCGCCGTCGTTAAGCGAGGTGCATGACGTATTCCATGTATCCCAATTACGACGGTATATCCCAGACCTGAGCCACGTCCTGGATCATTCAGAATTGGTTATTGGTACCAACCTTTCGTATGAGGAGAGGCCCGTGTCTATATTGGACCGGAGAGAGAAGATCCTCAAGAACAAGACTATCAAGTTAGTCCGAGTTGCTTGGGGTCATCACTCTTTGGGTGAGTCAATATGGGAGCGTGAGGATGATATCCGATCGCGATATCCCGACTTGTTTGACTTGTGAGGTATAATGTCTTCTTTATGCCTTATGCCTTCGATTCCTTGCTTGAATAAGTGATTGCCTGCCTAGTTATAGCTTGCTTGTGATTAATATAGCTTGTCCTCGTCTCTCTAGCCTCTTAATTAAATTCCGAGGACGGAATTCTTTTAAGGTGGGTAGAGTTGTAATGCCTGTTGTTCGTATTACGTATCTGGGTATACGTGTACGTATTATTTCTGTATTGCATAATTCCTTGCTTGGCTTTTCCTTCATGGCTTGGTTATTCTTAGGTTGGGTCGATTCGGCTTGGTTTACTTGGTTCATCATGAACCAAGGTGAACCCCTACCTACCACCACCACTACCATTTATTAACCCTTTCTTCTTTCTCTCTCTTCATTACTCTTCTTCTTCTTCTTCCATTTACTTCCTTACCTACCAGAGAGAGGGAGAGAGAGGTCCAGACAAGTGCAACTTGCTTCATGGAGGAACTCCAATTTTATTGCTTCATTCTCTTCCTTACAGCATTTTAACTTACTTTAGTACTTGGCATTTTTACTTTCCATGGCTAGATTCTTGTAGATCTATATTTATATTATTTTTGAAATTCTTAGGTTTTGATCTACTTAATCTTGTTATTTCTAAGTTTTGATGGTTTCATGTTGTAGAGAATCTCGTTCTACCCCATTTTGACCTATGGAAGTTCGGATTTGGGCTCCGGATGGTAGAATTATAGAGTTTGGAAACTTGGCCCCCATGGTGTTCTTCTTCTCGGAAATTTGGGAAAGAAGAACAGTGCCTGACTTGGCCGCATGAATGTTTCATACGGCAAGTGTTCTCCTAACCGTATGATGATCCAACCGCATGAACTATCTGAACTTGGCCGCATGACTGGGGATGTCCTTTAGCCGCATAAAACTTGACTCAGCCAGCCACATGAGAACCTTCCTCCGCTAGCCGCATGAGGCTCTTGTCCTTCTAGCCGCATATGGATCCACTTTCTGAGAGCCGCATAAGGCTCCTGCCCCTTCAACCGCATGCGCCCTTGAGTGAACCTAGCCGCATGCGCCCCTTGCTTTTGTAGCCGTATGCGCCCCCTTGCTTATGCAGCCGCATGTGCGCCCACCATATCGAGCCGCATGGATCTTTGCTCTGCGAGCCGCATGAACCCGGGCCTGTTTCAGCCGCATGAGAACCCCTTCCCCGCCAGCCGTATGGACCTACATCTTAACCCAGCCGCATATGCTCCGCTCCCCATCAGCCGCATGCGCCTGATGCGCCTAACCCTATCCGGTCGCATGGGCTGTTCTCTTCCCAGCCGCATGAGATCATTCCTGGCCGCATATGCCTGAGCCGCATGGCTCTCCAATAGCCCTGTGTACTAATATTTTATTACTATTTGCCCATGTCTTGTAACCCTTTATTGTATATTTTTATGCCCATTTTATATCCTTACGCCTTTTGTCCTGAACTTGATAAATCACAATTTGATTGACATGATTGAAATGATAACCTGACATGACATGATAGTGGCCCGCCGTGGCGCACTCCTGACAAAGTACACTTGACATGATAACCTGACATGATATATCTTGATAAGCAGTTGCGACGGCTACCTGACATGACATGACCTGTATAAATGACCTGGACACCGTGGGCGATTGTGCTTGTACAAATAATCCAGTCCTGTATTGCATCATATCTAGGAGGGGACTCCTGAGTACCACGGTCAGGAGTACCTACTAAAATGGACTAAGGCTAATAACTAGATAAATACATTAGTCATAAAGAGATCTCCCAGCTACAGGCAATTCCGTTACCTGGGCGCGCCTGGGATCTGTAGCCTGCCGTCGAGTAGGGCACATTTCCAGCACACTTTCATGTGTTGCACCCTTCAAGCTACCTAAGGGTACATACATTTCCTGGACGATGTACCCACCTGAATTCAACCCCTAATTTTTGACCTGGGTAACCTGGATGGTCTGCAGGGCTTGTGGCTGTGGAATAATCTCACTGCATCTTGTTAGTAATTAGGCATGTGATAACCCTAGTTAGTTAAAGTATCAAGCCGTACTCATTGCTTGGCCGTGATTGATTGAATGGAGAATAATCTGTCTAGTCTTGATCCTGAACAAGATTGTTACATGTCCTGATTTTCTTATATTATTCTGTCGATAAATGGTGGGAAACCAAGCTCCGTTCAGATGAAGGGTTACAACTCGGTCCTTGTTTGGTTTACGGGTTGTAACCTGGTTATCTGAATAGTTCCATGGTTATCTCGTCGTATATCATCCTGATATGTTTATATAATTCCAGTTCTGTTATTTATTTACATTATGTGATGATTGCTGGTTTTAGTTCCTAAGTGAAGCTTTCTTTGTGGCACTTGCTCTTTCTGGGATCTGACCCAGCTAGTTTTGTATGGCCAAATTTCGGAACAGCTCCAGAGGATCTACCGACCTTCCAGCCAGATGGTGGCCACTAGACGTAACCAGGGCAACGAGTGGATTTATTTTTGATCTCCCACTTTATTGTAAAAATATTCTTTTGAGGCGTTTAGCCGACGAGCACCTGTTAGCTCGATTGCACTTACTTACTGTCTGCCTACGGGCTGTAACATGATTGACAGATCCTAGGGTTGATCATGTATGACTAAAACTCTTGCTAGTCCTAACATTTTGTAACGACTAGTTTCATGATCAACTGAATATGTAATGTTTGGGATGCCTTACTATTGTATATTTGGTGATCTAACATCTTGTAACATTTACTTACTTGCTTGTGATTGAGACACTAGGCTTGTTCATGACCTTAAAAGACTGTTGGCTTGTAGTTAAACTCTCATATATCTAGACAGCCGTGACCGTATAGCGAGATGGAATCCATCTCATATACGTAGCTGGCTATGTCTACCCCCGCTCTCCAGTATTCTGATTCTGGGGCGTGACACAATTAAACATAATTTTAGTTGTTCAGCTAGTACTATGAACAATTCTCGTAGAATTATATATACTTGTGATCAACCGAACTGTAATTGGAGAGTATATGCCAGATCCATTGGAAATGGAAACATAGTAAAAATAAGTACATTAGAAAGTCGTCATTCTTGTTTTAGTGCACTTACAATCGGATGTCATCGACTAGCTAGCGATACATGGGTTAAGAGCAGGATAATTGATATAATTAGAGATAATCATTCGTATAGCGCATCACAGATAGTTAAAGATATATATAGAGAACATCGTGTACATATTACTTATTCCAAAGCATGGAGAGCCCGAGAGATGTCCTTAGCCGAAATAAATGGAAGTTATGTTGAGGCTTATGGTAGTCTTGAGGAGTACGAATTTAGAATTATGGAGACAAATCCTGGTAGTAGATTTTTTCTAAAAACAGCAGAAAATAATAGCTTCCAAAGAATATATATTTGTTTTAAGGCGTGCATTGACAGTTTTTTAAGAGGTTATTTACCGGTTATTAGTACTGATGCTACGTTTCTTTCATCTAAATATTAAGGTATTTTATTTATTGCTTGTGCACATGATCCAAACTACTAGTTATATCCAATTACATATGCTGTTGCTGAAGGTAAAAACAGTGATTCTTGGTCTTGGTTTTTAAATGCGGTAAAAATTTCTTTTGAAAGTTCTTCTATTGAATGGAATAGGATTTCTTTCATTTCTGATAAGCAAAAAGGTTTAATAAATGCGATGCGTGTCCCTATCGAGCCGGAAATTGAGTAATGTAGGAGAATATTAGCAAAATTAGACAAAATTGAGTAAGTCATAATTGGACTAAAAATTTACTTACAATCATCCGGAGATTGGATTATTGGAGACATGTCCCTCACGCTATAATTGTCAAATCGACTATTCCATTTACCAATTGTAGCATTGATTCTACTTATTGCATTCGATGGAGCGTAACTGATTAAGGGCGGATCATTCGAAATTATCTGTCTCCTTCTGAATTGTCGAAGAACACGATCTCCCGGATGATACATTGTATACCGATCATATATAATATACGATCTATACATACTAAACCAATATGATAATCTTTTAATTTTTGGATCATTATCTATAATTGTATATGGTACCCATGCCATCTGTTCAACGACAATGTACGAATAAGTACAATAATTTAAAGCCATTCATCAAATAATTAAATTATTACCTCACTATGCTCCAATGTATCAAATTGTTCACGATAAAGTGTGACAGTCTTGTATTGACAATGTTGTTGATCTACAACATCCGTTGACCAGCGCATAGCAACAGGAAAGACTCCGAAATTACTAGCTACGCTGGTCACCGGTCTACCAATATAGAAGTGCTCGTACGACCAGACCTACATCAAATATAGTAAGAAAATTCAGTACAAAGTAAATACAATAAAATACAAATAAAATTTTTCTTACCTGAACTAGTGACATACATCCACAAATACTCTTGGTCATTTTCATATTAACAAATTCAGTCAGCATTGCGTAGAGAAATGATAAAGCAGCAGCTCCCCATGCATAACTAGTGGGTTTGGTCAAATCAGCTAAAAATGGTAGAAGTCGCACATTAACCTTATTTTTATTTGCGTCGGGAAAGAGAATAGCACCACATAAAGCAAGCAAGTATGCTCTAGTACACTGAATAATCTGAAAGTAAGAAAGTAAATATTTTACTAAATACTAAATCAATTTTTACAAATATTACTAATTAAAATACATACTTGTATATCATCTACGTCAACCGCCTCGTTGTCCATGATGTGATTTAAATCCATGAAGTTTCCACGAAGCCATGAAAATGTGACATAACTACTACCTCGCAGATCCGATGGAGGCATAATTCCGAGATAGGTAGTAATCAGATCAGATGGAGTAGATTGTTGATTGAAATATATTGGGTCTCCTGTGATAGGCAATCCCAATATGTTTGCGACATCACATAGCGTGATCGTCATCTCCCCAACTGGAAGTTGAAAAGTATTGCGTTCGGGCCACCAACGTTCAGCAAGACTTAAAATAAGATGAACATCGTGAATGAGAAATTTAATTTGGTCTAAATATTGAAACCCGAAAGAATGGACCAAGGCCTTTTGGACGTCATTTAACACCCACGCATCATATTGTCTATCTTTCCGCCAATTTCCATGCTCTCGGAGATGTAATTTCAGATCATGATCGAATAACTATTAAAAATTAAAAAAATAACATTTAAAATATTACTAACTAAAATGGACATTTACATAATTTAATTAAAATAACATTTAAGACAATATAGTAAAAACATGACAATCGACCATCGACCTAATATATTTTTCATCCAAATTATTGAGATAAAAAAAATTATCTCTCCGGTAAATATTTTATCGGATATATGATTTTCACGTTGCTTCATAATCAACTCCTTGGTCGATCCACCGGGAATACGACCATCGTTAGCCATTGATTGTGAAGAAAAGAGAGAGGAGAGCTTGGTTGGAACTCTGAGAAGAAAAATGAGAAGATCTGAGTTAGAGTGTGAAGAAGAGGAGGAGCGATTGAGAATTATATAGAGGAGAGGCAGCCGCTGTTTTGGAAAAAAAAGCAACAAAACCCCTCTCCCAAGCATAAAACAATGGGCAAAGAAAAAGAAGAAGGAAAAAATAAAAACAAACGGCCAGAGAGAGAGGGGAAAAAAAGAAAAAAAGAAAAAAGAAAAGGTGGAGCCACCATCTCACTTGGAGGTTCCCCTTAGGACCGCCAATTGAGTTGGAGGCTTCCCTTGGACCGCCAACTCACTTGGAGTTGCGTCCCGTAGTTTGCAATTCCCCCAAGCGCGCAAATATGCCTAATTTCGAAAATTTCTGATAAGAAAACTAAAGTAACTTTATTTTCCAATTGGTCCCAACCATAACAATCCCACTCAAAATCCATCATATTCTAAACTATTCAATACAAACAGAGAAACAAGGGCCAAGAGCGATTCTCCTCCTCCTCGAGCAGTGGCCATGTACTCATGCTATCACCACCACCACCGAGCTCCCAGCGCCTCCGTACCGACGCCGTCCGATCGGCGTCTCCGGTGCGATCCCATCCGTCCGATCTCCCTCTCCCTGGTCCGAGCCGGCGCCACCCCTCCCAGCCTGCGGTCGCGCTTCCCTATCGAGCCGGGCCTCCTCCGGTTCGATGGGGGGAGAGGAGGACTGGAGAGGAACTTTCCGGCGGTGGCGTGCGGGAGCGCGCTGGGGGAGAGGATCGGCGGAGGGTTGGAGACCGACCGCAGAAGGAGGGCGGAGGTGGCGGCGGCGGCGGCGGTGACGGTGGTTCTGGGGACGGGGAACCGTGTTCTGTACAAATTGGCACTGGTCCCTCTCAAGAACTATCCTTTCTTCCTGGCCCAGCTGGCAACCTTCGGGTGCGTACTTCTGTCCGATTTCCCCTCTTCTCCGCTGGTTTGGATGCTGCTTTGGTCTTTTTGGCATATAAGTATTACAATTTGATAGAAGTGCAGAAGTAGACTCTTGTGAACAACTTTTTTTTCTTTTTTGTTTGCGATTTAGGGGCGATTTAGGGGCTGTTTGATTGCTTGCAAGTATATTGTAAGTGATCTCTTTTTTGCAACTGTGTTGAAATTCAGTTCATCTCGTGCATTTAGGCGACCTCGTTTGGTTCGCGGAATCACCTAGGCCTCGTTTGGCTGAATCATAGGATTAGAAAATCTTAGTAAATTATTTTTCTATGTTTTCCAATGGAAAAAAAAATTAGAAGGAAAAAGTAAACAAGGATCGAGGGTTAAAAGAGTTAAGTGAGGGAAAGTTAAGTGAGAAAAATAAAATCATGTTTAGTTTGTTTGGATTGAGGGTTAAGAAAGATAAGTGAGGGAAAGTCAACTTAGGAAAATAAAATCATGCTCGGTTTGTTTGGCTCGAGGGTTAAGAGAGTTAAGTGAGGAAAAACCGAGTGAGGAAAATAAATCATGCTTCGTTTGAGGGTAGGAGTTTAGGAGGGGATGTTATAGAGGGTTAAATGAGTGTTTGTTTAGCCCTATTCTATCATTTTTTTAACCTCCCAAATTCGAGATGTACATATTCTACAAGGAGAAGATCTGGCGGGGTGGAGACTAATAATACGTCTAGATATATTTTATTATTCTATATATAATAATACAAATATTTAATTATTATATAATAATATTTACTATTATAATGCGGCTTGGGAACGATTAAAAAATGAGCCCTCCAAGCCGTATGTGTATCCTCCACTAAATGATAATAAATTTAAAAATAAATAAATTAAAGATTCAAAAATAAATTCATAAAAATTCAAAAAATAAATTCTAATACTGCATATGTATCTCTTAAAAAAAAGTTCTAAAATCCTTCACTTCATGAACATATAACAAATCCTAAAATATACTTAATATTAAAATTATATTTGGTATTATCTAACTAAACGTATCCAAAATTCTAAAAATATATTTATAACAAGTCCTAACTAAAATATATTCAAATTATATTACAATAATTTAATTTTTTATTTAATGTTTTAACAATAGTGTAATTTTTTTTTTATCTACAACCCTCGTGAACTATGACTAGTACATAAAAAGAGATGGGATTATGAAGAGTTAGTAAATGACATTTTTATCTATAAATAATAATATTTTTAGGTAAAAATTTATTTGTAATCGACATTTTTATCTATAAATAATAATATGTTGTGTAAAAATTTATTAGAAAAAATATATCTTTAATATTTGGATTATATAGTAATATAGATTATATATACTTCTTTGGTTGATGTGCTAATTCCTGATGGCAGTGTACATAGAATATATATATATTTTTGAGAAAATTTGAGTTGTTCCTCACTTATTTTATTATAATTCAAGCTGTATCCCACCGAATTACCATAATACATGATTTTTTTTTTACTTTTAATAGAAATTGCCAATGACTAACAGTCAACTCCTTTGACCTACATAAAAAAATAAAAAAAATTTAGTTGCACCCTACTTATTTTACCATAATTCAAGATATACCCTATTTATTTAAGGGTATTTTAGTCATAATTTAAGGTGCACCCCACTTAAATGAGGGTCAAAGGAGTTGACTGTTGGTCATTGGCGATATCAGTTAAAAGTAGGAGGTTTCATGTATTATGGTAATTTGGTAGAGTGTACCTTAAATTATGATAAAATAAGTGGGAACAACTAAAAAAAATTCTCTAGTTTTTTTTGTAGGATCACTTCCGGCTATATGTTGGGGCTAAATGTTAAAACTTTTACAGTGCACGAGCATAATTAAAGTCAAGATATGGACTTATGTACAAATAAAGAGTGAACTTTCGAAACAAATTCCAAATAGCAGCCACCCCCACCACACACACGTTTGCTTGACTCAGCATCGTCGTGTCGTAGCAGCGTAGTGAATGTGGACGTCGCCGGATTTGGTTCCGTATGGGCCTAAATTAATGGCGATGTATGGACTAGGGAGTGCAGAAATAAAAGCGGAAGATCTAGTGGGTTTTTGTTTGGTAGCAGAAGAGGAGGACCAAGAGTGGTTCCGTATTTCCACGTGGTGGTGGTCCCGCTCTTTGTCTGTATATTGATGCCTCCAACGTCAAGCTACAGTCGCACTTTTGGAAAGGGTGGTAGCACTCGTGATTGTTCGGTCCCACCTACTGTTGGGTCTCTTTAGGACCCGCTTGCTAAACTGTATTTAGATGTGAATTTTATGATTTTATGGATTTGGAGTCAAATTTGTGTAATCCTATGTTTGTTTGGAGATGGATTTGGATATGGAAAGTATGATTAAATCTAAAATTTGGATTTGGAAGAAAGAGAAAGTTGAATTTGGAAGGAAAAAGTTAGTTTTTTTTTTTAATAATTTTGTTTTTCTATTAAATATTTCGTTAATACTAATTAATAATTAATTAATAATTTAATTAATTAGTTATTTCTTATATATTATTTTTTATAATTATTATTTCTAAAAATATTTAATTTGTAGTTAATTAAGAATTAACTATTAGTTAAATAAAAATGAGTCATTATTATTATTTTAAAAATTAATTTTTTTATAGCTAATAGTTATTTATTATTTTTATAAAAAAATTAACTAATAGTTAGTTATCGTAATTATAATTTAAATTAATATTTATTAATTAATAGTTTTATTATTTATTATTTAATAATAATAAATAATAATTAATAGTTTTATTATAATCATAATTATAATTATAATTAATAATTTATTAATCATAACTATTATCTTAAGTAATAATTTATTAATTAATATCCAATTACAATCATAATTAATAATTTATTAGTCTTATTATAATCTTAATTAATAATTTGTTAATTACTATTTTATTGTAACCTTAATTAATAATATTTTAATCACAAAAAATTATAATATAGTAATTTAATAATTAATATATTACAATAATTTTAATTAATAATTTATTAATCAACATTATAGTCTTAATTAATAATTTTACGGTTCATCAATTAAATATTTAATTATAACCTTTATTAATTATAATTATAATAATTTATTAATCATAACTATAATTTTAATTAATAATTTATAAATAAATATTTAATTATAATCTTAATTAATGATTTATTAGTCTTAATTATAAGCTTAATTATAAATATTAATTACTATTTTATTATAATCTTAATAAATAAATATTAATCATAATTATAATCGGAAATAATAATTTATTATTTAATAATTTAATAATTAATATATTATTTAATTTTAATTAATAATTTATTAACTGTCATTATAATCTTAATTAATAATTTATTAATCATAACTATTATCATGTTTATAATAATAATTTAATTATTATTCATTAATATAATTATAATCATAATTATAATTATAATAATTAATTAATAATTTGTTTATTTATTATTTTATTAATTAATATATTATCATAATTATTAATCATAATTATAGTTTACAAAATCCTATGTTTGGTTGGAGTTGGATTTGAATTTGGATTTGGATTTGAAAATTCATGATTTGGATTTGGATTTGGATTTCTAAATCCAAATCCATATACAAATTCTTGTTACCAAACAAGCCTTTAGAGTATTGTTCTGTGATGTAATGTGATTCCTATATGGCTAAAGACACAAGACAATGTGTTTCTTATGTGACAAAATTATATTCACACAAGACAATGAAGTAGCAAAATCTTCTCCAATGCAAAAGTATTGAAAAGACGATAAAATATATCATTTTCAACTTTCAAGACAAACTTTTCTTTCCTTCTTTTCTTTCTGAATATTTTTTATTTATAATTGATGATGTGGAGGTAAAGACACTGTGAAGTGCATTGTCTAGAACTAGACAACCAACTTCACAATGTTTTGCCATGTCAACTTCATAGCTTACTTGACATTTGCATTGGAGAATGACTTTTTCAATAAAAACTTATTATTCCTATGTGGCAACAACTTTTTTCCAAACTCAGTAGCATTGGAGATGCTCCTAGATGTTGCATATACATCAGGGTGTCTATCGGGCCGGTCCGAGCCCATTGTTTACAGTGTTTGGGCCTGGCCAGGCCAGGCCAGTCCTGGGATCGAGGCCGGGTCGAGCCAGGCATGACCATGCAAACCAAAACCCAACTAAAGTCCGACCTAGAATCCGGAAAACTGCGGGCTATGTTATACCCGGCTGTGTTCGGATTGCCGCTTGGAAAAAATAAAGATTTTTTCTTTAGAAAATGGGTATGGTCCAAGAAAATGGGTATTGGCCTATTGGAAAAATATTTTTAAAGGCCAACAAAATGGCTTTGGACTTTTGGGCTTTGGGCTTTTGGAGAGGAGAATATGGACTTTGAGTTTTTCATTATATTTATAGGGGTATTTTAGTCTTTTTAGCAAAATGTCCAAAATTCCTATAAATAAGTTAAAAAATGACTAGAATTTAGGAGTATTTTGGTAAAAATACCCCCTTTATATTTAAATGGCTGTTGGGAGGTTATTTTTACCAAAATACCCATCCCAACGTTATACTAAGGGTTATAATGAGAGGTATTTTTGTAACAAAATCCAAATTATAACAAAGGTAGGCCCGAGGGAGAACCATGTTGACCGAGTCGCTTGTTGGGCCGGGCCTTCGGGCCGCAAACGTAAACCCAGCCTGTACCTGGTTCAAAATGGGTTGGACCGGGTAGGCCCGTTGTTCGGGCTCGGGCCGGCCCAACTCAAATTTGATTGTGTCGGGCCTGGGCCGGGTTCCGGGCCAGCCGGCCCATTACACATACACATACACACACACATAATTATAGTAATGGTACTTAATTATTAATTATTTTTAATATTAAATTTGGATGAATCAATCAAACGTTGGCCGTGTACTAGCTAGGAAGCACAAACACTAAAAAAAATTTCTTGCCATGTCGTTGGACGCATAACGAAAACTTATAGCACACACGGACACTTCAAAATATAATGCACATTTTCAAAATACTAA
Source organism: Iris pallida (assembly GCA_029216955.1). Classification (NCBI taxonomy): domain Eukaryota; kingdom Viridiplantae; phylum Streptophyta; class Magnoliopsida; order Asparagales; family Iridaceae; genus Iris; species Iris pallida. The sequence goes on from JANAVB010021398.1 coordinate 1,440,435, forward strand.
TACTATTTAGTTTATTATAATTATTTAGGAACGTATTTCCTGATATACTTAAATCTGAAAAATTAAATAATTAGTTTAGTATTTTTTTTTGGGTTAGATAATCAATTTATTGTTAGATAATTATCAATTTAGTTAGATAATCAATTTATTTTTTGTTATTATTATAATGCACCTTTTCACTTTCTTACCTCCTTTCTATTTGACATCCAAACACGGTAGTGTGAATTTGGTTACTTCTGCGTACAAAATATCATCTATCTAAATATTGAAAGTTGGATTTCCAAACAACTAACATGAAAGTCAAATGCATGTGGAAAACACTTTCCCACTTTGCATATGCACTCCCACTTCCTTTACACTTCGGTCATCCAAAGAGCCCCTTGGTTGATGTTGAACTTGATTTTCCAAAATCAAAATATCTCGCTCTAGTCCCAAAATGTGCGAGACCAACCACATGGTGTTGACAAGTTGATACGATCTTAGATGGGTATTCAATCTAATGGACCCGGCCAAGACGTACTACGCTATACTATGAACTCGAATCCATGATTCTACAAATGCAAGAGACATAATCTTGATCTCATCCACAATAATAAGAAAAGCTAAATATAGCTGGATATAACAAAGAAGCCAATGAGTCCATAATACAACAGTAGTCTTGCGGGATCAATCCTATGATTACAACTGAATAATAGTACAAGGCAATAAGAAATACTGGAAAACGATAATCAGATTATAGTGTGGCTAATTCCAAGCGAAGCCCTATCCAAACTCAGAGGAACTATGTTGGATAGACTTCCAAATCCTCGACATGTCCTGCAGCGGAATAGACTCGTGCACCGTATTCCTCCAGGTAGCTTTCTTCTTCTATACTGGTGGAAAGACACCAGGTCCTCAAAGTGACATAGCAAGATACATATTATCATGTTGATAGTAAACAATAAAATAATTGAATAGCACAACACAAATTGATAAGTCTAACCGTACTAGTATGGAGAAATACACTTTAGAGAACAACTTTTGCACAATGGCTATCACGGTGTAATCTCCAGAGGTTTTGTAGGGAGTCTTCGGTAACAATGAATGAATGAATATCCCCGCTATCTAACGATAACTATGAAACCCTGCACTTCTAGTATTCAGATCTACAATAACGATGTAGGAAAGGAGCCCAAGTGCCTAGTAACTGACCTCCCGCATCCATGTGATCATACGTGTCGTACCCGCGACACATCGTATCGGAAGTCTAATATCTACTATCAAGTCATGAGTCCATAAGTAATCTATGAATGAAATGATTCTCTAGATCTGTCGCACTCTCCGGTCGTTCCCGACAGCACGTTAGATATGGGGAGGCGTGCCAACATGAATGCAAGTGATAGGAAGTGCTAAGATTCAGAATATAACCCAAGAATACAATAACATATTATCATAAGTCATATTATTATTATTATTATTATTTAATTTTCTCTATTCCATTGGCCCACCCACTTAAATTCTCTAAGAACCCCATCAGCTCAAACTCATTTCAGGATTCAGCTCATTTGTAAGAGGAACTAACTATTTTTGCATTAAACGCCTACAATTTCCAATTTGCAGAACCACTCTCATTCTTCTATAGAAGTACATACGTGTCTTGTGATAACACCATTTTTTTTTGGTACTAAACCCCCTCCACTATTACTATTTGCATATTTTTTCTTAAGTTGAACTATTCAACAGTGAAGTATTCTTCTCTTGGAAAGCCTGTTTCGTACGTGGAGGGTTTTGGTAACCACTCCCTCATATTCCGAATACACTTCCTCGTCTTCATGTCATTTCCTATTAATTCCCATACATTTCTTTATTTGCTAATATTCTAAACATTTTTATGTACAAGTCTTCTTCTCTACACCTTTCTCCACACAAATCCAACACCATTATTATCTCGCCAGCCTTGTTCCTCCGTCTCTGTCCGCACCCCACCCAGAGCCGAGCTCGTCAGACCAATCTCACTTCTAGCCATCGGACTCTGCCGCAGAAAGCCAAGTTTCTGTGGTCGAATGCCATCACCGTCCCCACACCTTCCCTTTCAGTGCGGTCGACCGAATTCCCGAAGAGAGGGCGTTGTTTCCGCCGTTAGCTCCCAAAGAGCTTGGACTTGGAGTAAGAGTAAGACTATGTTATCATCTTCTTATTCATTACAAAATTTCCATGGGTTAAACCTAGTAGTAGCTAGTAAGAATAGGAAGGAGAGTAGTAGGGGCCACGTGCTTCGTGTAGATGAAGCAGTAGAATGCAATGAACACAATGACACTATTCACGTGTGTAGTAAGGAAATAGGAAAGAAAGAAATAGTTTATGTTCATTTGTGATAGTCAATTAACATATAAGTCCTCTATATTTTTTTAGCAAGTAATGAAGAATGGGAAAGCACTAGAAAGATTCCTTCTTTGTTCACATTGTGCACATAAAGCCAAGGAAACATGTGCTCTGTACTCAACCAAAAGTTGTGCCCTTTTACATATAACCCCTTCCCTTTTAATCATTTTATAAAGCTTACCAAATTAAGTAGATGGATATATATAGTGTGATGAGGAATTTGATTGGAGTTATGTGTATAAAGGTGAAAGAAAAGTCTATTGGCGTCAGAGAACTTCTCTCTTAATATATTAGCTAGCTTTCCTATTGGTGGATAGTTATTGCAATATGCAAATACAACCCCCCCCCCCCCCCCCCCCCTCGAGTTGAGTTGTTTCAATTTTGTACTATAGGAATAAGATACTACTTGGTATATATAAGCATATATACATATGTGATACCACAAAAAAAGGTACCAATCCAGTATATATATAAGTAAATAGTAATTAGCCAAATCTAAACTTGTATCTTTAACTCAGGACGTATATACAATATATGCATTTTAACGTATAATTAGAAAAGTATGTTGGTATAAAACACGTCTAAAGAATTGAACAAACAGTGTTAATTAATATTTGTATTAATTTTACTAGGTTCAAGGGATTAACCTTCGCGTCCTTATCCTCAGCACGGGATAGGACGAACTTGAAGGCAAGTATACCTTGCCAATATGTACACTTTATTTATACATGCTTATCTTCTATTGTTTCTTTTCTTGCTGTCAATTTCTATACTCAGTTTACTTGTCTATGCACTTCGTACGTGTTAGATGACTCGTATTTATTTTTGTATATCACCTGTATGGATCATCGTAGTGAGTGCGAGCTTGGCTTGACCTGATTGGACTCAACCACTTGACTTGACTTTACATGGCCCTTAAACAATACTAGGATTGGCTACTTGGCCACTCTCGACTCGAGAGCCCCTCACTAGGCTGCGATAGAGACTTACTATGAATTGAGAGTTACTCACTGGGCTACTCTCTGTATGGCCGTGCGTATTTCGCTGGGCTACGGTATCATTTATTTACTTTCTTGGTAGCCACTCTTATTTCTACGTTATTCTATGTCACTTCATTATCTGTCTCTTGTTACTTTACCATGTATTCTATTATTCTTATTGATATTCTATAGTTTCATTTTTGTCTATTCCATGCATGTTACTTAAACTGTACAGTAGACTCGTATATTATGTATCTTGCTATGTCTCTTGAGGACGTTGACTTTTCTTCAGGTATAGAAGAAGAATATCTACAGGTTTATGGTTCAGGACTCGACCATGGAGCAGATGTAGTTGACGATGTTGCTCTTGTCTAGTCTAATTTTAGCTTGGAAAGTAAAGTAGGGTCCAAGTTAGACTAGACAATGGCAACATTGTCAACTGCATCTGCTCCATGGTCGAGTCCTAAACCATAAACCTGTGGATATTCTTCTTCTATACCTGGAGAAAAGTCCAGGTCTTCATGGGACATAGCAAGACACATAATATACGAGTCTACTTTACAGTTTAAGTAACTTGCATGAAATAGACATGAATGAAACTATAAATATCAATAAAAATAAGGCTAAATTTCAACTTGATACCCTCTACTATTCATGTTTGGCAACTTGATACTCTAAACTTTAAAAATAGGCAACTTAATACCCTGAAATTTATTTTTTCCAAAAATACCCCCCTCTTCAACAGCTCTCCCTCCCCCTCCCCCTGGCAGCCCCTCCCTCTTGCCTCGCCACCGTGTGCCGCCCCCTCCCCCGCATCCCCCCTCTTTCGTTTCCAACCAGTGCGCTCTCTCGCTCGCCCGCGCGCTTGCAGTAAGAGCGCCCCTGCCCGCTCACTTCGGCACTCCATGCCGACCGGAGAGGGGGGTTCATCGCTGGGGGGTTTCGCTATTCACACGGCGACGAGATGGGAGGGGCTCCGGCACTCCATGCCGACCGGAGGGGGGGGGTCATCGCTGGGGGGGGGGAGGTTTCGCTATTCACACGGCGACGAGGCGGGATGGGGGCGGCCGTGGGGGAGAGGGAGGGGGTGCCTTCCGGGGGGGGGGGGGGGAGGGAGGGGGAGGTCTATTGAGGGGGGAAGGGGGTATTTTTGGAAAAAATAAATTTTAGTGTATTTAGTTGCCTATTTTCAAAGTTTAAGGTATCAAGTTGCCAAACATGAATAGTTGAGGGTATCAAGTTAAAATTTAGCCTAAGAATAATAGAAATATATGGTAAAGTAACAAGAGACAGATAATGAAGTGACATAGAATAACGTAAAGATAAGAGTGGCTACCAAGAAAGTAAATAAATGATACTGCAGCCCAACGACATACTCACGGTCCTACAGAGAGTAGCCTAGTGAGGAACTCCCAATCCATAGTAAGTCTCTATCGCAACCCGGTGAGGGGCTCTTGAGTCGAGAGTGGTCAAGTAGCCAATACTAGTATTGTTCAAGGGTCATGTAAAGTCAAGTCAAGTCCAGTCAGGTCAAGCCAAGCTCGCACTCACTACGATGATCCATACAGATGATATACAAAAATAAATACGAGTCATCTAACACGTACGAAGTGCATAGACAAGTAAACTGAGTATAGAAATTGACAACAGGAAAAGAAACAATAGAAGATAAGCATGTATAAATAAAGTGTACATATTGGCAAGGTATCGTGCCTGCAGGTTCGTCCTATCCCGCACTGAGGGTAAGGACACGAAGGTTAATCCCTTGAACCTAGTAAAATTAATACAAATATTAATTAACACTGTTTGTTCAATTCTTTAGCCGTGTTTTATGCCAACATACTTTTCTAATTATACGTAAAAATGCATATATTGTATATATGTCCTGAGTTAATGATACAAGCTTAGATTTGGCTAATCACTCTTTACTTATATATACTGGATTGGTACCTTTTATTGCGGTATCACATATGTATATATGCTTATACCAAGTAGTATCTTATTCCTATAGTACAAAATTGAAATAACTCAACTCTCGGGAGGGGGGGGGGGGGGGGGGGGGTATTTGCATATTGCAATAACTATCCACCAATAGGAAAGCTAGCTAATATTTTAAGAGAGAAGTTCTTTGACACCAATAGACTCTTCTTTCACCTTTGTACACAACTCCAATCAAATTCCTTATTACACTATATATATCCATCTACTTAATTTGGTAGGTTTTATAAAATGATCAAAAGGGAAGGGGTTATATGTAAAAGGGCACAACTTTGGTTGAGTACAAAGCACATGTTTCCTTGGCTTTACGTGCACAATGTGAACAAAGAAGGAATCTTCGTAGTGCTTCCCCATTCTTCATTGCTTGCTAAAAAATATAGAGGACTTATATGTTAATTGACTATCACAAATGAACATAAACCATTTCTTTCTTTCCTATTTCCTTACTACACACATGAATAGTGCCATTGTGTTCACTGAATTCTACTGCTTCATTTATACGAAGCACGTGGCCCCTGCTACTCTCCTTCCTATTCTTACTAGCTACTACTAGGTTTATCCCATGGAAACTCGGCTTTCTGCGGCGGAGTCCAGCGGCTAGAAGTGAGACTTTGGTCTAACGAGCTCGGCTCCGGGTGGGATGCGGACGGAGACAGAGGAACGAGGCTGGCGAGATAATAATGGTGCTGGGTTTATTTGGAGGAGGGTGTAGAGAAGAAGACTTGTACATAAAAATATTTAGAATATTAGCAAATGAAGAAATGTATGGGAATGAATAGGAAATGACATGAAGAGGAGGAAGTGTATTCAGAATATGAGGGAGTGGTTACTGAAACTCCCCACGTACGAAACAGGCTTTCCAAGAGAAGTGAAGAATACTTCTCTGTTGAATAGTTCAACTGAAGGAAAAATATGCAAATAGTAATAGTGGAGGGGGTTTAGTACAAAAAAATGGTGTTATCACAAGGCACGTATGTACTTATAGAAGAATAAGAGTGGTTTTGCAAATTGGAAATTATAGAGGGCGTTTAATGCAAAAGTAGTTAGTTCCTCTTACAAATGAGCTGAATCCTGGAATGAGTTTGAGCTGATGGGTTACTTAGAGAATTTAAGTGGGTGGGCCAATGGAATAGAGAAAAATAAATAATAGTAATAATAATTTAAGTGATAATGGTTTAAGTCCATGGACCTCAAACAATATATTATCGAGCTAAAGATAAATAAAAATAATTTAACTAATGCAATCAATTTTATAAAAATAAACACTTATGTCCCTGGGCCAAAACATCTAAAATTTATAATCTTTAATAATTTTAAATACAAATTATTAAGATAAATAAAAATAATTTAACTAATGCAATCAATTATATAAAAGTAAACACTTATGTCCACGGGCCAAAACATCTAAAATTTATAATCTTCAATAATTTTAAATACAAATTATTCTACAACTGTTCTAGAAAAATTTGGTGTTTATATTCTACCCACCTAAAAAGATTTCGTTCTCGAAATTTAGGAAAAATGAACAATAAGAAAAGATGGAAGGATATGTTTCAATAACTATGAACATCTAGAAGGGGCATTCTAAGATTTTGCTACGATATTTCAAAATCAACAATTGCTAAGACAACAATTATTATAGAGTTACAACATATCCTACTGGGACTATCATGAAACTACCAACTCTTACCCGTATTTGCTTCTCATGGTGTCAGCGAACCCTCAATAGTCATAGCGTAAGCTTGCCCGTGCTATGGTTCTCCAGCTACATCGTGTTGTACTACAACTGGTGTAAGTGTTGCGGCACAGCTCCTTGGACAATCTCGAAGTTGATGTTGATCGGATCCACAACTTAAACATTGGCCAAGTCTTCTGCAGCAATCCCTTTGAGTATGACCCCTCTTGTTGCAATACTGGTAGGTTGGAAGCTCGGGCATCTGGTCCGGAAGGCTCTTAGTCGTTGATGTGCCAAGGGACGTCTGTCTGGTCCTCTTTGTTGTATTTTTGCTGGTCTAGCTACAAGATTGGGGCGCTTCTGGGTCGTCGTATCTTTGTTGATGGCCTCATGGGTTCTGGCCTCTGTCAGCACCTCCGCATACGAAATCATCGACTGGGTATTGGTGTACTGCTGAAGCTCGTTGGTCTGCCCGTGGTGTAACCTTTTTGCCTTCTCCCTCTCGTTTGGTATCAGAACGGTACCAAACCTGCTGAGTCGGCTGAACTCTGCATCATACTCGTCTACGTTCATATTCCCATGTTTAAGGTGGAGGAATTATTCGTATAGAGCATCCTTGACGGTCGTCGTGAAGTACTTCGCCTCAAAGTACTCCAAAAACTGCTCCTAGGTCCGGTCCTTGCCCGCAGTTCGCTCCATCGATGCCCACCAATGATGAGCATTGCCTTCAAGTTGTATCCTCACCGCGGTCATCCATAATTCTATAGGAAATTGGGAAGCCTCCAGCAGCTTCCGAGTGCTGACCATCCAGTCTGAGATCTCCTCCGGGGTCTCGTTGCCAACAAATGCCTTCGGTTTCATCTGACAGAAGTCCCTTGATCGTGCCCGCCGTCGAAGCTCGTGCAGGTATAGCTGCTGGTGCTAGTCTCTCTAGAGCCGCCGTCAAGCTTTGTCTCAACACCTCCGTTTGGTGCCATTAGGCCTGCATCATCATCTGGAAGAACTGGAACATTTTGGGTTGTCCTTTCTGCTGGGCATCGAAGGAGGAATGGGTATCGAAGGCATCTGGTATAGGAATGGACCATACGACGTTTGGGGAGGGAAAGAAGGAGGTAGAGGCAAGGGAGCCTCCTGCTGTTGCACCGGAGTACGAGAAGTCTGGCCTTCCGGTTGAGTCTGTGCAGGTTGAGGTGAAGCATACAATGTCTGTAGAGTGAATTGCGGAGGTGGAGGAATATCGTCCCTTCGAAATCTTGAGGTGTGGATATGGCTGATTGCTCTGTTGAGTGGGTTGACCCCTAAGTGGTTGTGGAGTTCCATCATCATGTATCACAACGGCAGTTGGTGGAGTGTCAACAGGAGTCGTGCATCCATCTTGTGGTTCCATTATATGTATAAAAAGAACCATTAACCGAGGACAGATTCAAACATGATATAAGTCAAAAAAAACATTTAGAAGTAAAAAATTAGGAGTCAACAAAGATACAAATTAGTGTGGGTGAGATTCTATGTTGGTCTAATCCTATTCCTAGGTCTGCTCAATACAGTAACGTAACCGAAACGGCTAACTGACCTGCATGGGCTACCATGTCACGCCCCAGTCCTAAAATACTTAGGACTAGATACGTAGCTTGGCCAGCTGGTACACACTCAAGGGTCATCCATTTCATGAAAACCCCTCAAGTATGCACTTACGTTGTCTATAAAGTCTCAAGTACTATATATATATGTCTCAGGTTTTCTCTATATCTCATCCACAAAATAAACAAGAAACCAATTGATAAGATAAATGATATAACAAAACAGCAACAAGCCAAATATACAAAGATAGATAAAAATGTCTAGTGGAGACAAATCCACTGCCAATAGAAGGAAAGTAAAAGTAGAAAAGTAAAGTAGGGTCCAAGCTGAAATTAGACTAGACAGTAGCAACATCGTCAACTGCATTTGCTCCATGGTCGAGTCCTGAACCATAAACCTGTGGATATTCTTCTTGTATACCTGGAGAAAAGTCCAGGTCCTCAGGGGACATAACAAGATACATAATATACGAGCCTTGTGTACAGTTTAAGTAACATGCATGAAATAGACAAGAATGAAACTATAGAATATCAATAAGAATAATAGAATTACATGGTAAAGTAATAAGAGACATATAATGAAGTGACATAGAATAACGTAGAAATAAGAGTGGCTACCAAGAAACTAAACAAATGATACCGCAGCCAGCGAGGTACTCACGACCCTTGTAACTCCCTAAACCAATATTTGGAGAATTTTGAGATTTTTCTAAATTTTCTATTCAAGGATATAATATCGTTTCTAGATGCAAATTTAGTTTTAACAAAAGTATATTTCTTAAATACTATTTCTAAAGTTTTTAATTTGATTGACTTCTTTTTAGAAAGCATTATATTTTATAATGTTTGAGTTGGACAATTTCGAATTTTAAGAAGTAGTTTTGCCAAATATGTCAAACTGATTCTCAAGTTAATATCTTTAATCCTGATTCTTCTTTTAAACTAATGTTTAGTTAAATTAGTTGACTTGATTATTCTGGAATTATTAATTATGTTAAAAAGATTTATTTGCCTGTTAATTAGCTACAGATTATTAGTAATAGCTTTACAAATTATTATAGTTAAATAATAGGTGAAAAGGATTGTTTTAATAAACTATTTTGTAGTAATCATGAATTTTGGAAAGAAATTGTTTTGATTTAATTAGTTATCAATAACTGTTGATTAATTAGAGAGACTGTTAAATAAAGATTGTTTAGTTATTAACTATTTTGTTAAAAGATTAATTGTTTTGTTTTCCTGTTAATCTAGTTAGCCTAACTAATTGATTTGTTAGTAATTAACTAATTGGTTAGACAGTTGAGAGTAATTGAAATCTGTTACATACTTTAACTATTGCCCTCAGATCTACTCTTTATTTCCACATTGCCACTGTCCCTACTGGACACACACATATTATTTTATTATAAATAATACACGTTTTCCAATGCATTCTGACAACACAGTCACATTCACTCTCTCTCCACTATTCTTTCGCTCTCCTCTCTATTCCTGGCTGGCCTCTCGGCCGAGCACTCGGCCGAGCACCGCCGCTCGCCATCGTCGGATCTCCGCCGTGTCCATACAACATCTCGACTGTCGAGCTTCCCTCGACTGTCGAGCCCTCTTCCTGGAGAACCGAGCCTCGACCACGCCGATAGATCTCACTGGAGTCGACAGATCGGCCGTCGCCACTCCGATCGAGGTCTGTTCTCGACTACAGCACTCGCCTTGAGGCTTGAGCCGTCTCTTCGAGCTTCGTGCAGCTGTCTTGAGCTGCGAGACCATCACCGCCATCTTATCGCCGGAGCCGAGGCCTCAACTGCCGCGCCTCCACGAAGACTGCGCCACCGCCTCGCCGAAGCCGCCTCTCGAAGTTCGAGCCCCCTTGATCGAAGAGTTGCCTCTTCGGGAACCGAGGAGCCACCTCGACTGTTGCGCTGCCCCTTCGAGTCCCATGCGGCCACCTCGAGCAGTGAGTCATCTCATTGAAACTCGAGCCGCTTCGGGACGTGTGCACCGCCAGAGCTCGGAGTGCCGCCCACTGGAGAGCCAGGAGGCCACCACGTCGTAGCGCCTCCGGATCCAGTCGTCAGTGCACGGGATCTTGCCGACCGGAGACGTCAGCCACCACCGGAGTCCTCGTTGCCGTGGATCGACGTCCCCATCACGCCGAGAGTGTTTTCCCCATCGATCTTCTCGAACCCCTCGTCTCTCGTTTTTAGGGTTTATGATTTGTGATTTGTTCTCGTGGGAGGAGTTGTGTAGATCTAGGGTTTCGAGCTAGATTGAGACTGAGAGTGAAGGTGGAGAAGATGATAATTAGGGTTAGGGTTTCTTGGCTAGGGGTATCGGGAGGAAGGAAACGAAGATGATGATGGAGAGGCTGGGATCTCTTGCGGCTGGGATGAGTGTGAAGAGAGAGCTTATATTAGAGTTAGGGTTAGTGTTGGGCTGGGTCGGGTTAACAGAGTGTTGGCCAGTATTGTGGGCTGGAGAATGGGTCTGGGAAAAAATAGTTGGGCTGGGATTATTATGTTTTAATAGATTGTTTAGAGTTCGAGTCTGGGCCCATTACTCCAGGCCGGACTTAGGTTAAAAGTTTTCTTTACAGAAATATTACCAGCAATGTTGTAAGTAATGAATTAGGTTGTGTTGGTTTTAAACATTATGTAAAAAATTCTTATAGCAGCAGAAGTAATATTGAAGGCTGGTGTTTGGGCTTGGCAGTTGGGCTCGATTGGATTGTGAGTAAGGACCGTAGGCTAAGGAAAGAATTAGGAGAGAAGAAGAAATGGGAAGTTGTCAGGATTTAGATTGGGCTGGACTAGCCAGTTGGGTTGGGCTGGATTGTTTACTGTTTCTTTGTATTTCATAATTCATGCTATGGAGAATAAGTATATATATAAACAACTTTAGTTAATAATAATATTGATAATTATTTTACTGATTCACCATTAAATACTTTTTGTAATAAATGATATTGCTAATATTTGGATAAATAATTAATAGCAATATTTTGTGAATAGTTTAGCTTGCAAGTATTTTTTCTTTCTAAATAATAATGATTTTTGGTTAAAACATAGTTAAGTATTTCTACTAGTATTTTTATCAAGGCTATATATGTTTTCTAAAAAAAGTATTATCGCCCTAGTAGTATTTTCTCGAAAGAAAACTAGTAAGTTTGTTACTCTGGTAATAGATAAATTCTAAATTGTCAAATTACTTCTAAATAAATAAGTTAAAATATTATATTGTATATATAAATATAGTTAGCTAATGTCTTTAATTCAACCCTAACAAATTAAAAATACCAGGTGACATATATCCATGCAGTACTACTCCCGTGCTTCCAAAGCGAGGCAAGTACACCGACTCGGACTTTTACTTGTTTTCTGTCTTGCATCCATATTCTCATATTGGACACGTGATACACACGATTGCATCGTCCATTGTTCGTCATTGCATTGTGAGTCATTGTTATTGCGGGATTGGAAAAAATATTAACTAGTGTGTGGCCACACCCAACATAGGTATCGTGGATAGCCTAATCGTACAACTCACGTACGATTAAGCCGCACCTTGTAGAATTGTGAATTGTGAATTGATTGATTGTGGATTGTGGTCCTTAAGCCGGTCACGCATTAGGTTAATATTTTAAAATGTCACACTTGCATTGATTGTCGTGTTCATTGTATTGTTTATTGATTGCCGTGTTCATTGTCTTTGCATATTGATTGTCGTGTCCATTGTCTTCAGTTTTGTATTTCACTTCTGGTACCATAGTTTCATTTTCAGCTATCGTATTCTGGTTTCACCTTGTATTCTGTATTACAGATTACATTGTATATTGTTCTTGTCGGGGTTATACTTTGCTCTTTCCTGACAAGACACGTTGCACGTGCTTGAGGCCATATGGAGCACGGTGATATCATTGGATATTGCAGGATTTATTTTAATTGCTTTCTGGAGATTGTATTTTGGATTTCATCATTGTATATTTTTATTTGACCGGATTTGTCTCCGGATGACTTTGTACTAAAATGACTAGGTGGATTGTAGTGATATTTTCTGGGATGTTTATAGATTCTGTGATTGTTTACATTACATTGTGACTTGGAGTTTTCCTTAGTATTGTACAGCTTACTTCGTCGTGTCCATCGACGAAGGCTGGGCGTGTCCGATTATTCGGGAGCAGGTCGTGACATGTTTTTTAGTGGTGGCCCATGCAGGTCTATCCTAATGGCACTTAGGCTATAAGTGCTATTGAGGAACCAGCGAAGCTAAGGAAAGCTCATCGCAGCATATGATCCGTAGCAAATGGTTTATGGTTATTGTTATCTAAATTTGATTTTACTTATGATTTTTTTTTCTTCTAGGTTGGTTTATGATTTTCTACGACAATCGTTTATTTTCTATTACAAGATGGTCGTCGCGAAGAACGCTGGGACTAGCGAGCAGCCTGCACCCGATGCTCAAGAGCAGCTTCCACCGCCCTCGTCTCAGTCGCTTCCTCCGACGATGACATTCGACGGTACTCAGATGATGGCAATGTTCCAGCAGTTCATGGATGCACAGAACTACTAAGCCACGCAGTTCCGAGCGACGATCATGGACGCGCTACGAGTCAGGGAGCCAGCTCCACCAGCTCCGCCAGCACCGCCGGCACCACCAGCACCAGCAGCGCCGAGGCCAGGGACCGTCAGAGATTATCAGAACCTATGCCCAATGGATTTTTGGGGCCCCGAGGGGATAGTCTATGCAGATGAGTGGCTAGAAAACGCCAAGCGGACACTGAAGATGGTGAGGATTTCAGATGATCTGAAGGTCGAGGTTGCGAGCATGCGACTTTTCGACATTGCTAGAGCTTGGTATAGAGAGGAGCCTGAGTTGGCTGAACCCCAAGTTATATGGAAAGAATTCAAACTGCTGTTCCTGGAGAAGTTCTTTCCGTATGTGGAGCGAGACGAGCTTCGGATGCAGTTCGAGGCATTGCAGCAGGGGACTATGACTGTGGCTCAGTACACATCGGAGTTCACCCGACTCAGCAGGTTCGCGGAGAACCTAGTTAGCACACCAGAGGAGAGGACTTGGAAGTTCAAGAAGGGCCTCCCCAGAGAGTTGCGGCATGCAGTGGCAATCAGCCAGGCCACTACCTATGCGAGCATCCTCAAAGTTGCTCAGGGAGTGGAGAAGGAGATGGACCCGAAGCTCAAGCGGGACAGAGACATTGGCGATAGCAGCTCCCAGGGTCCACCGAAGCGGACCGACACTCAGCAGAGGCCACCTCAGTGGCCAGCACCTCAGCAACAACATCATCATAATGTTCGAGCTCCGACATCACCAAGGCAGCAGAGACAAATCCAGACCCCGACATACTTATTTTGCGTGTACTGCAAGAGGCTGGGACACCGTGTTGAGGAATGCCGCAAGAAGTTAGGACAATGCTTGGTTTGTGGATCTGCTACTCACCAAGTGAGAGATTGCCCTGCAGCTTTCACTCGCCAGGGACCAGCGCCAGAGCTGTAGCAGGAGGACCCAGTCTTCGAGGATCAGTAGCCGCAGGGAGCGCAGCCAGATGGACCGTTATCTTCCTTATGTTGTTTGTAGTACCTAGATTTTCTTGTAGTGCCTATTTTGAGGCTTGTCTCCGAGTTTTCTTGCCTTTACTGTTTTTCATATTGTCTAGTGACTACTTGTTAGTCCTTCGTTATTTTTACGACCTAAATAAAAAAATCATTTAGCTTTATCGCTTCTTAAAAACTTTTATTAGATTGTGTACATATCTACAACCCTTGAAATTTCGAGGACGAAATTTTTGTAAGGGGGTACATTTGTAACTCCCTAAACCAATATTTGGAGAATTTCATATTTTTCTAAATTTTCTATTCAAGGTATAATATCGTTTCTAGATGCAAATTTAGTTTTAACAAAAGTGTATTTCTTAAATACTATTTCTAAAGTTTTTAATTTGATTGATTTCTTTTTAGAAAGCATTATATTTTATAATGTTTGAGTTGGACAATTTCGAATTTTAAGAAGTAGTTTTGCCAAATATGTCAAGATGATTCTCAAGTTAATATCATCTTTAATCCTGATTCTTCTTTTAAACTAATGTTTAGTTAAATTAGTTGACTTGCTTATTCTGGAATTACTAATTATGTTAAAAAGATTTATTTGCCTGTTAATTAGCTACAGATTATTAGTAATAGCTTTACAAATTATTATAGTTAAATAATAGGTGGAAAGGATTGTTTTAATTAACTATTTTGTAGTAATCATGAATTTTGGAAAGAAATTGTTTTGATTTAATTAGTTATCAATAGCTGTTGATTAATTAGAGAGACTGTTAAATAAAGATTGTTCAGTTATTAACTATTTTGTTAAAAGATTAATTGTTTTGTTTTCCTGTTAATCTAATTAGCCTAACTAATTGATTTGTTAGTAATTAACTAATTGGTTAGACAGTTGAGAGTAACTGAAATCTGTTACATACTTTAACTATTGCCCTCAGATCTACTCTTTATTTCCACATTGCCACTGTCCCTACTGGACACACACATAGTATTTTATTATAAATAATACACGTTTTCCAATGCATTCTGACAGCACAGTTACATTCACATTCACTCTCTCTCCACTATTCTTTCTCTCTCCTCTCTATTCCTGGCTGGCCTCTCGGCCGAGCACTACCGCACGCCACCGCCGGATCTCCGCCGTGTCCAGACAACATCTCGACTGTCGAGCTTCTCTCGACTGTCGAGCCCTCTTCCTGGAGAGCCGAGCCTCGATCTCACCGATAGATCTCACCGGAGTCGACAGATCGGCCGTCGCCACTCCGATCGAGGTCTGTTCTTGACTTCAGCACCCGCCTTGAGGCTTGAGCCGTCTCTTTGAGCTTCGTGTAGCTGTCTTGAGCTGCGAGACCATCACCGCCACCTCATCGCCGGAGCCGAGGCCTCAACTGCCGCGCCTCCACGAAGACTGCGCCACCGCCTCGCCGAAGCCGCCTCTCGAAGTTCGAGCCGCCTCGATCGGAGAGTTGCCTCTTCGGGAACCGAGGAGCCACCTCGACTGTTGTGCTGCCCCTTCGAGTCCCGTGCGACCACCTCGAGCAGTGAGTCATCTTATCGAAACTCGAGCTGCTTCGGGACGTGTGCACCGCCAGAGCTCGGAGTGCCGCCCACCGGAGAGCCAGGAGGCCACCACGTCGTCGCGCCTCCAGATCCAGTCGTCAGTGCACGGGATTTTGCCGACCGGAGACGTCAGCCACCGCCGAAGTCCTCGTTGCTGTGGATCGACGTCCCTATCACGCCGAGAGTGAGTTTTCCCCATCGATCTTCTCGAACCCCCCTTGTCTCTCGTTTTTAGGGTTTATGATTTGTGATTTGTTCTCGTGGGAGGAGTTGTGTAGATCTTGGGTTTCGAGCTAGATTGAGACTGAGAGTGAAGGTGGAGAAGATGATAATTAGGGTTAGGGTTTCTTGGCTAGGGGTATCGGGAGGAAGGAGACGAAGATGATGATGGAGAGGCTGGGATCTCTTGCGGCTGGGATGAGTGTGAAGAGAGAGATTGAAGAGAGAGCTTATATTAGAGTTAGGGTTAGTGTTGGGCTGGGTCGGGTTAACAGAGTGTGGGCCAGTATTGTGGGCTGGAGAATGGGTCTAGGAAAAATAGTTGGGCTGGGATTATTATGTTTTAATAGATTGTTTAGAGTTCGAGTCTGGGCCCATTACTCCAGGCCGGACTTAGGTTAAAAGTTTTCTTTACAGAAATATTACCAGCAATGTTGTAAGTAATGAATTAGGTTGTGTTGGTTTTAAACATTATTTAACAAATTCTTGTAGCAGCAGAAGTAATATTGAAGGCTGGTGTTTGGGCTTGGCAGTTGGGCTCAATTGGATTGTGAGTAAGGACCGTAGGCTTAGGAAAGAATTAGGAGAGAAGAAGAAATGGGAAGTTGTCAGGATTTAGATTGGGCTGGACTAGCCAGTTGGGTTGGGCTGGATTGTTTACTGTTTCTTTGTATTTCATAATTCATGCTATGGAGAATAAGTATATATATAAATAACTTTAGTTAATAATAATATTGATAATTATTTTACTGATTCACCATTGAATACTTTTTGTAATAAATGATATTGCTAATATTTGGATAAATAATTAATATCAATATTTTGTGAATAGTTTAGCTTGCAAGTATTTTTCCTTTCTAAATAATAATGATTTTTTGGTTAAAACATAGTTAAGTATTTCTACTAGTATTTTTATCAAGGCTATATATGTTTTCTAAAAAAAGTATTATCGCCCTAGTAGTATTTTCTCAAAAGAAAACTAGTAAGTTTGTTACTATTGTAATAGATAAATTCTAAATTGTCAAATTACTTCTAAATAAATAAGTTAAAATATTATATTGTATGTATAAATATAGTTAGCTAATGTCTTTAATTCAACCCTAACAAATTAAAAATACCAGGTGACATACATCCATGCAGTACTACTCCCGTGCTTCCAAAGCGAGGCAAGTACACCGACTCGGACTTTTACTTGTTTTCTGTCTTGCATCCATATTCTCATATTGGACACGTGATACACACGATTGCATCGTCCATTGTTCGTCATTGCATTGTGAGTCATTGTTATTGCGGGATTGGGAAAAATATTAACTAGTGTGTGGCCACACCCAACATAGGTATCGTGGATAGCCTAATCGTACAACTCACGTACGATTAAGCCGCACCTTGTAGAATTGTGAATTATGAATTGATTGATTGTGGATTGTGGTCCTTAAGCCGGTCACGCATTAGGTTAATATTTTAAAATGTCACACTTGCATTGATTGTCGTGTTCATCGTATTGTTTATTGATTGCCGTGTTCATTGTCTTTGCATATTGATTGTCGTGTCCATTGTCTTCAGTTTTGTATTTCACTTCTGGTACCATAGTTTCATTTTCAGCTATCGTATTCTGGTTTCACCTTGTATTCTGTATTACAGATTACATTGTATATTGTTCTTGTCGGGATTATACTTTGCTCTTTCCTGACAAGACACGTTGCACGTGCTTGAGGCCATATGGAGCACGGTGATATCATTGGATATTGCAGGATTTATTTTAATTGCTTTCTGGAGATTGTATTTTGGATTTCATCATTGTATATTTTTATTTGACCGGATTTGTCTCCGGATGACTTTGTACTAAAATGACTAGGTGGATTGTAGTGATATTTTCTGGGATGTTTATAGATTCTGTGATTGTTTACATTACATTGTGACTTGGAGTTTTCCTTAGTATTGTACAGCTTACTTCGTCGTATCCATCGACGAAGGCTGGGCGTGTCCGACTCGTGTCCGATTATTCGGGAGCAGGTCGTGACATGTTTTTAGTGGTGGCCCATGCAGGTCTATCCTAATGGCACTTAGGCTATAAGTGCTATTGAGGAACCAGCGAAGCTAAGGAAAGCTCATCGCAGCATAGGATCCGTAGGAAATGGTTTATGGTTATTGTTATCTAAATTTGATTTTACTTATGATTTTTTTTTCTTCTAGGTTGGTTTATGATTTTCTAGGACATAGCAATTAATTGTTTATTTTCTATTACAAGATGGTCGTCGCGAAGAACGCTGGGACTAGCGAGCAGCCTGCACCTGATGCTCAAGAGCAGCTTCCACCGCCCTCGTCTCAGTCGCTTCCTCCGACGATGACATTCGACGGTACCCAGATGATGGCAATGTTCCAGCAGTTCATGGAGGCACAGAACCACTAAGCCACGCAGTTTCGAGCGACGATCATGGACGCGCTCCGAGTCAGGGAGCCAGCTCCACCAGCTCCGCCAGCACCGCCGGCACCACCAGTACCAGCAGCGCCGAGGCCAGGGACCGTCAGAGATTATCAGAACCTCTGTCCGATGGATTTTTGGGGCCACGAGGGGATAGTCTATGCAGATGAGTGGCTAGAAAACGCCGAGCGGACACTGAAGATGGTGAGGATTCTAGATGATCTGAAGGTCGAAGTTGCGAGCATGCGACTTTTCGACATTGCTAGAGCTTGGTATAGAGAGGAGCCTCAGTTAGCTGAACCCCAAGTTATATGGAAAGAATTCAAACTGCTGTTCCTGGAGAAGTTCTTTCCGGATGTAGAGCGAGCCGAGCTTCGGATGCAGTTCGAGGCATTGCAGCAGGGGACTATGACTGTGGCTCAGTACACATCGGAGTTTACCCGACTCAGCAGGTTCGCAGAGAACCTAGTTAGCACACCAGAGGAGAGGGCTTGGAAGTTCAAGAAGGGCCTCCCCAGAGAGTTGCGGCATGCAGTGGCAATCAGCCAGGCCACTACCTATGCGAGCATCCTCAAAGTTGCTCAGGGAGTGGAGAAGGAGATGGACCCGAAGCTCAAGCGGGACCGAGACATTGGCGATAGCAGCTCCCAGGGTCCACCGAAGCGGACCGACACTCCGCAGAGGCCACCTCAGTGGCCAGCACCTCAGCAACAACATCATCATCATGTTCGAGCTCCGACATCACCAAGGCAGCAGAGACAGATCCAGACCACGACATACTTATTTTGCGTCTACTGCAAGAGGCCGGAACACCGTGTTGAGGTATGCCGCAAGAAGTTAGGGCAGTGCTTGGTTTGTGGATCTGCCACTCACCAAGTGAGAGATTGTCCTGCAGCTTTCACTCGCCAGGGACCAGCGCCAGTGCTACAGCAGGAGGATCCAGTCTTCGAGGATCAGTAGCCGTATGGAGCGCAGCCAGATGGACGGTTATCTTCCTTATGTTGTTTGTAGTACCTAGATTTTTTTGTAGTGCCTATTTTGAGGCTTGTCTCCGAGTTTTCTTGCCTTTACTGTTTTTCATATTGTCTAGTGACTACTTGTTAGTCCTTGGTTATTTTTACTACCTAAATAAAATTTTTTTTAGCTTTATCGCTTCTTAAAAACTTTTATTAGATTGTGTACATATCTACAACCCTTGAAATTTCGAGGACGAAATTTTTGTAAGGGAGGTAGATTTGTAACTCCCTAAACCAATATTTGGAGAATTTTCATATTTTTCTAAATTTTCTATTCAAGGATATAATATCGTTTCTAGATGCAAATTTAGTTTTAACAAAAGTATATTTCTTAAATACTATTTCTAGAGTTTTTAATTTGATTGATTTCTTTTTAGAAAGTATTATATTTTATAATGTGTGAGTTGGACAATTTCGAATTTTAAGAAGTAGTTTTGCCAAATATGTCAAACTGATTCTCAAGTTAATATCATCTTTAATCCTGATTCTTCTTTTAAACTAATGTTTAGTTAAATTAGTTGACTTGATTATTCTGGAATTATTAATTATGTTAAAAAGATTTATTTGCCTGTCAATTAGCTACAGATTATTAGTAATAGCTTTACAAATTATTATAGTTAAATAATAGGTGGAAAGGATTGTTTTAATTAACTATTTTGTAGTAATCATGAATTTTGGAAAGAAATTGGTTTGATTTAATTAGTTATCAATAACTGTTGATTAATTAGAGAGACTGTTAAATAAAGATTGTTTAGTTATTAACTATTTTGTTAAAAGATTAATTGTTTTGTTTTCCTGTTAATCTAATTAGCCTAACTAATTGATTTGTTAGTAATTAACTAATTGGTTAGACAGTTGAGAGTAACTGAAATCTGTTACATACTTTAACTATTACCCTCAGATCTACTCTTTATTTCCACATTGACACTATCCCTATTGGACACGCACATATTATTTTATTATAAATAATACACGTTTTCCAATGCATTCTGACAGCACAGTTACATTCACATTCACTCTTTCTCCACTATTCTTTCTCTCCTCTCTATTCCTGGCTGGCCTCTCGGCCGAGCACCGCCGCGCGCCACCGCCGGATCTTCGCCGTGTCCAGACAACATCTCGACTGTCGAGCTTCTCTCGACCGTCGAGCCCTCTTCCTGGAGAGCCGAGCCTCGACCTCGCCGATAGATCTCACCGGAGTCGACAGATCGGTCGTCGCCACTCCGATCGAGGTATGTTCTCGACTTCAGCACCCGCCTGAGGCTTGAGCCGCCTCTTCGAGCTTCGTGCAACTGTCTTGAGCTGCGAGACCATCACCGCCACCTTATCGTCGGAGCCGAGGCCTCAACTGCCGCGCCTCCACGAAGACTGCGTCACCGCCTCGTCGAAGCCGCCTCTCGAAGTTCGAGCCGCCTCGATCGGAGAGTTGCCTCTTCGGGAATCAAGGAGCCACCTCGACTGTTGTGCTGCCCCTTCGAGTCCCGTGCGGCCACCTCGAGCAGTGAGTCATCTCATCGGAACTCGAGCCGCTTCGGGACGTGTGCACCGCCAGAGCTCAGAGTGCCGCCTACCGGAGAGCCAAGAGGCCACCACGTCGTAGCGCCTCGAGATCCAGTCGTCAGTGCACGGGATCTTGCCGACCGGAGACGTCAGCCACCACCGGAGTCCTCGTTGCCGTGGATCGACGTCCCTATCACGCCGAGAGTGAGTTTTCCCCACCGATCTTCTCGAACCCCCTTGTCTCTCGTTTTTAGGGTTTATGATTTGGGATTTGTTCTCGTGGGAGGAGTTGTGTAGATCTAGGGTTTCGAGCTAGATTGAGACTGAGAGTGAAGGTGGAGAAGATGATAATTAGGGTTAGGGTTTCTTGGCTAGGGGTATCGGGAGGAAGGAGACGAAGATAATGATGGAGAGGCTGGGATCTCTTGCGGCTGGGATGAGTGTGAAGAGAGAGATTGAAGAGAGAGCTTATATTAGAGTTAGGGTTAATGTTGGGCTGGGTCGGGTTAACAGATTGTGGGCCAGTATTGTGGGCTGGAGAATGGGTCTGGGAAAAATAGTTGGGCTGGGATTATTATGTTTTAATAGATTGTTTAGAGTTCGAGTCTGGGCCCATTACTCCAGGCCGGACTTAGGTTAAAAGTTTTCTTTACAGAAATATTACCAGCAATGTTGTAAGTAATGAATTAGGTTGTGTTGGTTTTAAACATTATTTAACAAATTCTTGTAGCAGCAGAAGTAATATTGAAGGCTAGTGTTTGGGGTTGGCAGTTGGGCTCGATTGGATTGTAAGGGCCGTAGGCTTAGGAAAGAATTAGGAGAGAAGAAGAAATGGGAAGTTGTCAGGATTTAGATTGTGCTGGACTAGCCAGTTGGGTTGGGCTGGATTGTTTACTGTTTCTTTGTATTTCATAATTCATGCTATGGAGAATAAGTATATATATAAACAACTTTAGTTAATAATAATATTGATAATTATTTTACTGATTCACCATTAAATACTTTTTGTAATAAATGATAATTGCTAATATTTGGATAAATAATTAATATCAATATTTTGTGAATAGTTTAGCCTGCTAGTATTTTTTCTTTCTAAATAATAATGATTTTTGGTTAAAACATAGTCAAGTATTTCTACTAGTATTTTTTATCAAGGCTATATATGTTTTCTAAAAAAAGTATTATCGCCCTAGTAGTATTTTCTCAAAAGAAAACTAGTAAGTTTGTTACTTTTGTAATAGATAAATTCTAAATTGTCAAATTACTTCTAAATAAATAAGTTAAAATATTATATTGTATATATAAATATAGTTAGCTAATGTCTTTAATTCAACCCTAACAAATTAAAAATACCAGATGACATACATCAATGCAGTACTACTCCCGTGCTTCCAAAGCGAGGCAAGTACACCGACTCGGACTTTTACTTGTTTTCTGTCTTGCATCCGTATTCTCATATTGGATACGTGATACACACGATTGCATCGTCCGTTGTTCGTCATTGCATTGTCAGTCATTGTTATTGCGGGATCGGAGAAATATTAACTAGTGTATGACCACACCCAACATAGGTATTGTGGATAGCCTAATCGTACACCTCACGTACGATTAAGCCGCACCTTGTAGAATTGTGAATTGTGAATTGATTGATTGTGGATTGTGGTCCTTAAGCCGGTCACGCATTATGTTAATATTTTAAAATGTCACACTTGCATTGATTGTCGTGTTCATCGTATTGTTCATTGATTGCCGTGTTCATTGTCTTTGCATATTGATTGTCGTGTCCACTGTCTTCAGTTTTGTATTTCACTTCTGGTACCATAGTTTCATTTTCAGCTATCGTATTCTGGTTTCACCTTGTATTCTGTATTACAGATTACATTGTATATTGTTCTTGTCGGGGTTATACTTTGCTCTTTCCTGACATGACACGTTGCAGGTGCTTGAGGCCATATGGAGCACGGTGATATCATTGGATATTGCAGGATTTATTTTAATTGCTTTCTGGAGATTGTATTTTGGATTTCATCATTGTATATTTTTATTTGACCGGATTTGTCTCCGGATGACTTTGTACTAAAATGACTTGGTGGATTGTGGTGATATTTTCTGGGACGCTTATAGATTCTGTGATTGTTTACATTACATTGTGACTTGGAGTTTTTCTTAGTATTTTACAGCTTACTTCGTTGTGTCCATCGACGAAGGCTGGACGTGTCCGACTCGTGTCCGATTATTCGGGAGCGGGTCGTGACAGCCCTACAGAGAGTAGCCCAGCGAGGAACTCCCAATCCATAGTCTCTATCGCAGCCCAGTGAGGGACTGTCGAGTCGAGAGTGGTCAAATAGCCAATCCTAGTATCGTTCAAGGGTCATGTAACGTCAAGTCAAGTGGTCAAGTCGAGTCCAGTCTGGTCAAGTCGAGCTCGCACTCACTACGATGATCCATACAGGTAATATACAAAAATAAGTACGAGCCATATAACACATACGAAGTGCATAGACAAGTAAACTGAGTATAGAAACTGACAACAGGAATAGAAACAATAGAAGATAAGCATGTATAAATAAACTGTACATATTGGCAATGTATACTTGCCTGCAAGTTCGTCCAATCCTGCGCTGAAGGTAAGGACACGAAGGTTAATCTCTTGAACCTAGTAAAATTAATACAAATATTAATTACACTGTTTGTTCAATTCTTTAGACGTGTTTTATACCAACATACTTTTCTAATTATACGTAAAAATGTATATATTGTATGTACGTCCTGAGTTAGTGATACAAGCTTAGATTTGGCTAATCACTATTTACTTATATATATACTGGATTTGTACCTTTTATTGTGGTATCACATATGTATATATGCTTATATATACCAAATAGTTTCTTATTCCTATAGTACAAAATTGAAATAACTCAACTTGAAGGGGGGGGGGGGGGGGGGGGGGGGGGGGTGGTATTTGCATATTGCAATAACTATCCACCAATAGTAAAGCTAGCTACTACTTTAAGAGAGAGAAGTTCTATGACACCAATAGACTCTTCTTTCACCTTTATACACACAACTCCAATCCAATTCCTTATTACACTATATATATATATATATCCATCTACTTAATTTGGTAAGCTTTATAAAATGATCAAAATGGAAGGGGTTATATGTGAAAGGGCACAACTTTGGTTGAGTACAAAGCACATGTTTCATTGGCTTTACATGCACAATGTGAACAAAGAAGGAATCTTCATAGTGCTTCCCCATTCTTCATTGTTTGCTAAAAAAATATAGAGGACTTATATGTTAATTACTATCACAAATGAACATAAACTATTTCTTTCTTTCCTATTTCCTTACTACACACGTGAATAGTGCCATTGTGTTCACTGCATTCTATTGCTTCATCTACACGAAGCACGTAGCCCCTGCTACTCTCCTTCCTATTCTTACTCGCTACTATTATGTTTAACCCATGGAAATTTTGTAATGAATAGGGAGATGATAACAGAGTTTTACTCCAAGTCCAGCTCTTTGGGAGCTAATGGCAGAAACAACGCCCTCGCTTTGGGTATTCGGTCGGCCACATCGAGAGGGCAGGTGTGGGGACAGTGATGGCGTTCGACCTCAGAAACTCGGCTTTTCGCGACGGAGTCCGGCTGCTAGAATGAGACGCTTGTCTGACGAGCTCGGCTCTGGGTGGGGTGCAGACGAAGACGGAGGAACGAGGCTGGCGAGATAATAATGGTGTTGGGTTTGTGTTGAGGAAAGTGTGGAGAAGAAGACTTGTACATAAAAATGTTTAGATATTAGCAAATGGAGAAATGTATGGAATGAATAGGAAATGACATGAGGAGGAAGAAGTGTATTCAGAATATGAGGGAGTTGTTACCGAAACCCCCTATGTACAAAATGGGCTTTCCAAGAGAAGAATACTTCTCTGTTTAATAGTTCGACTTAAGGAAAAATATGCAAATAGTAATAGTAGAGGGGGTTTAGTACAAACAAATAGTGTTATCACAAGACACGTATGTACTTATATAGAAGAATAAGAGTGGTTCTGTAAATTGGAAATTGTAGAGGGCGTTTAATGCAAAAGTAGTTAGTTCCTCTTACAAATGAGCTGAATCCTGGAATGAGTTTGAGCTGATGGGTTTCTTAGAGAATTTAAGTGGGTGGGCCAATAGAATGGAGAAAAATAAAAAATAATAAAATAATAATAATAATTATTAATAAATTAATAATAATAATAATAATAATAATAATAATAATTTAATAATAATAATAATAGTAATAATAAAAAATATTATTATTATTATTATTATTATTATTATTAAATTATTATTTTTATTATTATTATTATTATTATTAATGGTTTGAGTCCATGGACCTCAAACAATATATTAACGAGCTAAAGATAAATAAAAATAATTTAACTAATGCAATCAATTATATAAAAATAAACACTTATGTCCATAGGCCAAAACATCTAAAATTTATAATCTACAATAATTTTAAATACAAATTATTCTACAATTGTTCTAGAAAAATTGGGTGTTTACCCGCTCACTCGGGCTTCTTGGAAATCTTGTAACAAAATCCATGGTAATGTCAGAGTGGTTGTAATAATCCAGCTAACACATGGTATTCGACCTTAACCTACTGATAGATTATGCATTTTGACACAAAACGGACAATCTTCCTCTTCATTCCATGCCACCAGTAATATTGCTTCAGGTCAGATTACATCTTTGTTCCTCCGGGATGAATAGAATATATAGACATATGAGCTTCCATCATAACTGCTGGTCACAATTCTCCGTTTGGAACATAAAAGACAATCTCCACATCTTAGTGTTCCATCCTCATGAATCCTTAGACCTATTTTCTCTCCGGCCTCTATTCTTGTCCCGAGTCTATGCAATTTGGCATCCTAGGACGAGGCTGCATTTATCCTTTCCACTAGTGAAGATTGTACTTGAAAATTTGCCAATTGACCATCTATCCCTGGCAAGATAATCTCTATCCCAAATTCTTGCAAATATTACAGAACATGACGCTGAGTCGTCAAGAAATATGCCATGGAATTCCTACTCAAGACATCTGCTATGACATTTGCTTTCCTTGGGTAATGATATTGAAGTTTATTCTCAAAGTCCTTCATTAGCTTCAACCAACATCTTTGTCTTAAGTTTAGCTATTTATGGATGAAAACGTATTTCAAACTCTTGTAATCGATAAATACCTCTACTTATTCTTCGTATAAATAGTGCCTCCATAATTTTGATACAAAGATCACTGCAACTAATTTCAAATCATGCATCAGATAAGTTTTCTTATGAGTTCTCAGTTGTCTCGAGTCATAAGCCACAACCGTTCCATGCTGCATCAAAACACGTCATAATCCCTTCCCGGACGCATTATTATAAAAACAAATCCTCATGGGCCCGTGGGAATAGTCAAAATGGGGGCCGAAGTCAAATGCTTCTTCAACTCATGGAATGCAATCTGGCACTCCTTTGTGCAGTTGAACTCTTGTTCCTTGTGCGTCAATCTCGCCATATGTTCTGCAATCCTTGCAAAATTTTCTACACCTCCGGTAATACCCAACAAGTTCTAGAAAAGTTTTGACTTCATTAGCTTCAACCAACATCTTTGTCTTAAGTTTAGCTACTTCTGGATGAAAACGTATTTCAAACTCTTGTAATCGGTAAATACCTCTACTTGTTCTTCGTATAAATAGTGCCTCCATAATTTTGATACAAAGATCACTGCAACTAATTTCAAATCATGCATCAGATAAGTTTTCTTATGAGTTCTCAGTTGTCTCGAGTCATAAGCCACAACCGTTCCATGCTGCATCAAAACACATCATAATCCCTTCCCGGACGCATTATTATAAAAACAAATCCTCATGGGCCCGTGGGAATAGTCAAAATGGGGGCCGAAGTCAAATGCTTCTTCAACTCATGGAATGCTATCTGGCACTCCTTTGTGCAGTCGAACTCTTGTTCCTTGTGCGTCAATCTCGCCATATGTTCTGCAATCCTTGCAAAATTTTCTACACCTCCGGTAATACCCAACAAGTTCTAGAAAAGTTTTGACTTTTGCTACTGATGTCAGAGTAGACTATGTCTCTACTGCTGTTATCTTTGCCGGATCTACTGGTATGCCATCTCCTGTAATGACATGTCTAAAGAAGGAAACTCGATCCAAGAAATATACACATTTGTTTAACTTTGCATATAACTTCTTCCTTCTTAAGGTCTCCAATACTAACTTCAGGCGCGCTTCATGCTCCTCTTGATTCTTTGAGTATACCAAAATATCGTCTACCACTACAAATTAATATAAAAATTGATGAAACACTCTGTTCAGGACGAATGTATAGGAAGTAGGTACGATAGATCCCGTCAACCTCTTATGCTCGAAACTTAGTCCATCATAGAACTTCGCTACCTTCTCTTCCTCTATCTGAATCAGTGTAGCAGCAAAACTGCTTAAGCGGGAGAATTCTATGTTTTATTCTTTCACAATCATGCTTCCTTGCGTCAAGTGCAGGAACTTGTTTCAGAGCTCTATGCGGACAATTGCTGGAATGAACATCTCCTTGAATAGTCTGAAGAACTCTTCTAATGACTAGTTGTCTCCTAGTCCTCGGCCTCCCGCCAATTATAATTTTTTGTTTGTTGTATTAGCATATTCTATATTCTAGTGATTTTGCCTATCACAGAACTTTTACGTTGGCTTGTGGAACCAGCTTTGACATACAACAGTTGCTCATTCTTGCATTCGACATTTTTATCAAGCTTTGTTTCCTAATCAGCAATCTGTTGTGAATCGACTCAATCGATTCACAAAAGAAAGCAAATAAAACAAAGAACAAGAGGAATAGAAACAGAATGATCTTTAATATAGGAAAAGAACAAAACTCCCAACTTTGATTGAACGGAACAAAGTAATAAAATCCTTCTTGATGACACTTGAGAGAGTTTTCTCAATCCAAGCATAAAAGTAATGACGGCTAGCCCTGACTATAAATAGAAAAGAAAAGCAAACCCTAGGAGGATTATTGTGGTGAAAGACCACAATACCCCTTCATGCCTAAATAACTGAAAGGCCTAAAAAGTGGGCCTAAATGGCTCCACGTCTCCTGCGACGTGTGTAGGTGATAATGGGTGGGCCCGCATCAATACCGCCCCCTAAAAGAGCCACCTTGTCCTCAAGGTGGAAATCTGGGAACTGCGTCTGTTGCTATAGCGGCCTCTTCCTCCGTCGGATCCTCCTCCTCCTCCTCTTCCTCCGTGGTGGTCGTCGTGGGGGTAGATCCCCTCTCTGGAAGTTGGCGGGATCCGCCGTTTCTCCAAAGAAATTGCTGCCTCCGGTGTTCCTCGCCCCTCCTGGCGGCTCCGTCCCTCCCGTCCGAGCCGGAACTCCAGCTAAGCCCCTTCTCGAATCCGTGAACCTGTCACGTAGTTCGAGGTCATCGTCCGACCCCCATAGGGGGCCCCAAGCCCTACGGCCTCTCCCGGGTGTGGCGCCGGTCCGCCGGGACCGAAATGGTCGGCGGCGTTCGGCCACAGCCGCTCGCCGGCGGCTCCCCTGGCGCCGGCCGGCCCTGGGTGGCGGTCGGGGGCAATCCAGCGGCCGCCCACAGCAGCCGCGACCCCGCCTGGGCTCGCGCGGCCTGCTGTGGCGCTCCCGCGGCCCTCGGCTGCTGTCCGGCGGTGATCGTCGGCCGCCAGGGCCCAGCCCGGAGGTGCGGCGGCGACGGCGGTTGCGGGGCAGCGGCCGTCGGCCGGTCCTTCTTCCTCCTCGGTCGCCTCCCCGTCCGCAGGAGCAAACCCTAGTTGATCGCCTAGGGTTTGGGTTGTTACCGCCTCCGCTTCCTCGCCGTTGATCTTCTTCGAGATGTTTTGTAAGAGCGTCATTATAGCCGTCGTCTCCTTCCGCATGTCCCGCATCTCCGTGCGGAGTTCCTGGTTCGTGGATGCTTGATCTTTAACGGAGGCCTCCATGGATTTCTTCAAGCTATCGATCTCGGCGGTGAAGTCCTCCCGAAGACCTCGGATCTTCTCGTCGATTGTGGTTCTCGTCCCGTCTGCCATGGCTCGTAGAGGGCTTTGATACCAATTGTTGTGAATCGACTCAATCGATTCACAAAAGAAAGCAAATAAAACAAAGAACAAGAGGAATAGAAACAGAATGATCTTTAATATAGGAAAAGAACAAAACTCCCAACTTTGATTGAACGGAACAAAGTAATAAAATCCTTCTTGATGACACTTGAGAGAGTTTTCTCAATCCAAGCATAAAAGTAATGACGGCTAGCCCTGACTATAAATAGAAAAGAAAAGCAAACCCTAGGAGGGTTATTGTGGTGAAAGACCACAATACCCCTTCATGCCTAAATAACTGAAAGGCCTAAAAAGTGGGCCTAAATGGCTCCACGTCTCCTGCGACGTGTGTAGGTGATAATGGGTGGGCCCGCATCACAATCTTATTCACTAAATAATTACCCTGTATGTCTTTTTGTCTTAGTCCATTCACCAGTTCTTTCTTAATCAGGTATCCAATTCACCATAATATGTACACAAGTCCTTTATGTACACTGTACACATCTTACACCGCTAGATTCCTTATTGAGAAAGAAGCCATGTACTCTCTTATCTATGCATAAAGTTTCTACTTGTCCCCCTCTGCATTGCAAGCGTTCTAAGTTTCTAACCTTTTCAATGCTTACTTTGGTTAGCAATTCATATGAACGTTCTTATTCTGTTACATTCTAGTGATTATTACTTTTGAAGTTTGAAGTATTGTGCTTGGTTCTGCTGCAGATTTTTTTCTAGAAAACCTTGTTCTATATCAAGATAATGCACAATCTAGATTCCATTCTTCTTTTACTGTTTGTAAGAAACTATCTTAATCATGCTATGTTTCTTTGATTCCAGATATGTGGTGGTCTACTTCTCAGTTTTATATTTCCGCTATCATGCTGGTATTGTTACCGATGAGATGCTTTCTCTACCAAAGACACCATTTCTGGCGGTAGGACTGTTGGAGGCTCTGGCAGCAGCATCAGGAATGGCCGCTGGAGGTACATCAAAATCATTTAACATTACAATCTCGTTTAAATCTGCTACCTAATGTCATAAACGAGTTGTTTTCAAGCCAAATTCATATCCAAATATGCTATTGTATTATGTCTCTGTCCACACTGATACTAAAGTTAACATGATCTTATTGTGACATGTACTTCTTCTGCAATCAGGTTTGGGTTTCTGGATTTGGGATAACTATTAAAAGAAATCTAGTCCTACTTTATTGGTAGAATACATTTTTTAGAGATGAGCACATTTTCCAAGCTCACCATAATAATGTGAATATTCTGGAGATCTTTAAGCTTTTACTGACAGTACAGTTCCCTTACATACACATTGAGCTCCTATTGATGTATTCCGCCTGCTATTTATTGAATATTCAATCTTAGCTGCTCAATCAAATTAGGGATGTTACAATCAAAGTCATTGTCAATATAATGTTAGTCCCGAGACAGATCAAAAGATAGAGGAACAAGGACAGGAACGGAGATATCACGCAAGAACTCCCAGGAGATTTGCTCTTTGTTTTGATCCTGAAGTTCACACAAACAAGTTTGCCCTCTAGTGTCTCGATTCCAACTGAACACTATAAATATTTTAGATTACAACTTTTTTGGATCACAACTCTCTAGAATCAGAATACGTTCTTCCTTGCAAACGTGTTGCAATTGAGTCAGAATGTTTACAACTTAGAACTCGTTCTTCCTTGCAAATGTAGTTGCAATTGAGACAGAACGTTTACAATTAGAATAAGGAAGGAGAAGAAGATTGAATAAATATTATTCTTGCTGGGTGGTAAAGACCACCTTTGCTCAAAGCAAGATTCGTCTCCACATGATCCGCTTCTAGGAACAAGCAAGTTCACAAGAGTATTTCAGGAACGCTCGTAATTACCTCTGTGTGTGACTCGAACGGACTCTCTGGAGTCTGGACTCCTTTTAATTTTATTTTTAGTGTATTTCTAAAAGAAGGCCTGAGGGCTCTATTTATAGAGGGGTGGAAACCCCATCTCCACTCCTAACCGATGTGCGACTAAAATACCAATTCATTAAAAAACAAAATTGATATTTCAAATCCTGCAATCAATGGAGTAATGCGTTAGTGTTGTCTGCGATATGCGCACTGCAGCACAACATCAGGTGCTCATGCGCGCATAGGCCCAGCAGCGTAGTAACTCATGTGTGCTTACGCACAGCAATGCAGCAACGCATGCGCGCATAGCCCGCGCATAGTCGCGCATAGCCGCGTAGCAACCGCGCATGCACACGCGTATGGACCTCGCGCATAAAGCTCGTACATAAAGCTCGCGCACGCGCATAAAGCTCATGAACGCGCATAAAGCTCGCGCATACTTAGTACGACATCAAAGCGTCACTTTGCGCCCTTGAGTCCGAGTCGCTAAGCTCCTTTGGGACTTAGCTCCAAAGGAAATTTTCTCAAGAGTATGACAAACAGCATAAATGCTTTCTTTAGGAGTTTAAACTTAATCCTACTAGAAAAACATCCAACATGACACCCACCACTTGGGCCACCACCCCATGTTTCTCTCTCAACACCAAGCATGGTTTTATATTGAGATACCCACTTGGAGTGTTTTCCAATGTGGGACTTATCTTTCTAGCTCTCAAGGAGAAACACCTCCATGAGTACAAGAAAAACTCCAAATATAATTATGCATGGTTGGCAATCTTATGTTACTATTCCTAATTTAATTTACTAGTGAAGATTTGAATGGTGTATAAATGGATTAGTGGTACCCTAATGATGGAATTAAGTATCATATGCAACCATCCTTGTGAAAGAGATTACTGCCTACCTTATTGCATAGGTTGCAAATACATTTCCCTTTGCAGTAGAAGTGATTGATGTGAAGCAGGTAACAGCGTACCTCTGTGCCAGCAGGAATCGGATGGCAATGCCTGTCACTCCACTGGTTCGGATGAAGAAGTGCCACAAGCATTGAATACCAGCAATGAGAAAAGTGAAATGACAGTGGTAAACAGCGGGGCTTGGCATGAATCAAATAGGTTTGGTCCAACTAAATCTTAACTTGGCTGCAGAACTTAGATTACCTCCAATCTGACCAGACTGCACATCATCAGAACTTGTTGTCGAGGTTCCTGATTGAATCATGTCAAAGGAACTAGGAGTAAGGAGATAGTTCAGGTATAATAATGCCAGTTAAATTTGAGAAATTAGACACATGTTTGGAATTATTTTCAGGTTTTAAATATGATTAGTTTAGTTTTTTCATAGCCTCTTGGAGCTTCTGTTGAATCTTGTTTGAAAGTTACGGTTAATGAACTTGTTTGGTTTGGGCAGATTTTCTTGCATCTTATGATTTTCCTATCAGCTGTAGTTTTCTTTCATTTTCTATTGTTCGTGAGTCTTCCAACCTACAAGTGACTTTTAGAACTAATTAACATGCAATCACTAAATTATATTAGGCTCTAGGCCATAGGCATATATACATGTGAGATTGGAGGAGTAACGTCTCCTAGCCCAGGTGTGACATCTCCTACATGTACAGTAAGTCCAGTGACAGCTTGGAAGCCAGAATAAGGAGGCTTAAGTTCTTTGGTGGGACAGGTGTTATTGAAACCTGGAAGCATTATTATTAATCCCAAGAGGGGAGCTCCTGCAGCAACGTATTTTTCCAACCAGGCGTACTGTGCGAGGATACCACGATAAACATAGCATTAAAATGTGATGGTTCTTGGTAATTAGAAGAATTCTTTAAAGAAGAAAACCAAGATTGACTTGATCTTACCTAAAGCAATTCCTTTTACAAGTGTACTAAAAAGTGTCACGGAGAGCCTAGGTCCTCTGGATGCAGGTTCCTCTAGCTTAGTGCATGGGCTATTGATGCGGAACGAATGCAAGGTTTAAAATCAGCAATTAAATTGAATTAAAACAAGTCTCATTTCTTTGCTAGATACGAAATAATTCTTAGATTCCAAATAGGTGATTACATAAAGCAATAAATCAAAAGCTATCATGCAATCCTTAGAATTTTGTAGAAAGTTGGATCAAATTTTAATGCCCGAATCGAATTAGTTCTCCATGTAATATTTAGAATGATACAAACAAGTTATGTGGAATAAAGCACTCAATTTTATTTATGGTTCAACAATCCAGAGATAGCATATTGGATGCGTAGTTATGTTGTAATTGATTGATGATATGATTTCTTGATAGTCTCATATGCTTTATATAGCCTTTACATCATGGAATATCCAATGGACTATCCGGAGGCATATTCTGGCATCCCAAATATGTCCTCAGGATATTCCCATACTAAACATAACATATTCCCATACTAAATATAACATATTCATATACTAAATATACCAATACTCCCCCTCAAGATGGGCGAAAGATATTTACCAAGTCCATCTTGTCACATTCTCTAATCATGCTCACAGAGCTAAGTGCCTTGTGAAGTATGTGTAGGCAACTCTAGAGGGGGGGTGAATAGAGTATGTGTCGATAATACCCAATTAAAAATAACTCAATTCAAGTCCACCCAACAGAAATAATAATCAAAATATAAGTGCGGAATATAAATAGAGATCAGAGAAGCATACGCAGACACATCAGTTTTTAACCTGGTTTTCCTCATGGAGAACTAGTCCAGGCCTGAGAACTCTAGCTCATGATTGAAACCCACTATTTGTGAAATAGCGTACAACCACGTGCCTTTACTCATAAGAGCACGCCAACTTCTTACAGATTCGCGGATGACGAGACTTGGAATTGTCCAAGTGACTTCTTTTAAAACTCTTGCACACAAACTTCTAGTTGACTCGCACTGAGCACCTTGGGGGCTTGGGAAGTTTTGTGGCTAGTTAGATGAGAAGAATAAGCTCTTGAATGTATAGGCTATAGGAGAAGAGAAGATGAGAAGATTGGATGATTGAAAATGAGAGAAATCAAGGCCTATATATACTAGTCCAGATAGGCAGAGTTCGGCCAGAATTCTGTCCCAAATATTCAAATATTTAGCCGTTGGACAACTAGCAACCAGCAAGCCCTAAAAATCAGGTCCTAAAATTAAGGGAGCAGAGTTCGGCCCGGACTCTGTCTCCTAGAGGACAGAAAATTCAAGTGGACTTTTTGGGCTTGGCAGGTTTTGGAGTTTGTTTGGTGGAGCTTGGGTATTAAGTCTAAGGTTGAGATACTCAGTGCGACTCAACTTACAATAGCCTAGACTCAATAAAAAGTAAATATACAGACTCACATAACAAGTAACAGCAGTACTGTCGAAGCAATCGTCGATGATGTCTGTCTTGAACTGATATGTGATAACGTTCTGTTTTGGAGCTTGATGGAGCTTGATGTGTCAAGTTGGATTATAACAAATATCGTCTTGTTAATTATCAAGATTAGGTTGACTGCGATCCAGTTTGGGTCAACAATCTCCCCCATTTTGATAATTGACAAAAATACGATATTTGTATGTCGCAACATTCATACCTGGACACATGGAATAAAGATGATAGCTCCCCCATAGATGAACATGTCGGCTCCCCCGTAAATAAATATGTCCTGAGATAAGTTCTAATCCAAGCAAGCACAACATAATATATATAGAAGCTCAAAGCACATATCAAGTATTCCCAAAGCAAATATCAAGTATTCTCCCCCTTTGTCATTTAGCAAAATGAAATAATGGCTCCCCCATAAAAATAGACAAAGTGAATACATGCAATCACACAACTAGGAACCATAACCATAAAGAGAGAAAGTACTAGCAGTTTTATACCTCAATACTGAACCAAAGTGCATAGTTTTGAAGGAAATACAATGCATGAAGGAAATAAAAATACTACAACTCAAAGTTTTGAAAAACTACTACATAAAGCAAAATGAAACTATAGCCTAACATCAGCAGCATCAGCAGGTAATAAACCACGATCATCATGGAGTACGGGATGGACCAGCAGAGTCCGAAGGGTCGCTGGCAGAGCGACGAGGGTAAACAAAGGCCGCGTCTGGGTCCATATACCGCCTGACCCATGTGTCGTCAATACGGTAACCTTCGCGAGAAGGGTCCCGTACGATAGGGAACGACATAGTATGATAGGTGGCCAGGGTGTACTGGAGGTCGTGCAGCGAGTTGCTGATAGCAATCATTTGAAGGGTGGTGCGGTAGTCCAACTGGGTCCAGCGGTCTTCTTCCAAACGGAAGCGATCGCGCAACATCGCCTGGATGGCATCAAGAGTAACAGGAGGCTCGGGCTCAGGAGCATCAGAGTCAGAGGATGCAGCAGCAGCAATAGTCCTACGTGCCTTGGACAGAGAGGTAGGAGCAGGTAGGAACTGACAGTCATCAAGAGGGATGTTGAAGGCACTAAAAATCTTTGGAAGGTACATGGCATAGACTAAGGATTTTGGTTTTGGTCTCGCACGAATCATCCAATCCATCATCGCGCGAGGAAAGTTGAACAGAAGACAAAAGTGAAAATGATATAGAGCCGATATCTCAAGATAAGTGACTTCATTGGTAGATCCTGTTTTGGGCAAGATCGAGAAAAAGATGATACGATGGAGTTCATAAAAATAATTGTTGAGATATTTGGCTCGAAGCTTGCGAGGACGTGTTAGGAGAACACAATGCATCCTTGAAACCATCAAGAGTGGTATCACCGGGGAATTGGAACTGTCGGACATCAATAAGTTTTTTCCAAGTGTTTGGTTCCGGGAGGTCAAGGTAATCGGCAAGTTCGAAATCGTCAAAAGATATGTCAATGCCGGCGATACGAGAATAAATCCTAGTGTCGTCATAAGTTAAATTATAGTAAAACATCTGTATGGCATTGAGATAGACAAAAGATGAAGTTGTGACAAGTTCATCGAGGCATAAATCGTGAAAAAGTGCGTCATATGCCGAAAAAATTGTGAAGTTTATCGGATGGCCCAGGAACACACTACGTGAGCGAAAGTCCGTGTACCACTCATTGGATGTATCCAATGAGACAAAATTTGCTCATTGTAGGTGTTGGAATTTGGTGGAGGTGGTGGATTAAACAAAGGATGACTTGGAGGAGGAGGAGGGTTAGATGAAGACGAAGATGTGGTAGTCTCAAACTCATGACTGGAAGGGAATAAAATTCTCTCACAACGTGATGGACATCCCAAGGACACAAGAAGGCGATGAATGACCGTTAGAACCTTTGGTGAGAGATCTTCTACCCTAAGCCTTTTAGCATAGTCGGGATGACCATGTTGGGATTTGAAAGTGGTCGAATTTTATGGAATATGATGTTTATTCCTATAGAGTTTGGATAATTGGATGCTTTATTATAGAAAAGAAGTACATATATTAAGGAGAGGATTAGCCTCCTTATTCTCTACCCGATGTGAGACTAAACCCAATAGACTTCAACACTCCCCCTCAAGATGGGCGATAGATATCAATCATCACCACCTTGTTATATAGTTTAGAAAGACTCAAGGAGCTAAGACCCTTATTAAGACCATCTGCAACTTGTTCTTCTGAGCGAACATAATCAAGCTTCGATGTTCCATTCTCTAGCTTTTCTTTGATGAAGAACCGATCGATCTCAATATGCTTCGTTTGCTGAACTGGATTATGAGCTATACTCAGTGCAGCTTGACTATCACTCAGAAGGCGTAATGGTGCTCCTCAGTCCAACTTCAACTATGTCAGGAAAGCTTTTACCCATAGCAACTCTGACACTCCTAGAGCCATTGCTCTATACTCTGCTTCAGCGGTCGATTGTGCTACCACAGACTGTTTTTTGCTTCTCCAGGAGACTAGGTTACCCGAGGTAGACTTTCTGCTATCCATGCAACTTGTCCAATCTGCATCGCAGTATCTCTCAACACTCAGGTGTCCATTGTTCTTGAACCATAGCCCTCTTCCAGGGCCCCTCTTCAGATATCTCAGATGTGAAAAACTGCATCCATGTGACCCTTCCTTGGATCATGCATGTAGCAGCTTACTACACTCACAACGGATGTGATATCAGCGCGAGTGTGGCCTAGATAAATTAGTCGGCCTACTAGTTGTTTGCCATTAAAATTTGAAATTTCAATCACAAACAGAACAGTGTTACAATGTAGGACTCAGATGTAGTCCTAGGAGTACACTTTTGTTTTTATCTGGGTCCTGTGTCGATGGAGCGAGTGATAATGCGTTGACTCCGTTGACGATCTGACGACGATTTTACGTTCTCTGAAGGTCTGGGCTGCTCTGGATGCCGGAGCTTGCGGAGGGGAAGAAGACGTTGAGTGTCTCTTCCGATCTCTGTGAGTGGACGTGCGTCTCTGTAACTCTGATGATCTCGTTATGTGTATGTCTGTCCCCTGGAAGAAGGAATGATTCCTCTTTTTATAGGCAGCAGGTTGGGGCTGCTCATGCGCGCATATGTAGGATGCGCCTACGCGTGGGAACGCCACGTGGTGGTTACTACGGAGGGTGCATGGACGATGCTCCCTGATTTGTGGGATAAATCCTTCTTGCTGTAATCGTGGGCTGACACGTGGCAGTGGGGAGGATTCTTCGGTTGCTGAGATCTTGGGTGGTTAGCACCCCTTCGTAGACTGAACCGAGTCAAAGGACACGTGGCGCATGCCTTTGGTTCAAAGATCTAGCATTTGGTGGAGAAGGATCTGATGAGCTGCGCCTGCGATCCGGCGCATGAGGAGACTTTGGCTCGTAATATTCAGGAGTCACGAACCAGTCTGGGCGCATGGCTTTTGAGGCGCATGTTTTGGTCACATGGCCGGGGAGGCGCATGCAACGACTTGACTTATGTGATCAGAAGTAAGTTAGAGGCGCATGGCTTTAGAGGCGCATGTTTTGGTCACATGGCCGGGGAGGCGCATGCAGCGACTTGACTTCTGTGATCAGAAGTAAGTCAGAGGCGCATGGCTTTTGAGGCACATGCAAATCTTCGGGCGCATGGATGCGGAGGCGCATGCGAGTGGTTAGTCGGCCACGTGGCTTGTAACCGACAGAGGAAAGTAATGATGACGCTGACGTCAGCGGCGCTTCGTCTTCTACAAAAGCTGTTGCCGCTCTGTTATCGAGGCATGGCTGCTGTCGTCTCAGACTTTCGCATTTAATGCTCTTGACGGGCAATGAGCTTTTGAGTGGACGCATTGATCTGCGTTCCACTAGGCGCATAGGAACGCGTGGGGCGCATCCTTATGAGACGCTTGGTACTGATGGGCGCGTCTGTTGCATGGCGCATCTTCATTGGTCCGACTGTTGAGTTCTTCGAGTGCTTTAAATAGCCGTTTTGACCTGGCTGAATTCGAGGGGATAGGTTTATCACCATGAATGCAAATTCATTGCACGGGATTCGGAGAGCCGGCCACTTGGCGCGTGGGTTTGATTTGTCCGGCCTATAAATAGCAGCAAGGAGAGAGTTTGTTTCTCGTTCTCTCCCGTCTTCCCGAATGGAGATGAACTTCTTCGCTCGAGTACATTCCGTTGACATGACGCTCCCGAGGGTGAAGATGCGTCGAGTCGTCTTCGTACGCACTCATGAAGGTGACTGTTACATCCAAAAGTCGGGATCGCGGAGTCCCGATGCAGGCCGAAGGTGCCTGTTGCATCCAAAGATCGGGACATTTGAGTCCCGTCATCGTTATGCTGGAAGAGCCCCAGATCGGAATTGTGGTGCTCCCATCTTCCTTGGACTTTGGAGAGCTCTTCCTCCTGCTAGAGTGGGGTTGGTTGCCCACCCTTGTTATGCTCAATAACTGCCTCATTAGCCGAAGCACTTGATCGGGTCGAAGTAGAGCGCATATGCTGAGACTTCATGATGCGCCTGACTGAGACGCTAAAGAGATGCGCCTAACTGAGACGCCGAAGAGATGCGCCTAGCTGAGACGCTGAAGAGATGCACCTAGCTGAGACGCTGAAGAGATGCGCCTAGCTGAGACGCCGAGGAGATGCGCCTGACTGAGACGCCGAAGAGATCCGCCTAGCTGAGACGCTGAAGAGATGCGCCTGACTGAGACGCCGCCTGGATGAAGCGTAGCTTTAGGCTTTTTTGATTTCTTCTTCGTAAAAAAGAGTCTTCTATGTAAAAGAGTCTTTAGTCATGTAACAGACTTTTATGAAATAAAAAGCCCATTGATGCTGCTACTCTTTTACTGTTTTATGATATTTTCGGCGCATGTTGACTAGTTGATGCGCCTGAGATTTTCATGCTTCTACAAGACCCCCTTCAAAGTTTTCAAAACTTTTTGAAGTTTTGGAATACTTTGAATAAGAAGCATGGTGGTGTTTTCAATGGGGCGCATGACTGTTCGGGGCGCATGATTGGTCCGCGCATCTGTGATGAGGCGCATGCCCCTCTCAGTTTTAAATGCAAATGATAACGCTTCGGAATAAACGAAAAGATTAATGATGATCTTTTGGATATCCGCATCAATCCTTTCGCAGTGCCCAAAACAATGGCTGACGTCACCCTTCATCGGTTTCCGTGTATGCCCAAGCCTATAAATAGGTGTCTGGTGGAGAGAGAGAGTCCTTCCTCTCTTTGCTTCCTTCTTTTAGAGTTCTTCTTTCAAGAAAAAACCATAACTTCTTTTAAGAGATGGCTCCCAAAACCCCACGCAGTGGCGCTGGCAGAGGACAAGGCCGGGGTAAGGAGCCGATGGAGTTCGACGAGGAGGATGCTCCCGTCGCCGTGACTCCCGCCGACGTTCGGCCAGCGGTGACGGGTGGGTGTCTTCTGTCTTTGTGGTTCCCAACATTTTAGATGAGTTTGGGGCACACGGATGAGTTGCATCCTCTTGCTGTGCCCTAACCCCTTGTTGCTGACGCGCATGGACTTCTGTCCTGATAATGCGCTGAGGCTATTCTGCTGACGCGCATAGGTTTAGGCCCTGATTATGCACCGAGGCTTCACTGCTGACGCGCATGGGCTTGGGCCCTGATTATCCGCCGAAGCTTTACTGCTGACGCGCATAGGCTTGGGCCCTGATGATGCGCCGAAGCTTCACTGCTGACGCCATGGGCTTGGGCCCTGATTATACGTCAGGCTGTTGATGCGCCCCAAAATGCTGTCTTTTTAAAGCCTCTAAATTTTCCCTTACTGCCTGACTTTTGTTTTTGCTGTGTCAGTGTTGATGACTATCCCCTTGCTAAACGAAGTCCTTCTGGATGCTTCCCTTTGCCAAATGGGGGTTGACTTCAACGAGGAGGTTATTAACCCAGCGAAGGCTGCTATCATGCTGAATCAACCTTCCGAGAGAATGTTGCAAATTCGGGATCAGTCGCCTGTTTTTCTCCAAAGTATGATGGAGAGTGGCAAACTAAAATCTGCTGAATCCGAGAATGTGACTTTCTTGAAGCCTGCCTTTCTGTTTGGTGACCGCTTGACCTCTACTGAGGCGAAGGTACTGAAAATCAAGGAAGACTGGTTCTTCACGACGAAGGGCGTGGCCCTTGGCCGCCTCGCGAGCCGGGACATCGTACCATTGCCGAACCTTGCGCCCTGGGAGCATTTATAGTGATGTTCCTCCTGACACCTTCGCCTTTGGTGCTTCGACCTTTGTAAGTCGGATGCTAACATCGAAGGTTATGCATCCGAAAGGAGGTTTTCGGGTTGAGGGCTGGTGTCACCACGTGTCGAAGTGGGACGAGCTGACCCTTTGGGTTTTTCGAAGTTCAAGACTGAGCTCAAAGCCATTGGGCTGACCGCCGCTCTTCGCGCCACCCAAGCAGGTGTCGACCTTAATCGGCATATGTTTCTTGCTCTCCTGGAAATGTTCAACACCCAGACTGGCACTTTCTTTACTCCGGTGGGGGAGTTGGGATTGGCCCTCCATGAGATGTATGAGGTGTCCAAGCTTCCCTGGGGCTCGGAGCCGTATGAGGAATATTTCTCGACAAATGAAGAGATCCATGTTCTGGAAGACAAGGACTCAGAGATGATGGCTGTTTTCAAGGAGGTTGCGAGCCACCATTATCTGATGCAACGGAAGGATAAGGGCGGGTCACAGCCCCATGTGACTGCTTGGAGGGATTATGTCTTCAAGCAGGACCTGATGGACCCTTCCAAGATTCGGTTTAAGACTCCGCAGAGACTGAATCACGCGGAGGTAACCTCCGAAATAAGCCGACTAGGCGAGAAGACTCCTCGTTCAAACGAGAGTGGTGACGACGTATACAGTTGTTTCTGGCATTGCGTGCACCCGATGTCTTCCAAGGCAGTGTTGACTGCCTACTTGATGATATGGCTCCGGGACTATGTGTTCTCGGGCGGATCTGGATCTGTGGAGAGAGTGAGCAGGAACCTCATTTTGCCCACTGTAAAACTGGTGTTTGGTCGTCCTCTGGCTCTCCTTCCCGCGATGGTGTGTAAGCTGCTGCGGGGTTTGAGAGATTTTGCTGACGATGTGGTTCATGAGAGGGGCAAGAAAGACAACTTTTTCGAACTGAGTTACCGTTCCATTATCTGATGGGATGGTTGATTCTGCATCACCCAAATGTGATGAGCCCGGGCCCTGAAGATGATCATGTTGTAGGCGACGCCTTTATCCGTCGCTTCTATAAGAGGAAATGGCTGCACACCGGTGTCCCTGTCTGTAGGAGGGTTTTGTCTTATCTCCAGGGGTGGGAGATCACCAAGGTCAATCCCGTCTTCATAGATTTCGAGGCTGACCAAGAATTGGAAGAGTCCAGTGAGGATGCGATCGCCCTGCCGACATGGGGGTTTCGCTAGTTGCAGAGTATTCGGCCTTCCCATTTGGTCTACCGTAACAAGAATAAGTGTTATCTAGAGCCGTATTTGCCGAGCCGGTTTGCACGTCAGTTTGGTTACACCCAGCTAATGTTAAGGAACCCCAGTAATAGTCTGGGGTTTGTCGGGAGTTTACTGGATGGAGCCCGAGGTTGGCAATATTACAACGCCGGCTGCACTGGAGTTCGTTTCACTACACCAGTTCACAACCCTCGGCCGCAGATCTTGTATTCGGCTGTTAAGTTGTATTGCGCCACGAACACTGTGTCCCCTGAATATGACAGGGAGACTAGTTTCATCGTTGGCACTCAGCTAGAGGCAACGAAAAACATGCTGGCGGTGGCCCGATCATATCGTCCACCAGAGGTTGCAGGTTATCGGGCTGCTGCTGCAGCATCAACGGGGGGTACTCAGGAAAGAGCCCCCAGCTGGAAAGAGGCGGGCTGACGCGGAGGCCGGTTCGTCTGTGCCGAAGAGGCCGAGGAAAGCTACGACTCCGAAGGTAGGAGCTCCGGGAGTGCCACCTGTAGTACCAACAGAATCAGCTCCCGCAAAGGTAAAGACGCCCCACATAGTCTGGTTTATTCTTTGATTTCTGTGACTTATGTCCTCTTTTTTGTAGGAGGTGCCGAAGAAGAAACCCCGGGTTTCGAAACCGGGTATTAGCAGACCGAAGGAGGTGGCGAGCTCTTCCGACGAGCGCATTCCTCTGATTACAGCATCTCGCAGGGAGGAGAGCGTTGATGATGTCGCTTCTGTGGAGATTTTGGTGTCTCCAGATTATGTTGGAAGGGAAGCTGAAGATGTACTAGCGCCTCAGGTTGTTGAGGTCTCTCGGTCGATCCATCAGGAGGGCGGCATGGAGCCTCGACCGGGAGTAGAACCAACCATTAAGGGGGTGCCTGAAAGCGTCGGGGCCGCAAAGGAAGTTGTGGAAAAAGTCATTCCAGACGAGAAGGAAGAATGGAGCTCGTCTTCTTCTGACGATGGCTCGCAGGAAGATGTTGAACCAGCTGCCAGAGAGATCGCGTTTAGCGGAGACGTCTCCGGCAAGAATTTGCCGGTCGGGCTTCTTCCCGGTTGTGGTGCCGAGGCACTGGTCGCACACGAGGTCTCGTGGCCAAGCCCTACCCCTGCCTCGGAAGTGGGGGTTGATGCGGTAGGGTCGGCGTCACTGCCGAACCCTACACCCGTCCCTGTAGGGGGAGCTGATGCGGGTGATGAGATTCATTTTCCAAGCCTGACTCCGAGAGAGGTTGAACTGTCAGGGGCGGACCTTGTCGCTTCGAACGAAAGGGAGAGCCGCCCTGCCCCGGCCGGAGATAATACCATCAACCCGGATGTCGGGGGACCATCCGTCATTGATTCTGATAAGGGCAAGGGTCCTGTAATGGAGGACACTCCTCCTGCTCCTTCCACTTGGGGGACAGTGTTGCGTCCCTCTCTAGCTTCCTCAGCTGGCGACGAAATTCGTATTGCCGGTGGGGAAGAACCTACTGATATTGAGGTTCCGGCTCCGCGGCTCGTCGGGGGACCTTCCTCGACCTCTACGATAGCTCCTCCAATCCCTGTTATGACGCCTCAGGTGTTGGCAGACGCAGATGAATATGTGCAGTTTGCCGTTGAGGCGGTCTACAAGATGCTGCAAAAAGAGGTATCGACGGTATTAAATGCGAACGGGAGTTTCGCGACGGCAAAAGCCATGGCGCTCCCTTACATTGGTCTGATACGTTCCCACCGGGGCCATGATCATATGGCTGAGATTCTGGAGGCGTCGGTGGCTGAGCTCGATCAGCATCTTTCCGAACTTTAGAGTATTCGGCGAAATGACTTCTGCTCTGATAAAAGCAGAAAAGAAGAAATTGATAGCTGATGTTGAGTCGTCTTATCAGGCCACGGTGGCCATCTGGGACCGCGAGGTGGCCGATGCTGAGGCTGCGGCGGAGAGACTATCTCAGTCCACGCAGGAGAAGGCGGAGCTGCGGGCCTCATTGGATGCTAGTATAGCGGAGGTCACTGCCAAGATTCGCCTCCTTGAAGATCAGCGAGCCCAACTTTTGCTAGATGCTGAGTGAGCCCAGGCTGAACATGTAGCATCCAAGGAGGAAGAAGCAGCTTTTACCCGCTATATTCTTTCTCTGACCTGCCAGCGGCAAGAGTTGGACGCTAAGTACGGGAATGATACTGCTCCTGAAGCTGTGGAGGAGATGCGTCAAGAAGCTGAACGCCGAGTCTTGGCGACTGTGGGACTCGGGCTGAAGACTTGAAGCATCGGATCGAAGAGCTTTCTGCCAATCCCAGTGATGCTTAGGGATTGTAGTCTCTTTTTTTTCTTTGTTTTTTTTGGCAACTATGCTGGGGATGTAATCCTTTACTTTTGAATGCAAAATAAAGAATTTTCTGGTGTATTTGTAGAAGCATGGAAATGAACAGGAAATCCTATGCGGCTCAAGACTAGGAGAGTTTCATGCGGCTCAAAAGTTCATTAGAGTTTCATGCGGCTCAGAAGTTCCCAGCGAGCCACGTGGCTTTATGCGGTTCAAAAAAGTCCTTCACAAACCGGCCGTAATTAATTTATGCAGCTGGCTCATTTAATGTCCTGATGCGAAGCGACGGCTCTGACATGAAGGTTTGACAACCCTGACATAAAAGTGAAATAATGACCCTGACATAGTGGCAGGCTCCTAGGGAAGACAAGAAAATCTTCACAGCTGGCACAGTCCACCAACCCCGAAAAGCTTCCTATGCGGCTACCATCTCTCATGCGGCTGCCACTC
This sequence comes from Iris pallida, assembly GCA_029216955.1. NCBI lineage: Eukaryota > Viridiplantae > Streptophyta > Magnoliopsida > Asparagales > Iridaceae > Iris > Iris pallida. Next base: position 1,484,902 of record JANAVB010021398.1, read on the forward strand.
TCATGCGGCCGCCACTCCCATGCGGCTGCTACTCCTATGCGGCTCGGATCATGGGGGCCATCCCCATACGGCTGCTACTCCTATGCGGCTCGGATCATGGGGCCACCCTCATGCGGCTCAAACTAAAGGATTTCCATGCGGTTCAGATAAGGCCACCCTTATGCGGTTCTGACATGAGGCCACACTCATGCGGCCCAACCATGACAGTCCTCCATGCGGCTCGCAGCAGTTGGGACACGTGGCGGGAGCTGATCGAATCTTAATAATTCATATTTATTGCAGTCAATGAGGGACATGTGGCGGGAGCTGATCGAATCTTAATAATTCATATTTATTGCAGTCAATGAAGGACACGTGGCAGGAGTCGATCAAATCTCAATAACTCAGATTTGCTGCAATCAACATAACCATCCAGATTTGGTCAAATCCCAAACAAGCCAGATTTATTGCTATCATCATAATCATCCAGATTTAATGCAATCATTACAATCCGGATTTATGGCGATCAACATAATTACCCAGATATATTGCAATCGTAACAAACCAGATTTATGGCAATCAACATAATGGTCCGGGGCTCAGAATCCGCCACGTGGATATACACCTCCACCCATGATGCCTATAAATAGCAAGGTGCCATTCCCTTGTAAAAGAGAGCACGGAGATATACGCACAGAGCCAGACACAGAGCGATCCACATTCGAGCAAGAGCATTTCTTCCCCGGAGCCGAAGCTGCGTCCGATCGTCCAAGGAGTAAGGCAGAGCTGCCGTCGCTTTCCCGAACCTCTACCGTCACCCTCCAGAAAAAAATAAACAATTGTACTTAGATTGCTGTACCTAGGTTTTCGTCCCTAGGCTTTCTTTGTACGAGCGAGTTTGTGTTGTGAAGTAAAAGTCCAGTCCTCCCATAAAATTGTTCTGTTCTTTTATAATCAATGGCAAACACGATGGCGACTCTGCTGGGGCTAACTTCTCCACGGCTTAGGAGTTGGGGACGCAATCGGACGCAGCCAAACTTGGCTCCACTCAACAGATGCTGGTCGCCCGGTTCGACCAGCAGGCGTTTGAAGAAATGCTCTCCGACGGGAGCGCTGGCCCGGTCCAGCAGCGAGCCCGCACGAAGAAGGCCCGCAGGGAGTGGAGGCCCAAATCATTCGCTCCTCCCCAAGCTCTCGAAGAAGTACTATCTGTTGCCCAAGACGGCGGAGAAGTCTCGCAGGCGACCACACTTCAGACCATAGAGGACTCTGTTGTCCCCAAGTCCGGCAGAGGAAAACACTACGATGTTGGACTTGTAGGGGCAAAGGGTAACTCTACACGGTCCAGGAAGAAGCCACAGAAGGGCGCCAGCCGCATGAAGACTCATGCGGCCACAAAAGCCTGCCGCAGACAGAAGGCTCATGCGGCCAGAATTGCCAGCCGCATGGAGGAAACTCATGCGGCCACTATGACTTCCAGCCGCATGGAAGAGGCCCACGCGGCCACTACAGCTCCCAGCCATATGCAAACTGCCAGCCACATGCGGGCTGCTTATGCGGCCACAAATGCCAGCCGCATGCAGGCAGGCTATGCGGCTAACAATCCCAGCCGCAGGCCACCTGCTTCATGCGGCTCGGGCTCAGTCTTTGACCGCCTCTCAGGCGGTCCTGACCCCAGATGCTCTCATGTGCCAGTCTCTGTAGACTCTTCCTACTATGCACCCTCAGGTGCTAGAAGGAAGAAGTCTCGGGCAGCGCGGACTCGCCAAGCTCAGTCAGCTGTCCCAACTTCCGACTATCAGGGCGTCCCGCTGACTATTACGCGGGCCCCTGGCGGAAAGTTGTACAGAACTATTCGTGTCCAACCCCCGGCGGCCAACGGACAGAATAGTTGTCAAGGATCTCCCAACAATGATCAAGGGCAAGTACTCGTACTACCCCCACATCAGGGAGCAGGCAGGATGCCAACACACTCATGTGCTCAGAACTCCCGGGCCCACAAAACGGGTGGCTTGCGCAACGTGATTTTTCACAAACGCAAGGATAGAGACGAAGACTTGGTGTGCAGAGAGTCCTTCCATGGACATCGCTGCACTCAAGTCATTATCAACTGTTGCTGCAGCAAGGCAGCCACACAAGAAGACCGGCGATCCGTCTTCCAACGACTGCAACACCCAAGCTCAGAAGACGAGGCGCTTCTCGTAGCCTCCTGCAATTCTGCTCACAAGATCCCTGGCAACGGGAGAGGGAAGAAAACAAACGTCTCCAGCCCGAAAATCTCAACCAAGAAACTCTCTTCTAAGCGGTTATCCACGACTGATACGGGAGGAGTTTTTCAAGGTACTCGCTCAAAGACGAAATCTGCCACACTTGGAGATTCGTCGTCCACATCTCTGGGAGGCACTAGAGCCAGGGGTAGCACTCCTTCAAACATCCACGACAATCCGGTGTTCCAAGAAGATAATCCAGGGGAAACGGTTCCCCCAACAGATGCAGCAAGTTCCGACGTCCCCGAGGATGTCCACAACTCTCAAGACGAGGCAAGCTCTGAAGCTGGGGGTACCACTCCTTATGAGTCCGAACCAGAGGAGAACATTCCCACATACCCTGACGATTTCTCTGTACAAGGGTATGACTCAGAGGGCGCGTCCTCCACTGTTCCTTCCATCTCTCCTCATGTAAGAACGGTGTTCATGACGGACAGCAACCAAGATGGTCCCAGTGATCGCCAACGCATCGACACTCTGGAGGCCATACTGCATACCTTGGTCAAATCCGTGGACGAGATCAAAGCGGCCCTTCCAACTCTGCAAGGAAGAACACTTGGCCAAACAAACGTGGGACCCGCGGATAATGCGGACTCGAACTCAGCCGCACCAAACCCGGGTGATAATCCTCCTGAAATATCGGTCCCCACCGCTGCAGACGAGGCCAGGGAGGCAAGAAGAGAGGTCCAGGAGCTCCGAGCCATGTTCCACGCCCGAGAAAACTGCCAGGACCTCAGGATACGACAACCATATCCTGCTGCATGGAGAGATGTGCCATTCCCACCAAGATATAAACCATTCAACATCAATCCGTATGATGGAAAGACATCGGCAAGCAGGTACATCACCTACTTCGAAGTCACAACCGACCATCTGCCTCGTGACGACGCCATCCTTACACGGTTGTTCATTGGAGCGTTGGAAGGGGTCGCCTTCGACTGGTACCGCAACTTGCCGGACAACTGCATCCATTCCTTCGCTGGCTTCAAACGTATGTTCCTGGAGAGGTTCTACGAAGTAGGACAAGACGTGACAATGTCCACCCTCATGGACGTTGTTCAGGGAGAAAAGGAGCTGACAAGGAACTATATCGAGCGGTTTCGTCAAACCGCGATGAAGTTGCCTTCCGGTAACCCTGATTCCTCCTTAATTGAAATTTGCCAAAAGAGGCTGCTTCCCACAATCAGCCTCTGGATGGACGAAAGTCAGTTTAAGGATTGGAAGACGTTCATCATCAGTGCCACTAGCGCAGAAGATAAGTTGAAGAAAGCTCGCCAATTGGGATTGCACGTATTGGAAGGAGAGGACAAGGGCAAATGCCCTAACACTGTCACGCCCCAGAACCAGAATACTGGAGAGCGGGGGCAGACATAGCCAGCTACGTATATTGAAATGGATTCCATCTCGCTATACGGTCACGGCTGTCTAGATACATGAGGGTTTATCTACAAGCCAACAGTCTCTTAAGGTCATGAACAAGCCTAGTGTCTAAATCACAAGCAAGTAAGTAAAAGGTTACAAGAAGTATGATCATTAAATATACAATAGTAAGGCGTCCCAAACATTACATATTCAGCTGATCATGAAGCTAGTCGTTACAAAATGTTAGGACTAGCAAGAGTTTAGTCATACATGATCAACCCTAGGATCTGTCAATCATGTTACAGCCCGTAGGCAGACAGTAAGTAAGTGCAATCGAGCTAAATAGGTGCTCGTCGGCTAAACGCCTCAAAAGAATATTTTACAATAAAGTGGGAGATCAAAAATAAACCTACTCGTTGCCAGGGTTCCGTCTAGTGGCCACCATCTGGCTGGAAAGTCGGTAGATCCTCTGGAGCTGCTCCGAAATCTGGCCATACAAAACCAGCTGGGTCAGATCCCAGAAAGAGCAAGTGCCACAAGGAAGCTTCACTTAGGAACTAAAACCAGCAATCAGCACAAGATATAAATAAAAGTAAGAACTGAAAATTAAGGAAATACATCAGGATGATATACGACGAGATAACCATGGGACTATTCAGAGAACCAGGTTACAACCCGTAAACCAAACAAGGACCGGGGTTGTAACCCTTCGTCTGAACAGAACTTGGAATTCTCACCATTTATCGGTAAAATAAATACAAGCATTCTGGTCATTCAATAATCTGGAACAGGATCAGGGCAAGACTAGACTGGTTAGACTCCATCCAATCATTTCACGGCCAAGCAAGAATTACGGCTTGATACTTTAACTAACTAGGGTTGTCACAAGCCTAATTACTAACAAGATGCAGTGAGATTATTCCACAGCCACAAGCCCTGCAGACCATCCAGGTTACCCAGGACGAAAGATTAGGGTTGAATTCAGGTGGGTACATCGTCCAGGAAACGTATGTACCCTTAAGTAGCTTGAAGGGTGCAACACATGACAGTGTGCTGGAAATGTGCCCTACTCGACGGCAGGCTACAGATCCCAGGCGCGCCCAGGTAACGGGATTGCCTGTAGCTGGGAGATCTCTTCATGACTACTGTATTAATCTAGTTATTAGCCTTAGTCCATTTCAGTAGGTACTCCTGACCTTGGTACTCAGGAGTCCCCTCCTAGACATGATGCAAGACAGGACTGGGTTATTTGTACAAGCACAATCGCCCACGGTGTCCAGGATGTTCATTCTTGTCAGGTCATGTCATGTCAGGTAGCCGTCGCAACAGCTGTTCGAGATAATCATGTCAGGTTTATCATATCAAGTATACTAGTCAGGAGTGCGCCACGACGGGCCACTATCAGGTCATGTCAGGTTACTTGTCAGGAGTGCACCACTATGGCCATTGTCATGCCAGGCTCAATTATTAATTCCAAACATATCAAATGAATTCATGATTTCCAAGTTCAGGACAAAAGGCGTAGAAGAGCCATGCGGCTATAGAAGAGCCATGCGGCTAAAGCATATGCGGCCAGGAATGATCACATGCGGCTGGAAGAGAACAGCCCATGCGGCTGAATGGATATGGGTTCATGCGGCCCGAAATCCGAGTTCATGCGGCTCGGAAAGGTCGGTCTCAAGGCAGTGCGGGCGTGCGGCGCAATGCGGCTGCAGGAGCTTATGCGGTCAGGAATGGAGGGGTCTCATGCGGCTGAAGGGAATCAGGGTCTATGCGACTCGGGATCAGTCAGTCATGCGGCTGAGAGGACTCGGGTCCTCATGCGGCAGCGGGAGACTGCGGTCTATGCGGCTCGCGATTATTGGAGTTCATGCGGCTCGGGATGGGCGAAGTCCCATGCGGCAGCGGGGAGCAATACCTATGCGGCTGGGAGCAAGGGTGCATATGCGGTTCAGGAAGAAGGGCCCCATGCGGCTAGAAGTACAAGAGCCTCATGCGGCCGAACTAAATACTTGTCGCATGAACTTGTCATGCGGTCAAGTCCAGTTGATAGTGCATGCGGTTTCGAAGCTGACTTGCCGCATGAATATTCATGCAGTCAAGTGCTATCATGCGGCTCGGAACTGTGCTTCTTCTCCAAATTTCCGAGAAGAAGTACACCATAAGCCATGGCTTCCAAGCTGCATAACTCTATCATCCGGAGCCCAAATCCAAACTTCCATAGGTCAAAATGGGGTGGAACGAGATTCTCTACAACATGGAACCATCGAAACTCAGAAATAACATGATTAAGTAGATCAAAACCCAAGAAATCCGAAAATGAAAGAAACTTAGATCTAGAAGAATCTAGCCAAGAAAAATGGAAATGCCAAGAACTAAAGTGAGTTAAAATGCTGTAAGGAAGAGAATGAAGTAATAAAATTAGAGTTCCTCCATGAAGCAAGTTGCACTTGCCTAGACCTCTCTCTTCTCTCTCTGGTAGGTAAGAAGTAATGAGGAAGAAGAAGATGAGATTAATAAAGAGAGAGAAAAGAATGGGCTAATAAATACAAATGGTGGTGGTAGGTAGGGGTTCACCTTGGGTTCATCATGAACCCAATCAAAACCAAGCCAAGCCGAACCAACCAACCCGAACCAGGAAGCCAAGAAGGAAATGCCAAGCCAGGAAATCATGCAATAAAATACGTACACGTATTCCAAGAATACGTGATACGAACCACAGGCATTACAAACACCAACAGCAACAATGGTGGTAACCCCTCCAATAATCGAGACAACAAGGGCAAACAAGCTATGGTGGCCGACACAGCTCCGAAGCCTGAACCGAAGCCAGCAGAGAAGCAGTGGCCTCAGATGACCTCTTCCTTCGAGGACGGCCATGTCAAGTCCATCTTGGACATGCTCATACAAGGAGGTCGAATTCAGCTCCCTCCTCCAAGGCGTGAACCTCGTCCTGCAGAAATGGAGAGCCCCAAGTACTGCCATTACCATCGCTATGTGCACCATGCTACACAAGACTGCTACCAACTGAAGCGATACATCCAGCATCTCATCGATTCTAAGGCCTTGGCCATTGATTTCGAAGAGGTGACCGTGGCAGCCAACATGGTGTCAGTACAATTCGGCAGCTTCCCTCCGACAAAGACTCAAGATGGAGTAGTGCCCGTCCCCAGAGCAAAGATGGAGGTCACTAACCTTCCACCTCCTCGAGACCAGGCTGCTGGTCTAGTACCCCTTACCACATCACGAGGGGAGGTCATGTGGGTCCATCCGGACCTGGTACCTGAAGTGACTCAGTCCGCACCACCCTCCACTAGCAAGAAGAAGAGTGGAAAAGTCAAATCATGCCGCACAACCTCGGCAGAGGTCGAAGAAGTTACTGCTGTTGTTACCCGATCCGGCGCACAAACCCAACCTCCACCGGGTAACTCAGCTGAAGATCATCAGCCGACAGCTGCTGATGCTCCAGGACCTTCTCAGCCTTCGACGACCGACAAGCCTAGGCCGAAGGAGACTCGCTTTGATAAACCGCTCCGAAGAGAGACGCCTCATGGGCTGGAGAGGCCCTACAACTTTGACATCTTGGCACAATTGGCCAACACACCGGCCAAATTATCACTATACGAGCTCCTGAGACTCTCCAAAGATGTTCGCGTCGTACTGAGCGAGGCACTCCAGAATGCCGACGCATATCTGGCTCAGTCCAATCTCACTGGGGAGAGCTCGCCTGCAGATCTTCAAGACTGCGCTTGCACGGGTGCAATGTCCAACATTGTCTTCACTCCGTAGAATATGCTTATCAAGACCAACCTGCACGATCGCCCTCTGTATTATACTGGGTACATTGGCGATATCAAGGTGGATCGGATGCATATTGATCCCGGTTCTTCCATAAGCATCATCCCGAAGAGCCTGCTACACCATCTGCGCATCCCAATGCATCGCCTGACGCCGACAAGCACTGCCATCAGCGGTTTCAATTCAGGCAGAAGCTATCCGATCGGAAAAATTCGCTTGAAGTGCCAAATCGGCGACCTTCAGTCAGAAGTGACCTGTTATGTTATAGATGCGGACACTTCCTATAATATTCTCCTGAGGCGTCCTTGGATACACGATTACATGATTGTGCCTTCCACACTGCACCAATGCTTCAAGTACGTCGATAAGCATGGCTTCGTGAGGACAGAATTTGCCGACATCGATCCCTTTAAAGGGGTCGAATCCTACTACTCAGACTCATGCTTGTACGAGAAGTCGAAAAGGCACCTTGTCGAAGGAGATACTCAAGCTCAAACTGAGGCGGCAATTGGATTGGAAGAACCTTTGACAATCCACCTTCAAGCCCGCAAACCTGGCAGGACTGCACCACTTACAGCCAGTCTGCGTAAGGATGCAATCAGCCTCTCTGCACAAGAGGGGCAGATGATAATCCGACTGCCAAGGTCTGGCCAAGCGCCAAGACCCACGACAGAGCCACTAACAATCAGGCTGCCTAGAGCTAGCCAGCAACAAATAGAGGAGCTCAATCCCTCTGTCAAACCGATGACGATTCGTCTTCCCAGAATGAATCGGCAGCCGAGCGCTAAGCCGGGGACTGCTAGCAAGCCAACAACTCCCCGCCCAGCACCGAGCACCAAACTGGGGGTGACTAGTACGCCAACGACTCCACGTTCTGCTCCACCCATGGAGCCCCTGATGATTAAGCTGTCCAAGCCATCCTCCCAGTCTTCATTGACACAGGGGGGGTTGAAGAAGAGCCAAAGCTGGCCAAGTATGTGGCTGCTCACACTGATGTTCTATCCGCAGATGATGTAATTCCACTGGAAAAGATACCTTATTTCATCAATAAAGGGCTATCTTTGAACTACCTCGAGCTTAATAAGCTTTGTACAATGTATGCTATGGAACACGGTATAGGCACCCACCTGCACACAGGTGACAAATGTCTACACCGCAAACCAACTTACTCCAGTGGAAGACGCTTACCGTATAGTCGAGGGAGAGGATCATCCAATCATCTTCGGTCGGAAGCATGATCCACAACCCTCCAGGATAGAAGAAGTTGATCTCGAACCCGACACCGGGAGACTGCCCCTTTATCTGTATAGTTCCCGATCTAAGCACCTCATGCAAAAACAGGGGTATGATCTGGAAACTACACCAGGCTTGAACTACGGCACTGGACGGCGATTACCCTTACAATTGCCGGTCCCGGCTGGGAAACCACAAGATTATTACAACAAAACCAGACGTGGGCTAGGTTATGTTACACCGGCAACGACCCCTGAAAGCTCAGACGAGGAATGCGACTGGCATTCACACTCAACCTGATCACCCACTTCCGATTCGGATGTCAGCATCGGGGACGTATTCAGGCAAGTCTTGTCCGTCAATATGGCATTGGCCGACGCCTACGAAGAAGATGAAGACATTCCTGAACTTCTTGAGTTAGAGCCGTGGGCACAACAGCTAGATGCGCAATGGAAGAAGCAGTTCGAACAAAGAGAGCCTCCCACCGAAGATGAGGTTGTGCAAGTCGATCTCGGTGATGAGTCTTCTCCAAAGCCCATCTTCGTCAGCAAAAGTCTGACAGACGAAGAGCGGGAATCGCTACTACAACTCGTCAGAGAATACATCGACGTGTTCGCCTGGAGCTACGAAGACATGCCAGGACTGAATCACGAGGTTGCACTTCACAAACTCAACATCCGTCCGGACGCAAAACTGGTCAAGCAACAGCAACGACGGTTCCGCCCCGACATCATGAATGCCATTGAAGCCGAGGTCAACAAACTGATAGCCAGCGGCTTCATCCGCGAGGAACAGCATCCAGACTGGGTCGCCAACATAGTACCAGTCCTCAAGAAGAATGGAAAGATTCGAATCTGCATCGACTTTCGCAATCTGAATGAGGCGTGTCCTAAGGATGAGTTCCCCCTCCCTATCACCGACATCATGATTGACAACACCTGCGGCTTTGAGCGTATGTCATTTATGGATGGTTTCTCGGGGTACAACCAAATCAAGATGTTCCCTGATGACGAAAAGCATACATCATTCCGAACGCCAATTGGCACATACTGCTACACAGTCATGCCTTTCGGTTTAAAGAATGCCGGCGCCACCTATCAAAGAGCTATGAGTGTCATCTTTAGAGACCACTTGCGCAAGACAGTGGAATGCTACGTTGACGACATCGCCGTCAAGAGCCGCTCTAAAGAAGATCATCTGCATGATCTGAGGACAGTGTTCGACCTGATGCGAGCGCACAATTTGAAGATGAATCCCACAAAATCCTTCTTGGGCGTATCCAGCGGGAAGTTCTTGGGTTTCATCATTACTTCCCAGGGTATCCACATAGACCCTGAGAAGACGAAGGCAATCATGGAGATGGGTCCCCCGAGAAATCTCCGTGAACTCCAAGGCTTTCAAGGGAGGCTGGCCTACATCAGGAGGTTTATCTCCAACCTCTCCGGACGATGTCAGCCATTCACCTACCTCATGAAGAAGGGCGTTTCATTCGTATGGGATGAAGAATGCCAGCGCGCCTTCGACAGCATCAAAGAATATCTGTCGAACCCTCCAGTCCTGGTGGCCCCGGTTGCTGGAAAACCTTTCCTGCTCTATGTGCGAGCAATGGAGCATTCTCTCGGTGCTTTACTAGAACAAAACAATGATGCAGGCCATGAGCAGGCTATATATTACCTCAGCCGAATGATGATGGAGCCGGAACATCGATACACTGCCGTAGAAAAGGAGTGTCTTGCTCTGGTGTTCGCCATTCAGAAGACGCGACACTACGTCGTGGGACAAACCATCCATGTCGTATCAAGAGTCAACCCCCTCAGCGTCCTCATGACCAAGCCAGGTGCACTCAGCTCTCGCCTCGCTACCTGGGCGATATTACTGTCTCCCTACCACATGATATTCGTCCCGCAGAAGGCTGTTAAAGGTCAAGCTCTGGCAGACTTTTTAGCAGCTCATCCAGGTTCAGAGTCAACCAGAATAGACGAAGAGATTCCAGATGAGGTCGCCAATTCAAATGCGGTTTCCCATGATGCCATCTGGCGAATGTTCTTCGACGGCGCTTCCAGAACTGGGCCCAAAGGCAACATCGTCGCTGGAGTCGGAGTGGTGCTGATTTCTCCCTCTGGGCTGGTGATCAATCGGGCCTACTCCCTCACGGAGCCCTGTTCAAACAATGTGGCCGAGTACAACGCTTTGGTTATTGGCCTCCGACTTGCAAAGGAGCTGGGGGTAGAGTATCTGGAAGCATACGGCGTTCGCAGTTAATCGTTAATCAGATCCGGGGTTCATACGAGGTTCGCCATGAAGATATGATCCCTTAACACCAAATAGCGATCGACATCATCTCGTCCTTGGAAGGATTCTTCATAGAACATGTTCCCAGACTCCAGAATATTGAAGCCGATGTCCTAGCAGGCATGGCCGCTTCTCTAGCGGTACCGAATCATGCTCATCATCTGGTTGACATAATAGGCCATGAGTTGGTCTGTCCCAGGAATAATGTTCAATGTGTTGAGAGTTACTCTGCTCAGACGGTCGACGAAACACCCGACTGGAGACAGCCATTCATAGACTTCGTAGTCTACGACATCCTGCCAGAGAATCCAAAGGAAGCCACTTCTATCAGAAGACGTTCCCTCAGATTCTTCTACGATACAGAGACAAAAATGTTGTATCGGCGATCATACGATGGATTACTGCTTCGGTGTCTGTCAAATACAGAAGCCAAGGAAGCTGTACGTGAAGCTCATGATGGCATCCGTGGAGCCCATCAGCCTGGCCCGAAATTACAAGATCGCCTTCGCCGAATGGGCTACTACTGGCCCACGATGGTTGCCGATGCGATAGACTATGCAAGAAAGTGCAAAGCCTGTCAAGTCCACGCAGATTTCATCCATCAGCCATCCGAGTTTCTACATCCGACGGTGGCATCCTGGCCATTCGAAGCATGGGAAATGTGTTAGCCCAATGATTATATCATGTTTTTGAATATGGCTAATCAATTAAGTTTAACATATCGACATCACTAATATTCATGTAATCACTATTATGTTGCTACTTAAACTTAGCATTGTCCTAATATTAGCATTGTCCTAAATGTTCTACATCATATGTTTGTATCATAATGCATCATACTGCTTTGTTCTTCTAACATGTATCTGTAGACATATTGTAAGCATGATCAAACCAGGACATATGCAATGGAGAATTGTTGATGGGCCAAAGACGGCGTTATACAAGAAGATTTCTCTGAACCGCCTAACGACCTATCCGGGGCCTCGCATCGGGGGTTCCGCTGCCCGGTCAGCTAACAGGGGTCGAGGGGGCAGCGCCCCCCGTCAGGGGTTCGGGAGCGAAGCCCCCGAAAGGTATTCAGATTTCCAGATCTGTTTATCTTTGGACGACCGCCGTCAAGTGAAAAAGGCGTCTTCAAGTCTGCTCAAATATTTGAAGAAAGGCGTCATCAATGGGCTCTTGGTTTTCCTATTTCATCAATGTATTTTTCATATTTATTGAGTCTAGGAATACGATGTATACTGCATCGTACTGGCAAATAGGCTACCCAAGAAACGTTTTCAAAATACCCTTTCATTTTGAAAACAAGCCCACTTACAAAAGCCCAAACTACTTCCTAACTGCTTGACTTTTCCTAAAGCCCAAAACCAATTTGCAAAAATCCTGACAGAACTCCAACAGAACTCGGACATAATTCGGCCAGAGTTCGGCCCGAATTCGGCCAGAGTTCGGCCAGAGTTCAGTTAGTGAACGTTGCTTTTTGAACTTGGTCTCCCTGCAGTTACGGATCCCACCGAGATTTTCTCATAGAGTTCTGTCCGAATTCTGCCCGAATTCTGTCAGAATTCTGCCTTTGGAAAAACTATAAATAGAGAAGGATTTCGATCATTTCAATACACTCATTCACTTTCATATCTCTTCTCTATAAGCCTACTACTTCTTCCAAAGTATTCTGAGCTATTCATTTTCAAATCCCAAATCAGTTACAATCCTCTAGTCGATTTGCCAGTGCGGTACAGTCTAGAAGTTTCAGAGTGGTTGTAATCAGAGGCTTGATTGAAGGTACACACTTCACAATTGAAGTTGGTCGAGTACTTCGGATCAAAGCTCGCGTTGTAGAAGTTGCAAGATCTTCGGATGAAAACTTGTGGTGATTTTCCATAGTGGATTCAACTGGAAGCTAGAGTTCTTCCGACTGGACTAGTCCTCAACAGAGGAAAACCAGTATACATCGCTGTGTTTGCATTTGCTCTCTACTCTCTACTTTTCATTTACATATCTGTGATATATTATCTGTGATCTTGTTACTAACATTTTTAAATAGTTAATTTCCGCTGTCTACTCTATTCACCCCCCCTCTAGAGTATTACGCTTTACAACTCGTTCCTACAATCGGTCCTATAATTGGTATCAGAGCGGGTTATACAGGTAAAGCGAGGTAACACTGCTATTATATTCTTATTTATTATAGTTGTTGCATAGATCACAGTATCACATATGGCAAGTATGTATTTCACAACTGAAGAGCAACCTTCAAATAGACTCCCACTATTTGATGGAACAAACTATAGCTATTGGAAGACACGGATAAGCTTCTACTTGAAGTCTCTAGATTTTGACTTATGGTCAATTGTTGTCACCGGCTACAAAAAGCCTACTATTACTTCTATTCTTACATCCTCTATAATCAATAAGCCTTATTATAGTTACACGGATGAAGAGAAGAAGTTAGCTAGCCTTGATGCAAAAGCTATGCATATGTTTTATTCTGCTGTAGACACAAATGTATTTAATCTTATTAATACTTGCACAACATCTCATAAAATTTGGAAAGTTCTTGAAGCTACTTATGAGTGCAGGTATGAAAGCAAAGATAGCAACTCCAGAGAGAAGGATAGTCTTCATAATGATGCAAATATGTACATGACGAAATTGGGATTTAAGGTACAGCATAATCCCTTATACGAAGAAGAGCTTGTATGTGACAATTACAAGAAGATAGACCACATCCAAGAAGATTGTACTACTACAAGAAAGGAGAGTCACTACGAACAATCAAATGAAGGAAGATCATCGGGCATATAGTATGAAAGTGAAGTAAGAGAGTCTGAAGAAGAAGAAGAAGAAGAAGAAGAAGAAGAAGAAAAACCTCATCAAGCTGCAAATTTATGCACAATGGCATTATCTAACGAGGTACAAAATAATTCTTTTTCTGAAGAGAGTGAATTTTCTTATGATAATTTATCTGATGCTTTCAGTGATTTGTTAGAAGAACACAAGAAAGTATTAGATAAATATAAGCAAGCTAGAAAGGATATTCTATCCTATAAGCGTGAGATTAAAAAGCTTACTTGCTTATTGAATGATGCTAGAGATACTTCTACTTCTGATAATTCTATTGAGATATCCACACTTGAGTTTAGATTGCATGAGGCGCTTGAATGCATTGAGAAAAGCACTCAAGAAAATGCTAAACTTAAGGAGGAATTAGAATCAGAAAAGAAGAAGTATTCTATTGCTTCATGTAGAATTGATGCTCTCTCTGCTAAGTATGATGAGATCTGTGCTAACTCTAAAAAGTTAGAGATTAGACTGGGAAAGCAGGTAGTACAACCTATGACTCAGTCTAACACAAGACACTTAGCACATCACAAAGTCACACACGTTAGATCTTTTAAAAAGGAAGCAAGCAAAGCAAAAGCTTCACATAACCATGCTTTCTATTACAAGTGTCCACGCACATCATATCACACTACTGCACATTCTCATACTGCTGCACATAGTACTAATGTTAATTCTTTCTGTTATTATTGTGGTATGAATGGACATGTTTCTAATCATTGTCAGATTAGAAAACTAGTTGATATGAACTTGTGCAAATGGGTTCCCAAAGCTAACAAATATGGATCCAAGTATTGGATACCAAAGTCTTCACCTAATATTGCAGGTGAAGCTTCTCATATCAAATAGAACCATGGAACATGTTGGTGATTGCAAAGCTACAAAGGTCATCTCCCATGCAATTGCACCAACAGAAGTGTGGTCACTAGAACCACTTCGGTAACATGCTTACTAAATAGTTTTTAATATTTAGCATGTTCTTATTGATTTCTTTCTATTAGATCTCATTGATGTCTTTTAAATTGTTTATTGTTTGAATCAATGTGAGACATATTCCTAGCATGACTAGCTGTTTAGCTTAAATGTTTAGTTCACACTATACGGTATTTTACTCACTTTCCATTAGTGTGACACATATGTCTATGTATGCTCTTTACTATTAATATTTATTCTTGAAGCATGCACATGAGCTTAATTTTGTTTTGGTGAATATGTTTTTGACTCTTCGCCTTTAATATTTTTTAATGGTCACTTCTTACCGATTTGTCTTTAACATGTCATATTTACTTTGATCAGTTTTTGTGAGTATGTATGTTTAGCACAAGTCTCATATTTACTTGAAAAGTATATACATATACTTTTATGTTAAACTTGTGCTTATCTCATACTTAAGCTATTGATTTCTTTAGACAAATTCATGTACTTCTTTTTATTAGCTTCTTCCTCAAAGCCTCTTTTAATGATGTATATTTTTCTTGGCTTTTTGGTTGACATTTTGGATACGTGATATTTTTAAATATCTTGATCTTGATAAACCATTCCTTGGGTATTTACTTTTAGGAATTCTGGATTTTGATGTTGTTCGATGATACTGCATATATTCCTTTGAATCTAAGTTCTTAAGAGTAGAAATCATTTTGGGAACAAGCCGAAAGGGTCCTTCTGTCATACAGGTGTAAATAGCCTGAAGCGACACGGTGCACTAGTCTTCGGACTGCCGCTAGCTGGGAATCGGCCCCTACAGCTAACCCGAAGTGATCAATACTTTATAGACTTAAGATTTATTAAGGTGTACTTGCAACTATTATCTAGTTCTGGATCCAAGGTGCTGTCAAATCTCCTAGGTTCCAGAATACATCAACGTATCTAGGTCTTACATTTTGATTTACTAATGTTTTATATTTTATTGTTACCCAATGATTTTGTAGCACATGTGGATAAATGTAATTCATACATCTTATACCATATGCTACATTGTTATAAGATTTTTAAGTCCATAGAATATAATTTATTTCATATTGCACTAATTCTTTTTAAATCCTCGGTTATTAAAGAAGAGATTTATTTTGGGTACAAGCCTACAAAGGGTCTGTCTGTCACCACGACTACGGTCGAAGCGAAGCGGTACTTAAGTGTTCCCCGGTGAACCTCCGTTAGCTGGGACAGTACCTCTACAGCTAACCCAAGATTGATCGACGCTTTTTAAACTAAAGATTTATTGAGATCTAGTTGCAATTGTTATCTTTTGAATTTTGGATTTTAGATTTGATGGATAATATTCTCT
This sequence comes from Iris pallida, assembly GCA_029216955.1. NCBI lineage: Eukaryota > Viridiplantae > Streptophyta > Magnoliopsida > Asparagales > Iridaceae > Iris > Iris pallida. The sequence continues at coordinate 1,500,958 of JANAVB010021398.1, forward strand.
TTTTATATTTTCACAAAAGGTAGCATATGTTGATCTATCTTGTCGATTGTGAGATTCTATAACATAGATCAATTTATGTCATCTTTTGACTTATACGATTATTCATCATGCTAATTTGAAATATCTTTTGATTGTTTTATTTTTAAATGTTCATTTAATGGATATTTCTTCTTTTGTCTAAAGATGATTGTTTTTCGTATTCGTGACTACTCATTAAATATTATGGTATTGTGATTTCATCTTTAGCTTGTGTAATATTCGTAATATTAATGATTTTGAGCTTTATATTATTATCTTCTTATTCAAGTTACTTACTGTCTATAACAGTAATTCTTTGCGGGAAGAAGTCAAGCAAATTGAATCTCTCTCTCAAAGCGTTTCTTTTCTTTAAACCTTACGGTTGTCAGGTGGACACCGTGCAACGGCTTTAAAAGGGAAGAAATGAACTTTGATAAGAAGACCTAATATTTTTGAATTAGTTTTCTATTTCTAAAAATATGTCTCTGAATTTTTTTTTTTTTAAAATTTTGTCAATACTATTATTTTTGGATATAACCATGTAAAGGTGGAGTAGTTAATTGTTTCAAGTCAATTAGCCCCTTGACATGCCATATATCTAGAATACAACTTTTCTTTGGACATTTATCTAGTTATGTTTATTTGTTCAAATGAATTTATTTATGATTTATGGATTCTTTTATTGAAATTGTTTCCGTGATTCGAATTGCCAGCTTTCAGTCTGAGGACTAAATGGACGCATTCGAACATTTATTAAGACAGTTTTTCGTAATAAATTCTACATTTTTGAAAAGTTTTTTTGATTTCTTTTTAATTTATTGAATCTGTCCGGTACTCAAATTTTATTATTAAAGACAGTTTTCAAAATCTTTTAATGTCTTGAAATATTTCTTTTATATATATATTGGAGATATATTTTGTTTGTTCATCTTTAAGCATTTATTTATTGGATATTTATTTTTCTTGCCTAAAGATGATATTTGTTTTAAGTTTGGATTTTATATGCATTTGATCAAAGGGAAGAAAGATGCATATCTTGGATATTCCTTTGATCTTGTGATTATTTATCTTTTTTATTTTATGCATATAAATTATTTTTGAACTATATACGCATATTTTAAGGGGGAGCAAATTAATTGTTTCAATTATTTTATGCCCTTAATATGTGGTATACCTAGTTCATCATGGACATATATTCTTATACTTAAAATATCTTGTTGAGTTGTTCATGATATCTGGATTTGTATTAGATGAGAGAATATATGATTATTATTATTTATTTAATTTTAATTCCCTCATTTCATTTTTGAGTTTCTAAAATTTATTTTGTCAAATATATTTAATTATCTTCATTGATAATTCTTTTGAGTTTAAACTGATTTGGCATTTCATATTGAGATTTTATCTCAAAGTTCATGATTATCTATATTTAGACTGATCATACTTTGCGGGGGAGCATTCAAGTCGACTGAATTTCTCCTTCTCAAGTATTTTGTCTTCATTATCTTCATGTTTATCTGATGGATATATATCATGCTAAGGTAATTGAATTCAAATGCATGAACTTTGGTATAGATTTTACATAGATTCTAGTATACTTATTTTGATTTCTTTTTAAATGATTATATTATTTATGGAATTGATTCACTAATTTGTATGGGCAAATTATGAATCATATTTTTTTTGAGATCATTGTTAAAAGTCTCATTATATTTTTTGAATTTTTATGATATATACTAGGTCTGTGAATTTCTATTCCTCGTGATTCATTTATGACCAATGATTGATTCCTACTATATTAATATATATTTTTTGGTCTATTTCAAAACATTTTTCATTTTTGGATTTCTAGTTGGTAAACTATGTATTGATTGTTTTTTAATATTTTTAAGTTCAACCAACTATTTTTGATAAGTTTTTCTACTTTAGTTATGCAATTTTCTACACTTGTCATTACACTGTTCTCCTATTCCTTGATCATGACAATTTTGCCTTCCTCCTTTATTTATGCTTGAGTTTATTTTAGCTCTAATTACGGGGGAGCTTCTTTTTGATCATGTCAAAGGGGGAGAAATAAGTTTAAAGTGGGGAGAAATAAGTTTAAGTCAGCACACAATATTCTAGTATTATGTGTTTATTAGTGATACATGCATCTATTGTATATATATTAAACTTAAAGGATTTGCCATAATCAAAAAAGGGGAGATTGTTAGTCCAATGATTATATCATGTTTTTGAATATGGCTAATCAATTAAGTTTAACATATCGACATCACTAATATTCATGTAATCACTATTATGTTGCTACTTAAACTTAGCATTGTCCTAATATTAGCTTTGTCCTAAATGTTCTACATCATATGTTTGTATCATAATGCATCATACTGCTTTGTTCTTCTAACATGTATCTGTAGACATGCTGTAAGCATGATCAAACCAGGACATATGCAATGGAGAATTGTTGATGGGCCAAAGACGGCGTTATACAAGAAGATTTCTCTGAACCGCCTAACGACCTATCCGGGGCCTCGCATCGGGGGTTCCGCTGCCCGGTCAGCTAACAGGGGTCGAGGGGGCAGCGCCCCCCGTCAGGGGTTCGGGGGCGAAGCCCCCGAAAGGTATTCAGATTTCCAGATCTGTTTATCTTTGGACGACCGCCGTCAAGTGAAAAAGGCATCTTCAAGTCTGCTCAAATATTTGAAGAAAGGCGTCATCAAAGGGCTCTTGGTTTTCCTATTTCATCAATGTATTTTTCATATTTATTGAGTCTAGGAATACGATGTACACTGCATCGTACTGGCAAATAGGCTACCCAAGAAACGTTTTCAAAATACCCTTTCATTTTGAAAATAAGCCCACTTACAAAAGTCCAAACTACTTCCTAACTGCTTGACTTTTCCTAAAGCCCAAAACCAATTTGCAAAAATCCTGACAGAACTCCAACAGAACTCGGACAGAATTCGGCCAGAGTTCGGCCCGAATTCGGCCAGAGTTCGGCCAGAGTTCAGTTAGTGAACGTTGCTTTTTGAACTTGGTCTCCCTGCAGTTACGGATCCCACCGAGATTTTCTCATAGAGTTCTGTCCGAATTCTGCCCGAATTCTGTCAGAATTCTGCCTTTGGAAAAACTATAAATAGAGAAGGATTTCGATCATTTCAATACACTCATTCACTTTCATATCTCTTCTCTATAAGCCTACTACTTCTTCCAAAGTATTCTGAGCTATTCATTTTCAAATCCCAAGCCAGTTACAATCCTCTAGTCGATTTGCCAGTGCGGTACAGTCTAGAAGTTTCAGAGTGGTTGTAATCAGAGGCTTGATTGAAGGTACACACTTCACAATTGAAGTTGGTCGAGTACTTCGGATCAAAGCTCGCGTTGTAGAAGTTGCAAGATCTTCGGATGAAAACTTGTGGTGATTTTCCATAGTGGATTCAACTGGAAGCTAGAGTTCTTCCGACTGGACTAGTCCTCAACAGAGGGAAACCTGTATATATCGCTGTGTTTGCGTTTGCTCTCTACTCTCTACTTTTCATTTACATATCTGTGATATATTATCTGTGATCTTGTTACTAACATTTTTAAATAGTTAATTTCCGCTGCCTACTCTATTCACCCACCCCTCTAGAGTATTACGCTTTACAACTCGTTCCTACAATCGGTCCTACAGAATGGACATCATTGGTCCAATCACTCCGCCTTCGTCCCGAGGACATCGCTTCATACTCACAATCACAGATTACTTCTCCAAATGGACGGAGGCTATTCCGCTGGTAGAAGTGAAGACTTTAAACGTGATCAGCTTCCTCAAGCATCACGTCATCTATCGCTTTGGACTGCCCCGAAGGATCATCCACGACAACGGTGCACAGTTCGCAAGCCACGCCTTCTATCGATTCTGGGACAAACACCGAATCCAGAATGTTGCTTCAACGCCGTACAATCCGGCGACGAATGGTTTGGCGGAAGCATTCAACAAAACTATAATCAAGCTGCTCAAGAAGTTCGTGTCTTCCAACAAACGCGACTGGAATGAGAAGCTTGGCGAATGCTTATGGGCATACCGTACTACAGTACGAACGGCCACTGGGAACACACCATTCTCTCTGGTATATGGAAGTGAGGCAGTTCTCCCATTAGAGACTCAAATCCCCTCACTCCGCGTCGCTCTCACCTACCGACTGACGACAGATTATAATCACCATCGCCGACTACAAGAGTTGGAGGCCCTAGATAAGAAGCGCCTGTTAGCTCAACAACGAATTGAGCTGTATCAAGCCCGAATCTCCGGAGCTTTTAACAAGAAGGTTAAAATCAGAACTTTCCAAGTTGGCGATCTCGTTCTGGCAGTTCGGAGGCCGATGGTTATGACTCACAAAACCGTCGGCAAATTCCAGCCAAAGTGGGAAGGTCCATTTGTCATCGAGGCTGTATTCTCCAATGGTGCTTACCGCCTCGCAAAACAAAATGGAGACTTGCTCATGTTGCCCATCAACGACAAATTCCTGAAGAAGTATTATGTCTGAAACGACATCATCCAAATTCTCCAGATTGTTGAGTTATGTACCCTCTGGTACCGCTGAACTCACATTCCGACTCCAAATTTACCAGAATGATGAGTTATGTACCCTCTGGTACCGCTGAACTTACGTTCTGACTCCAAATCTCCCAGGGTGATGAGTTATGTACCCTCTGGTACCGCTGAACTTACATTCTGACTCCAAATCTCCCAGATTGTTGAGTTATGTACCCGCAGGTACCGCTGAACTTACACTCTGGTCACTCCAGATGAATCTATATCGCATCTTTTAGGTAGTAAGTCATGTATGATCATACCTCTGAACTTTTTTCCTAAAAAGAGCTCCCTCCTCATGATCCAATACCCGCACTTTCAGTGCATAAAAAGGGTATCCGATCCACATATTTCCCGAAACAACCAAGTCGATATTACCTCTGAGTTGTTTTCACTTCCATAAAAAACAAACCGTCCCTCACGTAGAACTTCCACGTCCTCATTACCTCTGAGTTGTTCTATGTACCCTTCATGGAGCCCACTCCTGCCACGTCCTCATTACCTCTGAGTAGGAAGGCTCCATTGAAGAAATCCTCATATTTACCACGTCTTCATTACCTCTGAGTAAGTATGTTGGTTCTCTCTTGTCTTATTATCCGTATCCAGAACCAGGGTACGCCAAGGATAATAGGTCCACAAAAAGTCTCCCATTAGGGCAACTACTGCAAGCAAAGAATAGAGCGAATGTATTCTGTTCATTCAAAATCAGTTACATTCACATGACTACATCTCATGAGCAAGCCAGAAAAGGTCTCCATCGTTTCATTCAGACAAGAAGAAAAAAGATTACATTGATGTCCAAAAGAAGCAAAACACAAACTACAGCTAAAGACAGACAGAAATATCAAGACAAAGACGGACATTTATGGGAGCCCACGAATCCTAGTTGTGGGGGCGCATATACCATTCCCTCAACCATTTTTCATATGAAGGATCTATTTGAGTAAGATCCTCGTCCGGAGCAGGAGGGTCAGAACTCCCAATACTACCACCTTCAGACTGGGGCTCCTCCTTTACAACAACTTCAATGTTGGGAGTGTTTCCCTCCCCTATAGGCGCCAGCTCTTCTTTTTATTCCTCCATTTTTGGTATCACCTCCTCCTTAACGAGCGATGACTCTTGTTTGATGAAAGGAGGCAGCAGCTCCTCCCTCACAATGATCTCAGCCTTCGGCAGGGATGCTGCAAGAATCAAAGATAAAAGAAACAATGTTAGAAGATGGCCAGGTGAAACTAACTTAGTGTTTCGGGGCTTATGTGGTTCTACTTAGCAGGGCATTATGCGGCCCAGTCCAGATGAGCTTATGCGGTCCTGTTTGATGGGGCTTCATGCGGTTCGATTCAGAGGGACTTATGCGGTTCTGATTCGACGAGCCTTTATGCGGTTCAACTCACAAAGTGCTTATGCGGCCGCAAGACGACTCTCATGCGGCTCGGACATGGGGTATACCCCCATGCGGCTCGGACATGGGATGCACATGCGGCACACATAGCACAGTATGCAGATTCATGAAGACGAAGAAGGCCCGCGCATAAAATATGCGACATAGCCATGATGGTTAAAGTTCTGAGTTCGTGCAATTTCTGCCAAAACCCTTACCAGCAATGGCGGGGGTGAACGTCGGGATGAATTTCAGGCGCCGCAGTCGACGTAGAAGCCACTCCCTTACCCTTCGCCGCAGCCTTGGAAGTCTTGGGAGCCATCGAATGATCGAAGAAGAAGAAGACGGCAGCCTAGGGCAAGAGAGGTTCGAATAAAAGAAGAAAGTAAAGAGTTTTTCTAAAAAGATTACTCTTATTTATAGGCGGACAGGGGGCTCATAGACCGAGGGACGCTTCGATCCGTGTGCCGCCTAAAGAACAAAATCGACGCTTCGGTCATCGAGGCAAATCTGACCCTTGGGATCCTGCCCCAAAAAAGCGGCTTCAAATCCGAAACAAATCAAGACAAAATCAAGGGCCATTAAATGCGACGCATACGTGGCAGAAAGGACAGCATGCGGCCAGAGCGATCCATGCGGCCAGAGCGGTCCATGTGGCTAGGAAGTCCATGCGGCCAGGAAGGCCATGCGGCTAAGAAGTCCATGCGGGCAGGCAGTCCATGCGGCCAGGCAGTCCATGCGGCCAGGAAGGCCATGCGGCTAGGAAGTCCATGCGGCCATAACATCCTATGCGGCCAGAAGAGCTTAGGTGGGCATAGCCATGCTTCTTATTCAAAGTATTTCAATTTTACAAATTGAAAACTTTGAAGGGGGTCTCGTAGAAGCATGGAAATTAACAGGAAATCCTATGCGGCTCAAGACTAGGAGAGTTTCATGCGGCTCAAAAGTTCATTAGAGTTTCATACGGCTCAGAAGTTCCCAGCGAGCCACGTGGCTTTATGCGGTTCAAAAAAGTCCTTCACAAACCGACCGTAATTAATTTATGCAGCTGGCTCATTTAATGTCCAGATGCGAAGCGACGGCTCTGACATGAAGGTTTGACAACCCTGACATAAAAGTGAAATAATGACCCTGACATAGTGGCAGGCTCCTAGGAAAGACAAGAAAATCTTCACAGCTGGCACAGTCCACCAACCCCGAAAAGCTCCCTATGCGGCTACTATCCCTCATGCGGCTGCCACTCTCATGCGGCCGCCACCCCCATGCGGCTGCTACTCCTATGCGGCTCGGATCATGGGGGCCATCCCCATGCGGCTGCTACTCCTATGCGGCTCGGATCATGGGGCCACCCTCATGCGGCTCAGACTAAAGGATTTCCATGCGGTTCAGATAAGGCCACCCTTATGCGGTTCTGACTTGAGGCCACACTCATGCGGCCCAACCATGACAGTCCTCCATGCGGCTCGCAGCAGTTGGGACACGTGGCAGGAGCTGATCGAATCTCAATAATTCATATTTATTGCAGTCAATGAAGGACATGTGGCAGGAGTCGATCAAATCTCAATAACTCAGATTTGCTGCAATCAACATAACCGTCCAGATTTGGTCAAATCCCAAACAAGCCAGATTTATTGCTATCATCATAATCATCTAGATTTAATGCAATCATTACAATCCGGATTTATAGCGATCAACATAATTACCCAGATATATTGCAATCGTAACAAACCAGATTTATGGCAATCAACATAATGGTCCGGGGCTCAGAATCCGCCACGTGGATATACACCTCCACCCATGATGCCTATAAATAACAAGGTGCCATTCCCTTGTAAAAGAGAGCACGGAGATATATACACAGATCCAGACACAGAGCGATCCACATTCGAGCAAGAGCATTTCTTTCCCGGAGCCGAAGCTGCGTCCGATCGTCCAAGGAGTAAGGCAGAGCTGCCGTCGCTTTCCCGAGCCTCTACCGTCACCCCCCAGAAAAAAATAAACAATTGTACTTAGATTGCTGTACCTAGGTTTTCGTCCCTAGGCTTTCTTTGTACGAGCGAGTTTGTGTTGTGAAGTAAAAGTCTAGTCCTCCCATAAAACTGTTCTGTTCTTTTATAATCAATGGCAAACAGTATTCATCTTTACTGTCATGAACTAGTGATTTGTGTGGACCTATTATCTTTGGCGCACCTTGATTTTTAGGTACAGATAATAAGTTGGAGAGGACCGACATGTTTGCTCAGAGGTAATGTGGACGTGGCAAATATGGGGTTCAAATGACGAAATCTTCCTACTCAGAGGTGTTATGGACGTGGTAGGAGTGACTCTGGGGGATACGCGGAACTACTCAGAGGTAATATGGACATAGAAGTTCTGCGATCAATGTACGGCAACGCAGGGGTTGTCTGTACGGGATGTTTACTCAGAGGTAATGTGGACATGGTAAACATGATAAGTAGCGCGATCCTAATAGTGTAAGATTCCGCTTTGCAGGATGTAAAGGAGCAACTCAGAGGAAATGTGGACGTGGTTGTTCTTCTACTGAGGATAGAATGCCACGGAACAACTGGGTTCCGAAAACATAAGATTTTTTGAAAGGGAGGTGTATGTGAGCTCTGATGATCAGGTCCACTGATTTCCTTGCTGGGTAGAGATGGAAGTACATATCTGAAAGATGTCAAGAGTAGTACTTCTTTAGGAACTTGCCGTTGATGGACATTATGAACAAGTCCCCGTTTGGTCGGGCGAGGCGGTAAGCACCGTTTGAGTATACCGTCTCTATGATGAAAGGTCCCTCCTACTTGAGCTCGAACTTTCCTGGTATTTTGTTAGTCAACACCATCGGCCTCCTGACTGCCAGGACCAGGTCGCCTATTTGGAAAGTCCTCTGCTTGACCTTGTTGTTGAAAGCCTGTGATATACGGGCTTGATAGAGTTCAATACGCTGCTGAGCTAAGAGACGTTTTTCGTCAAGTGCCTCCAATTCTCGCAGACGACGATGCTGATTGTCTTCTTCTGTCAATTGGTTTGTGATCGCTACACGGAGTGAGGGTATCCGGATCTCGAGGGGCAGTACCGCTTCGCTCCCGTAGACTAAGGAGAATGGTGTGTTGCCTGTCGGAGTCCGTACCGTTGTACGGTAGGCCCAAAGGCATTCGTCGAGCTTTTCGTCCCAGTCGCGTTTGTTGGATGACACGACATTTTTGAGTAGCCTGACGATAGTCTTGTTAAAAGTCTCGGCCAATCCGTTCGCTGCCGGATTGTAGGTGGTTGATGCCATGTTCTGAATACGATTCTTGTCACAGAATCTGCTGAAAGCATGACTGATAAACTGTGGACCATTGTCGTGGATAATCCTACGGGGTACCCCGAAACGGTAGATGACATGATGCTTGATGAAGCTGATCACCCTAGAGCTTTTCACTTCCGTCAGTGGAACTGCTTCTGTCCATTTGGAGAAGTAGTCGATGATGGCTAGGATGAAGCGGTGTCCCCTCGATGAAGGAGGGGTGATAGGTCCCACAATGTCCATGCCACAAGCTTCAAAGGGCCAGGAGGCGACCGTAGGATGTAGTGGTTCCGATAGTGTATGGATAAAGTCGGCGTGAAGCTGGCAAGCATGGCACTTTTTAGCATAGTCGACGGCGTCGGCTGCCATGGTTGGCCAGTAGTAACCCATGCGTCGCAGTCGATCCTGCAACTTAGGCCCGGGTTGGTGAGCCCTGCAAGTTTCGTCATGAGCTTCTCGAAGGGCTTCGGCTGCTTCTTCGTTGGATAAACATCGAAGGAGAAGTCCATCGTAGGAACGTCGGTACAGCGTTTTAGTAGCTGTATCATAATAAAACCGAAGGAAACGCCTTCTGACCGAGACGGCTTCTTTCGGATCTTCTGGGAGAATTCCATAGACAGCGAAATCGATGAATGGGAACCTCCAGTCTCGGACATTAACACCGGCACTTGTCGTCATGGCATGGGCCATTTGTATGCATAGGTTGTTTTTAGGACAGACCAAGTCTCGACCAACTACCGTGACGTAGTGTTGAGTCCCGAGGGGTACTGCTAATGAAGCTGCGAGGCCAGCCAGAGCATCAGCCTCCAGGTTTTGTGGTCGAGGTACGTGTTCTATGAAGAACTTGGTGAAGGCCAGATCTTCATGACGAACTTCGTACTGCCCTCGGATTTGATTAACGACGAGTTTTGAGTCGCCGTAAGCTTCCAGATAATCCACCCGCAGTTGTTGCGCTAGCTGGAGTCCCATGATGAGAGCGTTGTACTCGGCAACATTATTGGAGCACGGCTTTGAAAGGGAGTAAGCACGCTGGATGACCAGCTGATCGGGGAAGACTAAGACCACCCCCACTCCGGCGATGATTTGGCCTTTGGAACCTGTTCTCGAAGCACCATCAAAAAATACCCGCTAGACGGAGTTTTCTTCGGTGACGTTTGATTCTTGGACCTCATCCGGGATGTCTTCATAGAGTCTGGAGGACTCTGGGATGGGGTGCGCGGCTAAAAAGTCGGCTAGAGCATGACCCTTGACGGCTTTTTGTGGAACGAATACCATGTTATATGGTGTCAACAGGATTGCCCATGTAGCTAGTCAGGAGTTCAATGATCCCGGCTTCGTCATGAGAACCCTGAGTGGATTGACTCGGAAGATGACATGAATTGTCTGGCCCGAAACATAATGGCGAGTCTTCTGGATGGCGAACACCAAATCCAAACATTCCTTTTCGACGGGGATGTACCGGTGTTCAGTCCCGATCATTGTCCTACTAAGGTAGTAGATAGCTTGCTCGTAGCTTGCATCATTGTTCTGAGCCAACAAAGCGCCGAGGGAATGATCCATGGCACGGACGTACAGGAGAAATGGTTTGCCCGCGGCGGGTGCCACCAGGACTGGCGGGCTCGTCAGGTAAGCTTTGATATCATCGAAAGCTTTCTGGCATTCTTCTGTCCAGACGTAGGAGACTCCCTTCTTCATGAGCTGGGTGAAGGGTTGACATTTTTCGGAAAGGTTTGCTATAAACCTTCGGATGTATACAAGATGCCCTTGCAGGCCTCGAAGTTCTCGGAGGTTCTTTGGAGGGTCCATGTCAAGGATGGCTTTGGTCTTCTTGGGGTCGACATGAATGCTTTTCGCCGTGATATTGAAGCCCAAGAACTTTCCGCTAGAAACCCCAAGGAAGGATTTAGCGGGGTTCATCTTGAGTTGATGCGCTCGCATGAGATCGAAGACTGTCTTTAGGTCCTGTAAGTGATTATCTTTGAGACGGCTCTTGACGGCGATATCATCAACATAGCATTCAACTGTTTTGCGTAGATGTTGACGGAAGATGGTACTCATAGCTCGTTGGTACGTAGTACCAGCGTTCTTCAAACCAAATTGCTTCACTGTGTAGCAGAAAACCCCTTTCGGAGTCCTGAATGACGTGTGTTTTGCGTCATCGAGGAACATTTTGATCTGGTTGTAGCCCGAGTACCCGTCCATGAAATATATGCGTTCGATCAGTGATTGGAAGCGGGAATTCGTCTTTCGGGCAAGCAGTATTGAGATCTCTGAAGTCGAGGACGACATTGGCCACCCAATCCGGATGTTGCTCTTCACGAATGAACCCGCTGCTTAGGAGTTTGTCCACCTCTTGATCGATAGCGTTCATGATGTCAGGACGAAAATATCGTTGTTGCTGCTTTGTAGGCTTAGCATCAGGTAAGATGTTAAGTCTATGCATCGCGATCTGGGGATCAAGTCCCGGCATATCTTCGTAGCTCCAGGCGAAGATGTCGATGTATTCTTTGGCCAATTGGACTAAAGACTCCCGGTCTCTTCCCTTTAGACTCTTGCTGATGAAGATAGGTTTGGAAGGAGAGTCATCCCCAAGGTCGATCTGCTCGACTTCGTCTTCGGTAGGGGGTTCGCGTAATTCAAAACGAGACTCCTACTACGCTCCTAGGCGTTGAGCCCAAGGTTCTTCCTCGAAGAATTCCGGCGTTTGGTCATCGCCTTCATCCTCTCGAGATTATGTAGATGCCATGTTGACTAATAGCACCTTCCTGATGATTGGGCCGATACTGGTATCGGAATCCCAAGTTGATGCTTCAGATGAATGAGAGTGCCCCACTTCTTTCGCTTCCGAACTCTCTGAAGTTGCCGGCGGCGTGACATAGCCCACCCCCCGTCGAGTACGATGATAATAGTCCTGCGGCTTTCCTTCAGGTGTTGGGAGTCGGAGGGGAAGACGCCGGCCTTTGCCGTAGTTCAGGCCCTTGTTGATTATCAGATCGTAACCCATCTTTTGGATGAGGTACTTTGTCTTGTCCGTGTACCGATAGACTTGTATTCTGCCGGTATCCGGTTCTGGCTCGAGTGGCGGGAGGTCTTGATGACGCTCGACTTTGCCGAAGATGATGGGTTCTTCGTCCTGGTTTCGTGGTGGGACTATAAAACAGACTCCTTGGGACAGGACTACTCGATTTACATGATTGACGGTCGTTATTTGTGTTTGTAATGACCGTAGAGCGTTATCTAATGTATACATGGCATTCCAATGCGGAAGACTAGAATAATTGAAAGACACTCTATTATTGATAAAACACGAGATTTTGTCTGGTGGGATTACATTGTCAAGAGAAGGTGCATCTATGTCAGCAGATATGTATTCTCCTAACTCTTCATCTGTGAGCACTGGAGCTGGTTCGGGAGAACTCATCACAGACTTGACCTTGGGCTCTGAGAGGGCTGTGTGGGCCTTCTCTTGCAGCTTGAGTGAGGCTGAAGATTGCGGAGGCTTGCCTCTAAGATGCACCTTCAGGGGTGCCTCAACTGCGCCTTCAGTGACCGGTGCCTTCCCCTGTAGTTTTGCCACAAGGGGAGCCGACATTTGAGGAGGTTTTCCTTTGAGCCGTATCTTCAAGGGAGCTTCGGTGGATGTTCTACCTAGAGAAGTTGGTGCTTTTCCAGGTAACTTGATTGTCATGGGAGGCAGCGTTTGAGGCGGTTTTCCTTTGAGTCGAATTTTCAGAGAAGCGTTGGGAACCATCTCTGTCTCCACGTCCGTCTCTGCCGCCGTTTCTGCTTCGTCATCAGCATCATTGGCTTCCCCTTCATCGAGCGACTTATATAAGCTAGCATCAGTTAAGTAGGCTTCGACCCCCTTGAAAGGGTCAATGTCCGCCAATTCTGTTCGGATGATGTCGTTAGTGGACACGTACTTCATGCATTGGTGGAGTGTAGACGGCACCACCATGTACTCGTTCAGCCACGGGCGACCTAGCAGGAGGTTGTAGTTGACGTCGGCGTCCACGACATAGCAAGTCACTTCGGTTCGGAGATTGCCGATATGACATTTCAGTCGGATTTTGCCCAGCGGTTCACTTCTGCTGGCATTGAAACCGCTGATTGTAGTGTTGGAAGGCGCCAGACGGTGCATCGTGATTCCCAATGTTGAGAGCAGAGTCCTAGGGATGATGCTGAGGAAAGACCCTGGATCAATCTGAATTCGCTTCACCTTGACGGAACCCACATACCCTGTGTAATACAGCGGCCTGTTGTGCCGGTTGTGCTTGAGCAGCATGTCTTGTTGGGTGAAGGTTATGTTAGGGATGACCTCCACCGCACAATGGCAGTGCGCACATGTCGTTGGGATATCCTCAGTCTGCTTAACCTGACTGATGAAGGACTCAGCATCCTTTAAGGCTTCACAGAGAGCTTCGCGGGTGTCTTTGGAAAGACGAAGAAGCTCGAACAGAGATAAGCGGGCGGGAGTACCGGTAAGTTGTGCCAGTATATCAAAGTTGCGGGGCTTGGCTAGCCCCGAAGCATTTTCTCTTCGCAAATGCTTGTCGAAGCGGGCCTCTACGTGCTTCTGTTTATTGGCTGCTGGAGGTCTGGATGGACCCCCCTCCTGGGCAGCAGGAGTGGTGCAGGGAGGCACCACCTCGACGGCAGATTCGTCAGGTTGGGTGTTCTGCTACGAACGCGTTTGTACAGGAAGTGCCTCTTCCGTGGAGGAAGAGACCATGCGGCAAGACTTGGTCTTCCTGCCCTTGGTTTTGGAAGCAGAGCGTACCCCCGGTTGAGTAACTTCGGAGACGAGGTCTGGGTGAACCCATACGATCACTCCCCGAGATGTGGTGAGTGGGATGAGTCCACTCACGTTGTCATGGGTAGGTGGTAGGTTGACCACCTCCTTTGTCGCCTTTGGGATGAGGACGACACCATCCTGTGCTGTGGTTGGCGGCAAGGTGCCGAATTGGAGCGATACCAGGTTGGTCGAGACTGTCTTCTCCTCGTAATCGACGGAGATGACATTCGCATTGATCATGCGCTGGATGTAATTCTTGAGGACGTAGCAGACTTGAGTTGGATGTCCGACAAACCGATGGTAGTGACAGTACCTCGGATTGTCAACTCTCCCAACCTCGTCGGGATGCTTCGGGTCCGGTAATTTAATCTTATCACCCTGCTTCAACATCTCAAAGAGTTGCAAGGTGTCTTCATCATTGAAGGAGTAGACCTCCTTTGGCCTCGGTACAAGCGGAGGCTTTTGAGTAGGTGCTTGTGCGCTTTTAGAAGCATTGACAGTCAACGCCTGCTTCCCCTTCGTCTCACGTCCAGGGTTGCTGGTAGCAGGCCGTTTTCCCTTGTCTTTAAAGGCAGGAAAACTGACTCCCAGAAGGCGAGCATTGCATGCCTTCTTTTCAGCTGCTTCGGCCTCAATAATCAATGAGCTCCAGTCGGGAGGAGGAGTGGAATTGAGCCAGAGTTTAACCGCAGGAAGCATGTTCATGCTGCAGGAGGAGAGGAGTGCATGTTCTGGCATATCCGGGGGCAGTCTCAAGCAGGCTTGTCGAAATTGTTCGATGAATGCTCGAACAGTCTCTTTTTCCGTCTGACGTACCTCTATAAGGGACGCCATCGTCGTGTCTTTCCCTCCGTCGTAGAAATGATCGAGGAAGAGGCGTGTCAGGCCATCAAAGGAGGATATGGAGTTGTCAGGGAGACTGCAGTACTAGTCGTAAGCCACTCCTTTCAATCCCGACAAACAGGCTAGTGAGTAGCGCATCTTCCTTCGGGAGATGTCCCGTTTGAGACTAGAAGTACGTCAGATAACGGCATGGAGAGTCCTTTCCGTCGTATGGCGTCAACGTTTGTGGTTTATACTTGGGAGGATAGACCACTTTGTTCCATTCGAGGGGGTATGGTTGCGGAATTCCCATCTTTTGGCGCTCCTCCTATCTATTCTTTGACTCGAAGCGTTCACGCAAGTCCCTGATCATCTCAACCACGTCTTCCGTGGAGCTGGGAGTCGGAGAAGGCGGTACAGTCTGGAGTTGCACATTTGAAGGTTCCGATACCCGAGGTGCTTCGCGGCAATCGGTATTCAAGGATGCCCGTTGAAGGGGCACACATGATTTCCCGTTGGCTCCTGGGTCAGGATTGGTGGAAGGTGCTCTGGCCAAAGCTGACCGTATCTCAAACACTGCTTGAGTCAGTATTTGCATGGAGGCAGAGAGGGTTTTGAGTCCCCCCTCCAAAGTATCCATGCGCTGAACGAGGTCTGCTGGCGGAGCATCTGATTCCGTATCACCACCTCCTGTCATGTATACTGTCATGACATGACTGGAAGTGGATGGATAGGTTGAAGCTTCACTTTCAGCCTCGCTCTCCTGTAGAAGAGTCACTTCTCCTGGAGTTTCATCCTGGCTACCTCCAGTTATGCTTTGGAGGATATCTTCGTCTTCGGGAGGAGGATCAATAAGGGCTTAACTACCCCCAGCTATTACTTCCTCTGAAATCTTCTTTCTCGCCCGGGTGCCTTCAAACACTCCTGAGGACGGAACAGTCACCTTGGTCTTCCTCGGCTGGCTCTTGGATGAGGACGAGGTCGAGGAGTTGCCAGTCGCCTTTCGGATTGATGAGGGGTTAGAGACTACGTTGCAAGAGGCAACCATTAGTTCCGGCACCTCTTCAATTGACACCTTCTTCCCGAGGCGATGTCGGAGGGGTATTGACGATTGCAGTCGCTGGAACACAGACTGCCTTTGTGGTGGGACTGCTGTCTTGCAACAACAGTTGATGGTGACCACAGCACAGGTGTGCCCTGTGAGGGACGCATTGTGCTTGTCGGTCGACTCTCCTGATCGGCGTTTGTGAATGATCACATTACGTAAATCGTCAGAGGAGAGTGCCACCTTTACACCCCTATCAGGCGCATGGCAAGGCCAAGCGCCGGGGTGATCAAGTGAAAGCTGCACCCCCTGATCCAGCACATAAGATGCGCCCAGCTCAGTAGTGGGGGAACAATATTTAGGGTGGTTTGAACCAGCCTCAGACGCATAACCAATGTAGGCGCAGGGGTTCAAGACCACAGAGTTTGCCTCGAACGGCTTGGTTGCAAGCGCAGCGGATGCGCCCAAGTGAAACCAGGTCTTTGAAGGTTGGCTCGTTCGTGGTGCAGAAGCACCCGAGTCAACCTTGTACAGCTTACTATCGACAGCGCGCATGATTGTGAGCGCATGCCTCTGACTTACTGTCGGCATAGCACGTTCGAGGCGCGTGGCCCGTGCCGCCTTGGACTTCTTCGTACCAGCCCACTGGGATGCATAGTACTCAGAGTCCAAATTATCCTCGCCATGACAACGAGTGAGTCTCTCAAAGACAGAAGCCTTCCGCAGCGCATCAGAGTTAATGCGCAGGGCGTTAGATGCGCCCCTGCTCTGTCGGCGCATCTTCCTTGACTGAGTAGGAGATGGTTGGGGAATGTAGTCAGTCCCACGTTTCCCCGAGAGATGTGCTGCACCCATGGGCGCATCCTGGCTGCTGAGGACGTCAGCGGGAAGGGTAGGCTGCATCGGCGCATCCCCTTCAGTGATGATGCCAGAGGCCTCCACCTTGCGCACCCAGGCTTGGCGAGTCTTCTTCGGCTTCGGCAACCGCTTCGAAGGACTTGCACTGCCTTCAGAGATGAACTCCTCATACGCCTGTTGATTGAGGCGTACGACTAGTGTCTTGTCGGAGGAGCCCACCTTCACGTCGTCAGATTGCGACACAGCTTTCTCATCAGAGGAGAAAGAAGTCCCCAGCAGAGTCGCAAGCTTGTTTGCCATTAAAATTTGAAATTTCAATCACAAACAGAACAGTGTTACAATGTAGGACTCAGATGTAGTCTTAGGAGTACACTTTTGTTTTTATCTGGGTCCTGTGTCTATGGAGCGAGTGGTAATGCGTTGACTCCGTTGACGATCTGACGACGATTTTAGGTTCTCTGAAGGTCTGGGCTGCTCTGGATGCCGGAGCTTGCGGAGGGGAAGAAGACGTTGAGTGTCTCTTCCGATCTCTGTTAGTGGACGTGCGTCTCTGTAACTCTGATGATCTCGTTATGTGTATGTCTGTCCCCTGGAAGAAGGAATGATTCCTCTTTTTATAGGCAGCAGGTTGGGGCTGTTCATGTGCGCATATGTAGGATGCGCCTAAGCGTGGGAACGCCACGTGGTGGTTACTGCGGAGGGTGCATGGATGATGCGCCCTGATTTGTGGGATGAATCCTTCTTGCTGCAATCGTGGGCTGACACGTGGCAATGGAGAGGATTCTTCGGTTGCTGAGATCTTGGGTGGTTAGCACCCCTTCGTAGACTGAACCGTAGACTGAACCGAGTCAAATGACACGTGGCGCATGCCTTTGGTTCAAAGATCTAGCATTTGGTGGAGAAGGATCTGATGAGCTGCGCCTGGGATCCGGCGCATGAGGAGACTTTGGCTCGTAATCTTCAGGAGTCACGAACCAGTCTGGGTGCATGGCTTTTGAGGCGCATGTTTTGGTCACATGGCCGGGGAGGCGCATGCAGCGACTTGACTTCTGTGATCAGAAGTAAGTCAGAGGCGCATGACTTTTGAGGCGCATGTTTTGGTCACATGGCCGGGGAGGCGCATGTAGCGACTTGACTTCTGTGATCAGAAGTAAGTCAGAGGCGCATGGCTTTTGAGGCGCATGCAAATCTTCGGGCGCATGGCTGCAGAGGCGCATGCAAGTGGTTAGTCGACCACGTGGCTTGTAACCGACAGAGGAAAGTAATGATGACGCTGACGTCAGCGGCGCTTCGTCTTCTGCAAAAGCTGTTGCCGCTATGTTATCGAGGCATGGCTGCTGTCGTCTCAGACTTCAGCATTTAATGCTCTTGACGGGCAATGAGCTTTTGAGTGGGCGCATTGATCTGCGTTCCATTAGGCGCATAGGGACGCGTGGGACGCATCCTTATGAGGCGCTTGGTACTGATGGGCGCATATGTTGCATGGCGTATCTTCATTGGTCCGACTGTTGAGTTCTTCGAGTGCTTTAAATAGCCGTTTTGACCTGGCTGAATTCGAGGGGATAGGTTCATCACCATGAATGCAAATTCATTGCACGAGATTCAGAGAGCCCGCCACTTGGCGCGTGGGTTTGATTTGCCCGGCCTATAAATAGCACCAAGGAGAGAGTTTGTTTCTCGTTCTCTCCCGTCTTCCCGAATGGAGATGAACTTCTTCGCTCGAGTACATTCCGTTGACAAGACGCTCCCGAGGGTGAAGATATGTCGAGTCGTCTTCGTACGTACTCGTGAAGGTGACTGTTACATCCAAAAGTCGGGATCGCGGGGTCCCGATGCAGGTCGAATGTGCCTGTTGCATCCAAAGATCGGGACGTTTAAGTCCCGTCTTCGTTATGCTAGAAGAGCCCCAGATCGAAATTGTGGTGCTCCCATCTTCCTTGGGCTTTGGAGAGCTCTTCCTCCTGCTAGAGTGGGGTTGGTTGCCCACCCTTGTTATTCTCAATAACTGCCTCCTTAGCCGAAGCACTTGATCGGGTCGAAGTAGAGCGCATATGCTGAGACTTCATGATGCGCCTGACTGAGACGCTGAAGAGATGCGCCTAACTGAGACGCCGAAGAGATGCCCTGACTGAGACGCCGAAGAGATGCGCCTGACTGAGACGCCGAAGAGATGCGCCTAGCTGAGACGCTGAAGAGATGCGCCTAGCTGAGATGCCGAGGAGATCCGCCTGACTGAGACGCCGAAGAGATGCGCCTAGCTGAGACGCTGAAGAGATGCGCCTGACTGAGACGCCGCCTGGATGAAGCGTAGCTTTAGGCTTTTTTGATTTCTTCTTCGTAAAAAAGAGTCTTCTATGTAAAAAGAGTCTTTAGTCATGTAACAGACTTTTATGAAATAAAAAGCCCATTGATGCTGCTACTCTTTTACTGTTTTATGATATTTTCGGCGCATGTTGACTAGTTGATGCGCCTTAGATTTTCATTCTTCTACACTAGTCTCTGATATCTCTCACGATCAACGGGTTCTCCTGTCTCTGCACCCAACTTATTTCTTAGGTCAATCGGAGTGACTGTCGATTGACACCCCAACATGCCTGTCTTTGTGAGCAAGTCTAGTGTATACTTTCTCTGAGAGCGGATGATACCATCTCTTCCTTGAGCCATCTCGATTCCAAGAAAATATCTCATCATTTCCAGGTCCTTCACTTCAAACTCCTTAGCAAGTTTTGACTTTAGCTGGGCAATGTCCTTATCGTCACATGGGATAACTATATCATCTACATATACTGCAAGTATAGTGACATGGCCTCTCGTATGCCAGAAGAAGACTGTGTGATCTGTAGGAACCCTAGAGGGGAGGTGAATAGGGTCAAGCTAACTAATCAAGCACTTAGCACAAGCTAATTGGCAATTTAAAAGTATAAGTGCAAGAGAAGAAGCAAACACAATACCGACACCCGATATATCCTGGTATCCTCCTAAGAGGCAGTCCAGTCCCGGAACTCTCTCCGGCTTTAATCCACTATTTAAGCAAATAGTTACACACGAGTTTGGATCCGAAGAACTCGCCAACTTCTTACACAAGAGCTTTAATCCGAAGGGCTCTCCGACTTCAACCGAGAGTTTGGATACGAAGACTCCCCAACTTCAACCGAGAGTTTGGATACGAAGACTCTCCAACTTCAACCTTTCACAATAGGTTTTGATCTCCTTATACAATAGGATGAAGATCTCACTTTTCAACTCAATAACTCTAACACAATTTGTAGATGGCAAATGAAGGCTTTGTAGAGTTGTATATGGATAAGCTTTGGTGGTTTGGAAATTTTTAGGCACAAAGCATCAACCTTGAATGAAGGGGTTCAAGGCTATTTATAACCAAAGCTTGAAAAGAAGCCAAAGGCAACTTTTCAGTCACGAACCGGCATACCGCCGGTATGATCCGGCATACCGGCGGTATACCGGTCTGGGATTACAACGGCTAGAAATATAGCCGTTGGGATCATTAATGGCTGGAAATCCGACCGTTGGAATTTCAACGTTTCGGAAGCGGTATACCGTCGGTATGGACCGGTATGCCGTCGGTATGCCGGTTTTGTAAACAGAAACTTTCTGTGAACGAAAACCGGTATATCGTCGGTATACGCCGGTATACCGTCGGTATGCCGTTTTCCACCAAAAATGATCCTGGGCTTATTTCTGCCCTAGCTTTCGATTTTGCCATCCATTTCTTGTGTTTACAATAATTCCTAAGACTCATTACAGACTCCAGATAAACTTAGGCAGGTGCAGGCTTCTTCAGAGTCTTGAAATGATGATGGCATGGCTTGGCTTCTTCCTTTGATAGGTGCTGGCTTTTTCCCTTGGCGGCAGCTGTCCAAAGATATCCAGTTTATAAAAACTGAATACCTTTCGGGGGCTTCGCCCCCGAACCCCCGACGAGGGGCGCTGCCCCCTCGACCCCCGTCCGCTGACCGGGCAGCGGAACCCCCGAGTGCGTGGCTCCAGAGATGTCGTCGGGTGGTTCAGAGAAATCTTGTGGAATTCGTCGTCTTTGGCCCACCATGATTTCTTCATAGCATATGTCCACATTTGATCTTGCAAATTGCTTTTCTGCAAATACATGTTAGGCGAACAAAGCAATATACATGTAGCAAGTATGATAAGATAAAGTACATTAGGACTATGCAAAGTTTAAGTATAGGTGCTACGGTGATAGCATAAAAGTTAGTGATATCATAATGATTAAACTTAATTGAATGACCACAATCAAAAATATAGTTTTGATTTTGGCGACCCAAGTAAATTTAACATAGATAAGCTCATATCACTAATATGTAAACCAATAGGCACATATCACCAAAGGTATAAGTATAAGTAGAAATGCTTTTAGCGATAGTACGAAGATTAGTGATAATGAAGTGCTAAACTTAACATATTAACCATATTCAAAAACATGATACAATCATTGGGCCAACATGATCTGCATTGGTCTGGCTATATGCCATGCATGTGACAGCCTTCCTGAATCTCTCAAACCAGGCTCGAGGAGATTGCTTGAGCCTATGCATTGATTTCTTCAGCTTGTACACATTTTCTTTCGATTGTGCAGTACAAAACCCCGGAGGAGTCTCTATGTGTACTTTCTCTTGTAGATCTCCATGAAGAAAAACATTCTTTACATCCAATTGATGCAACTGTCATCTGTGATTTGCTGCAAAGGAGACCAAGGTTCTCACAATGCTTATCTTTGCTACCAGAGCAAATGTCTCATCATAGTCGCTGCCATAGGACTGAGTGAATCCCTCTGCAACCAATATTGTCTTGTACCGCTCCACCTTCCCTTCTGGCGTCTCCTTTACCGTGAAGACCCATTTACATCCAACTGCTTTCTTCTCTTTAGGAAATGGAACAAGTTTCCATATTCCATTTCTTTCGAGTGCTCCTAGTTCCTCCTACATTACAACTTTCCATCTCGAATCTTTCTTTGTTTTCTGCCAACACTTAGGTAAAGAGATGGTGTCTAACGATGCAATGAATGCTCCATAAGTAGGGGATAGATTAGAATATGATAAAAAATTAGCAATATCATGTTCATAACTATAACGATTGGGGATCTTCCCGTATTGCTACGAGAAGATCTCCTCATGGGAATATAAAATATAGAAGAGGGGACCATACCATCCGAATTTGCAGGATCCGCATCCGAATCAAAGGGATCCGGTGCGTATGCTTCTTCAGGAGTTGGGGCAGGGTTAGGTGAGGGACGTGGCACAGTAGGCGCAATAGGCACAATATTGGGTATCTGTTTTCTTCTCATGTAGACCTGGAACTCTTCTTGGGCTGTAGGTTGTTCTAAAGACTGTTCCTTCCTATGCGATGGTTCCTCCTCTTGTGCTAGATCGTCACTTTCTTCCCCCTGATTGTGTGTATCCTCATCGCTTTCTCTTTTCTCACTCTCACTATCTCCCCCTTGTTCCCTTGGAGCATCTTTCCCAATCGAGCATGGAACTGACCTGACAATCACGCTCAGGCTTATCTCCCCCTCACTTCTAACACCTCCTGTGTTAGGTGTGTTATCATATGCGGAGCTTTCACCTAAACCATTGTGGTAGTATGGTTCTATTTCTCTGAATGTAACATCCATGCTCACGAAGAGCCTTCGCTCCACAGGACTCTAGCAAGAATATTCCTTCTGGGTCCCTGAGTAGCCGGCACCTGGCCTATTGTCCTTCACAAAGCATACACACCGAAACACCTTTGGAGGAACAATATATTTGTTCTCACCTGTAAGCATCTCCAACGGTGTCTTCCATCCTAACACCTGAGAGGGCATCCGGTTGATGAGATATGCAGCTGTCAATACGGTATGCCCCCACAAGTATTTAGGAACATTCATAGCAAACATCATCGATCGAGCCACTTCCAACATGTGCCTGTTCTTCTGCTCCGCCACACTATTCTGTGCTCGTGTGTAGGTGCATGAAGTCTAATGATGTATCCCATGTGCTGACAAGTACTCTTCAAGAACCTTGTTTGTGTATTTTGTCCTATTGTCAGACCTCAACATCTTGATATTAGCATTGTACTGCGTTGTGGCCCTGCGATGAAAACATGCAAACACATCCCTCTTGCTCTTCATTAGGTATATCCAAGTGACACGAGTGTAGCAATCAATAAAGGTGACAAACCAGATAATCTCTTAACCATCCCATCAAATAAGTGGAAGATTCATTAAATTGTGAAACGTTACCCTGCCATAATGTGATATGTTTCCAGTGCCAATAAAAAGTAACCCATCAAATAGTATTTAACATCCAGAAAACTGCCAAATAAAATGCGTCCCAAGCAGAAATATCACAAGTACCGCCATGCCCTGGTCCGTCGCAAGGAAAACTATAACCGAAATCCTTTTTATCTGGCATTAATTTTGAACCGCGTGCATCTAAAGCACCTTTTACTAAAATCAATGTAGTTGTATGCAAATCTAGAGCAATAGCATGATGAACCAAAAAATCTCCCGGACCTATTGTTAAGAATAGTGAATTATTATTCTCATTAATAGCATTCAACCAACCGGGTAACCATATGCTTCGACCCGCATTGAATGCCGGCTTAAAACCATTAGCAGTAGTTGTGGGACAAGGTCCCCACACATCAGAGTGTATCATGTCAAAGGGAACAAACTTCTATTTCCAGTACTCACATATGAGTTTTTGGTATGTTTCCCTAGTTCACAAGCATCGCAAACTAACTTTTGCAACCTTCTGATACATAGAAGGAAACATCTGACTCAGTAGACTAAATGAAGAGTATTCCATGCGCTGATGTTGGAGCAAAAGTTCTGATTCCACAGTTCTTCGTGGCTCTTCCGGCTGTGCCTCATCCACCAGTGAAGTCAGTGCTACATCCAGTCCATCCATATTCAAGTACCATAGTCCTTTATGCCAAGTGCCAGTCCCCAATCGTCTCCCTGTTCCCTTCTCCTGAAAAATTACCTTAGGAATGTCAAAGAAAATAACACAATTAAGTTGAAGAACAATGACAATAATAGACAATAGATTAACATGAAAAGATGGAGCATGCAAGACATCAGTTAGAGTTATGGAAGGAGTGCATTTAACCATGCCTACACCCACTATGGGCAAAGCAGTACCATCAGCAGTCTGAATACTTCCAGGTGATGCAAGGTGAGTATAATTTTGCAATTATGATGGGCCCCCGTGACATGATGGGATGCCCCAGAATCAATTACACAATTTATACATCCTTGTCTGTAGGTGGATGCAAGAGCATGAGCAGGTATACCTGTGCTAGTGTTGGCATAGTAGGTGATGTTACCCCCAGAAGTGGTTGGAGTTGAGGCCCCAGCAACGTTGGCTAGATTGTCACTAGTTTTAAGCTTCAGGCTCCTCCATATCTCTAGCATTTTCCTCTCACTAGGGGTCACATCGATGAATGACTCTCATCTCTCCCTTATGCCAATTTCGCCTTGTGCGCCCCAGAATAATCACCCCTGCCACCGGTATAGCCTCCAATGCCACCCCTACGCCCTCTACGGTTGCGTTCGCGACCACTGGACTGGCCTCTCATAGGTTTTGTACAGAATCTGATGAAGTGTTCAGGATCTCCACAATTATGGCACCCCTCCGAAGGGATTCGGGCTAGAAACTACTAAGGCCGATTTCATCCCCGGAGAGTTGTTGGTGCTTGGCATCAGCTTCAGTCGTACCTCCTCTTGTGTCATGGCAGCTATAGCCTCCAATAATAACAGTCCGGGCTGTGCAAGTAAGACATTCCTCCTCTGCTCAAATATTGGGTTGAGCCCCTTCAGGAACTTCATCATCCTTTGTCGTGAGACATACTCCATAAACTTCTGATAATATTTTATAAATGCCGGCTCTACTTGTTCATCCTCCACGCCTATGGGATCATATTTGTCGAGATCAGACCAATACTTCTTTAGCATAGCCGCATACTCAGAGATGGTACGATCCTCTTGGACCATCTTGTTAAGTTCGTCTTGCAACTAGAAGACCTTCATCGGGTTGCCCGACCTCCAGTACATGTCTTTTAGCATCCAAATGTCACCAGCACACTCCATAGCCTCCACGTTGTCCGACACTTGGTCGGTCAATGAGGCTGTCAACATTCGGCTACCACGTTGTTGATGATCTCTCATACAACAAACTCCCGTGAGGAGCGATCTCACGGTGACTCGGTTTGGCCATTCACATAGTCCACCAGGCCTCTTGCCTTCAAGGTCCGCATAGCCTGCCGCGGCCACTTCAAGTAGTTGGTAGTACCCTCTAACTTAATTTTCAGTTTTTTCAACTTTCCCATTTTGTATGGTGAATGATCCACATCTGCCTGTGCAGCACGGGAGCTAGTCTCGGTCAGCCTCCTGGACAAGAGATCGTCCGCCAAAGGCTTCATCTCCTTGGTCGTCAGCTTGCCGTAGATCGTCTCCATTGTTTGTCCCTTCTCCTCTTTCATCAGCCCGGCGGTGGCAGATCTAGGACACACGAGTTTCGGTGGTGCCCTCCAGCTTTGACTGCAGACTTTTTCACGTCTGTCATTCCTTCTTCAGCAGCAACGACGTCCCCGAGCGCCGCTGCTCATATCTCGTGCATGGCTGCGACCCGAGGTCGCTATTCTCCTCCGGTGGCGAGGACGACGCGGTGAGGGAGGACGGCGGCAATGAGGTGGCGGTCAAGCGGAGGCAGCGGTGGCGGAACTGACTTGGGAAGTTAGGGTTAGGGTGGCTTTGATACCATATAGAGTTGGGATAATTGGATGCTTCATTATAGAAAATAAGTACATATGTAAAGGAGAGGATTAGCCTCCTTATTCTCTACCCGATGTGGGACTAAACCGATAGACTTCTCAACAATTCTTCCACCCCTCCCTTTGTTAAAACTGTATCGTTTGAAGTGTGGTAGGATGGGCCACATACACAAGAGTGCTTTAGGCAGGATTGATACTGAGAACTAGGACATTTCTCCTAAAGTGCATGTACAAGAGTCAACATTTCCAACATTATTGACTTATTATTCAGTTTTGTCAAGTTATCATATTTTTATTGTGAATATATCAAGATTAATTCTGAGTAGTTATCATTGTGGTTTAAGTAGAATACCATTAAATCATATGATATTTAACCTCTCGTTATGATTTTTTTTTTTTTTTGAGATATGACCAATAGTTAATAATTGTCTGTCATGGCTACTAGCACCAAGACCCCTCCCATTTAATTACCATGCCCACTTCTCTCCTCCCTTACCAGTGCATATGTATGAACTATTATAATGTTCCTAGTCATAGTAATATCCAATGGGACGTTAAATATTACGGAAGAATAGCGGCAATCTTGATAAGATAACTAGTATCATTGTTATGTAACATGAGATGTTATATCGAGTGTGTAGATGCTAATTAGATAATGAGTTAACTGAATCACTCAACGATTGCCAAATAGGTATTAGAGTTGCAACAATATGCGTTTCTTAGACTTGATGCACCATACTTTCCTTGCAAACTTGGTGCTTTGTTTAGTTTCCATATATAATAGTTTCTTTGTGGAAATATTGAAAAAGGATACTGGATTTCATGACCTGTGAATGGAAGCATGTGTATAAAGTTCTTGGCCAAGACTTTACAGAAATTAGAAGATATTTGATGAATCTTGGTGAAAACTATGAATTCTTTAGGTGCGGGGATATACTGTACTCTATTGAGAATTTATCTAATATATTTGATGATAGGAGGAGCATATTACATGTGCACTACAACATATATAGTCACTTGAGAGTTATCAACATTTCTGTTCATTGTGGAGTCATGGTTTGTGCTCTACTAGATATCACCCATGAGTTACAAACGGTAAAAGTATGAGTAATGAAAGAAATCCTAGACAATCAAATTGGTACAATTTTTGTCTGTTGCTCCTTTAAGGAAACATGAGTAGAAATTGTGTCATTTGGGATTCCATAGGATTCTGTTTGCAAATAAACCTCTTGTAGGAAATAAGTTTAAGATAACTATGAGCTAGCACTTATAGTAAACTAAAATGATTCGTTCTCTTGATTCATCCCTATCTTATAGATGAAATCTCCTATATGTCTCTCTCTTGTGGGAGAATACAACAAATTTCATATGTAAGTTTTCCTTGGGAAGGAAACTCAGAGATATGGATGATCAGGGAGGGATCCCGAAAGGGTCAAATTGAAGGCTGAAGTTCCTATATAAACAATTTGAGAGAGATCTCGACGAGGTAAATTTCGGTGCGTTTTAGATCAATGCATACTAGCACACATACCTGTATACGTATTTTAAAAACTAGATTTTAGGATTTTTTTTATCCATCCCTTAATCTTTCCTACTTCGACATAGGTCACCCAAATCCCTCTAGTTAAGTAACTAATTAGAATTATAATTCACTCCATTAAGTCAAATGTTATCAATTTCTTGTGACTGTTATGCCCTCCCTAACTCCTCCCTCCTGGTTCTCCTTCCTCCTCTACCTTTCCCCTCTTACCCTTTCCTTGTATCCATCACCAAATGCCTCCTTTCTCCCATTCCCATCTTCGTTCCCCCACCTGAAAACCAACATCATCCACCCCTACTACTCCCCCCATATCCTCTTCCCCCATCCCAAATCCATCACCACCAACTGCTCCCTCACCTCCCCCTCTATCTCATCCCTTCTAACCAATTACTGGTGCTCATCTTCCCCTAAACCTATGCCGATCACCATCAAACTCTATCCCAATGTGCAACCACCCTCCCCTGCCCCACCCACCCCTCAACCGCTGGCTAGAACTAGCAGTCAAGGGAGAAAACAGATGAAAAAGAGGAGAAGTTTGGACTTTCCACTTTTGGTTAACTTGAGGGTCAGGTTGATTTTTGACTGGAGGAGACGAGGGACTTATAACTCATGTCTGTGGTTTGGGACATTTCTAAGAAAATAATTTGGGGACCTTTGTCGAAATAGGGTAGACTTAAAGGGACTGATATAGAAAACCCCTATTTTCCAATAATTTCTATATTTATGTCACCGGGGGGTGACCCAACGGTTGCGTGTGGGTTATTGGAGAGGTCCTGGGTTTGAGCCCTAGCTTCAATGCAAAAGAAAAAAAAAATTATGCATGTTTTGGGTATTTTTAACAATTAATAGGTTCCAAAAAGTTTTAGAATGAATCTACTGCAAGAAATGTGTTATGTTCTCATGCCTCACCACTGCATTCCTTTCGCAAGTTATTGTGTTATTCCTTGTTTATACTATCGTTCCTTTTTTTTTTTACTGCCTTTGATTCTCCCAATACAGTAAATTCATCACTCCAAATATTCTCGCATTGTCAGTAACTTTAGTGGTTTCTTTTCTGCTTCCTTTTTTTCGGTTATTCCTGTTTATTTAATGACTACATGTATTTTCTTTGACTTAGAGCAGCAGTGCTATCTGGAGCATCGATTCCAATAATATCTCAGGTAGGATTCCTTAAACAAGAAGTTTGTGCTTCTACATGTAAGAAAGCAAGATGAAGAGGAAAAATAAAAGAAAATACAGATCATCTAACTTGGTGACTTTCTTTGCAGACCTTCCTCATTTGGCAGCTTCTCTTGTCAATCGTTTTCCTTGGGAGGCGATACCGACGTAATCAAATACTTGGTTGCTTCCTTGTGGCTGTTGGTGTAGTGATAACAGTGGCTAGGTGATCTTTCTTACTACAGATATATACTAGCAGAGCTAATACAGTATTGAGTTCTCTTACATTGCGCTGATAAACTTGATTATTCTTCTTTTATAGAGTGGTGTTGTTTTTTGTGTTGCTGTTTCTTTTTGGACAACTTTGTTTTTGATGTTGTTTTTGAGTTCTCTAGTAGGTCTTTTGCCCCTTCTTCACTAATAGGCAGTAGAAATGTACTTCAATGAAATTCCTCACAATATTTCAGTCCTATTAGAGTTATTTCCAGTTGTTCTTGATTATAATGTATAAATCTTCAAGTGAGGTATTCTTTATTAATTTATTTATGATGCTTTTATCACCAATCAATTTCCTAGTAGGCCAATTTCTGCCATATAACTTAATATGGTTTCTCTTTAGTGTAGTCAAGAATTTGAATATCCCTTCCTAAGGGTGATTTAAAGAAGTGATATCTATGTATCAATCAAGACCCTTCGTGTAGGTTAAATTTCCTTTGAAATTGAATATTTAACTGTAGTATTAAGTTACATTTACACAAGAATTCAATTTGGATGTGAAAAATGAAGTCAAAGTTTACTTTAGGGTAATAAAAGAAGAAGAAACAGTGTTCCAGAAGTAACTTGAATTAAAAAGAGATTTTTGAATTAACAACTTTAACAATTCTATTCTGTTTATAATTCACGCTTATAGTGTTTTATGCAATAATAATTAGCAATTTCTGTATCTTATGTGCCAAATAGATAAAGCAGGTAAAATATATTTTTTGGACCATTTGAGACAATTGCTAGATGGATGGTGCATAAATATTGGTTTATGGAATATTCTCTCCCCTTATACGATTCATCCCCTTGAATGTTCAACTATACTTTATGCCTTTATGGTTAAAATTTTCTTATGTCAATAAGCTATTGTAATTATTACAATAAGCTGAAGGTTCATATTACAACTCCTGAAACAACACATTATATGCTTTAGTTTTCAATCATCATCATCTTTGATCTATATTATAGGTTCTATAAAACCTAAATAAACTTACTGTTGTCAGTTTGATTAATCTATACCTTATGACAGATACTATTTGAGAACATAATTCACTTTCTTTCAGTGGAGCAGATGCTGGTCTTTCGTTGCAAAGTGCAGGACTTTTTTGGACACTTCTCATGATGACTTCATTTCTTTTTCAAGCTGCTGACACGGTGTTGAAGGTTGATAATTTTCTAAGTTAATTTCAAAGGATTTTTCTCATATGTTTTTTGCAACCTTCCTTCTGATGTTCTTCCTATGTTGCATTTGTAGGAAGTTATTTTCTTGAATGCTGCCAAGCAACTGAAGGTTCACAACTTGCTACTCAATATCTTTAATCTGTTGAACTCTATCTTCTATATATATGATTTGTGTCATTGTTTCCTATTTTTTGATGTTATCATTTTGAATTTTATATGAATCAATTATGCAAACAAATCAAATGATTTGAATCGCAGGGTGGATCAGTTGATCTTTTTGTGGTGAACTCTTTTGGATCTGCTTTTCAAGCAAGTATTCTGCTATCATCATTTATTTTATGATCAACTCAGCAATTTTTGTTAAGTTATTTTTATCTGCATTCTATATCTGGTCAAATTGGAAAGTGAATATCTAGTGATCTTGCACAGGCACTGTTTATATGTATTTTACTTCCTGTATTGTCAAAGTTATGGGGGGTTCCCTTCAGCCAACTACCAACATATATCAAAGATGGAGCAGCCTGCTTTCTTAATATAGGGTCGTTATCTAATGGTAAGTATGTCTACTTATCTTCAACTAGATGCCTTGATATTAGAGCAATTTTTTTACGATTGAACCAATTTTAACTCAAACATACATGCCCATGTTGTGACTGTTAAGAAATGCAGTACTTTTGACTTCTTTCTACCTGTTAGGTGTGGTATATCAATTGAAGCGTACTTAATAATTAATATAGTCTTCAGCATACACATATTTGTTAGTTTAAGATCCCTTTGCTCATTGATATGAACTAAAAATCTTTGGACCAACTATGCTTCTTGCTTGTATGTGATGCTTTACTCCTTTGTTTAAATACTATGACAGTTTTGTTTTTAATAATGGTGTGTGACATGGGCTAATTACCCAAGGAAATTAGCCTAAATTATTATATCATGATAACTTGCTGAAGGTTACCAAAAACAAAATGCATGGAAGAATGGCAGATAAATGCTTAGAGTTACTTTATATGTAGTAAAAACAATCGAAAGAAAGAAAGGTTTGCAAATAGAGTTTACTTTCTTTTCTACTTAAAAGAATAGAAAGAACATGGATTGCTTTATTGAGGGGGCATCGATCCCTATTTGTGATTAGGATTGAAGTCCCCATATAACATAGATGTGAGACAAAAGAGATTGCATAGTAAAGAAATAAAATGTAGATGTCAAACTAACCTAGTTTGGAGACATTGTAGGGACAAAGGTCGAGAAAGTGCCCGGTAAGGATATAAGTTGTTGATATATTTAGTATGAGAATATGTTATATTTAGTATGGGAATATCCTGGAATATGTTATATTTAGTATGGGAATATCCTGAGGACATATTTGGGATGCCAGAATATGCCACATGATATTCCATTGGATATTCTATCATGTAAATGCTATATAAAGCCTATGAGATTATCAATGAAATTCATCAATCAATCTCAACATGGTATCAGAGCCACCTTTCCACAAACCCTAATCCTAGCCGCCACCAAAACTCTAATCTAACCTTTCCCCCCTCCCCCTCCCTCTCTCCTTCCCCGCTGCTGCTGTCGCTCCCGATGCCGCTGCCGCTGCAGCTGCAGCTACTGCTGCTGCTGCTGCTGCGGCTACAGCTGTGCCGCTGCAGCTACTGCTGCCGCTGCTGCTTCTGCTGCGGCTACTGCTGCCGCTGCTGCTGCCGTGGCTGCCGCTATGCGAGCCACCCCCCTCTCCCCGCACGTAGGAGAGGACGACGAGGACGAAGGAGACGCCGATGCCTAGATCTGATGAAATCAGACATGTTCGGATCTAGGAGAGGACGACAAGAACGAGTGTGAGTCGTTGAGCAAGCGTGACGTGATCAGAGAAGAAGCATCGATGGAGGCAATCCTCAAGAAGCTGGATGCTAAAGATATTGCGACGTTGATGAAGTTAATGAAGATGTCGGCTGGTGAGAGCACGACAAGAACGTCGCCAAAGTTGGAACTTCCTTCCATCGATCTGAAGCTGGACGGACCAGCCACCTATCTGGGTTGGTTACGGCGGGTGAGAAGAACCCTTGCAGAAAAGAACCTGGAGGGATTCTTAACGGGCGAGAAGACAGAGCCGGACGAGGGCTCGACAGGACGCGACGAGTGTAAATCCACTCATATGGTGATTTACATCTGGCTTCTCAATTCCTTAGTCCAGTCTATTGCCTCTACAGTAGATGGCATTGAGATGGTGAAAGACGTGTGGGAGAAGTTGAGGAGAACCTATAATGGTGTGGGGAACAACTTACGGATCTTCCAGATAAAAGGGGAGATCGACGACACCGTACAGGAAGAGGTGACGGTGCAGGAGTACGCCACAGAGTTGGAGCATCTCTGGCTGGATTATGATCACTCCTCAAAACGGGTAAGCTGCGGGGACCCAAAGTGCAAGGAGAGACGTGTGTCTGCAGGAGAGGACGATAAAATTCATCAAAGGGCTGACTACAGCATTCGCACAGACAACAGCCTTACTTCTCGCCCAACCAGAGATTTCTAGTCTCGAAGAGGCTATCTCAGCCATGATCCAGGAGGAGACGTATATCAGACTACAGGCGGGGACAGGTGGTCCCCCCGAAGCAAAGTCAGCACTCACGGTTACTAGCTCGGGCGACACAGGATCCAAAGAGAGCTCTGGCAACACAATCGGCAGTGCTACAACTGCGGGGAGATGGACCATCATCGGTATGCTTATACCAAACCACCTAAGGAGGGAGACTCAGGTGGTGGACGAGGACGAGGGTATATTGGACGTGGTCGTGGTCGAAGGGGTCGACGAGGCGGCCGTAGCAGAAGGAAATGGAGGAGCTGTTGGCACCTTTACTGAGGAGGATCAGGCACTGCTGGACATGCTGGAGAGAAAGCAGAGAGCGTCAGCCGAGGGAGACAGGAGGAGTGGAACAGAGAATGCATCCATCCCATTCTTCGTTGGAGGCATCGTCGCTATGTATGCCCACCCATTAGATGGTACTGACGAGTCACTTGCTCTTGCATCTATGTCTTCCCTTAAAATGTCAGACTGGATTATCGACTCAGGAGCATCTCGGTATGTGACCGAGAATGCTAGTGAGTTTTCTTCATACACTCACCTAGCATCAGCAGACACCATTCAGCTTGCAGACGACACTTTTCAGCCAGTGGTCGGTAAGGGTACTGTTAATTGTACAGGTTCAGTAAGATTATCCAATGTTTTACATGCTCCATCCTTTCCAGTCAGTCTTCTGTCTATTAGTTCTATAATTCTTTAACTTAAATGCATTGTTTCTTTTGATATTCCTAAGGTGATCTTTCAGGAGAAAGGGACGGGACGAAGACTTGGGACTGGCACTTGGCATGAGGGACTGTGGTACCTAGATCGAGAAGGACTGGACTCAACATTGGTATCTATGGCTGAGAAGGCTGGAATGGGAGGGCTGCAGCAGAGGACTGAAGATACTTTGATACTTCATCATAGGAGGATGGGACATTCTTCCTTTGATACTCTAAGTAAGTTATATCCAGAGATTTATGTAAAAACAAATAAACAGAAATTAGTATGTGATGCATGCGAGTTAGGAAAACTTACTAGAAGCTTATATGTTGGTACTGGTCATAAGAGCTCTTTTGCTTTTGAGGTAGTACATTCTGATGTTTGGGGTCCATGTTCTACTAACGCTATGAATGGGTATAAGTACTTTGTTTCCTTTATTGATTGTGCATCTCGTGTTACCTGGCTGTATCTGATGAAAAATAAGAGTGATGTATCTGTCTGTTTTCGGGATTTTCATAAGCATGTCCAAACTCAGTACAATACAGTGGTGAAGGTACTGAGGTTTGACAATAGAACGGAGTATACTAACAAGACGCTTGCAGAGTACTTGTCAGCACACGGAATACAGCATTAGACCACTTGTGCATACACACAAGCACAAAATGGAGTAGCAGAAAGGAAGAACCGACACCTTCTGGAGACCGCAAGAAGTATAATGATCGACATGAATGTCCCACAAAATCTATGGGGGCATGCAGTGTTGACAGCAGCTCAACTTATCAACAGGATGCCTTCAAAAATCCTGGGATGGAAGTCCCCATGTGAAGTATTGCGAGGCAATAATAGTGGGATACTTCCACTGAAGGTGTTCGGATGTGTGTTTTGTGAAAGACAACAGACCATCAGTTGGAAAACTTGACCCTAGAGCGGTCAAGTGCATCTTTGTGGGCTACTCAACAACTCAAAAAAGGTATGTGTGCTGGAGTCCAGTAGAGAAGAAGTTTGTTAGTATGGATGTTCACTTCCGGAAGCATGAGCCATATTACCGCCAGGAGGGAACTTCACACAACATGCCTAATACTACCAGTATAAGGCGAGAGGGGGAGATGGAGAACTTGGTGGTAACCGATTTAGAAGTTTGGCACAGAGGCACGATTGAGGAGGAACATGAAGGTAAAACGGAACAGGGGGAGGAGATGAGAAGTGTTAGGCTTACGGCTCAGGGGGGATTACTTACCTATAGTAGAAGAGAGAAGCAAACTGCAGGACCAGTACCTACAGTGCTAGTGCTAAGTCCCTTGCCTGTGTCTGTCCTAACTCCTGAGACACCTACACCGTCATCCTTCTCATATACACCACCATCCTCCTTAGGTGATATCATTCCTCCTACATCTTTCACACCACTATCTACACGAAGGACTACTCGCAGTAATGCGAAAAATCCTCCGGACAGATATGGTTGGGATCTTGCTAAGTTTGTTTCTTATGACCATATCTCTTCTTCTCATGGAGCATTTATAGCATCTTTGGATAATATTACTGTACCTAACAATTGGCATGTTGCCAAGAACGATCCAAAGTGGAAAGCGGCGATGCACGATTTGGGAGCTCTTGAGAAGAACCACACTTGGGAGCTGGTGAGACTGCCAGAAGGGAAGAGAGCAGTCGGATACAAATGGATTTTCACGGTGAAGCAGAATCCAGATGGACAGGTTAAGCGCTACAAAGCTCGACTGGTGGCAAAAGGATACAGTCAGACGTACGACATTGACTATGACGAGACATTTACACCAGTGGCAAAGATGAGCACTGTCAGGACCTTGATCTCTCTGGCAGCCAATGGAGGATGGAAGCTACACCAACTGGATGTGAAGAATGCATTTCTTTATGGGGATCTAGTGAAGGAGGTGTACATGGAGATACCACCAGGATTTGGCACCAATCAGACAGAAGGCAAGGTCTGCAGACTAAAGAAGTCCCTCTATGGACTGAAGCAGTCTCCTCGAGCATGGTTTGACAGGTTCAGGAGAGCAATAATAGGGATGGGATATCAGCAGATCAATGCTGATCATACTGTCTTCTTCAGACGAAGTGGAGGCCACATCACCATGCTTGCGGTGTATGTAGATGATATGATTATTACAGGCGATGATGAGCAGGAGATCGCCCAACTCAAAGGGAAGCTTGGCAAGGAGTTCGAGGTGAAGGATCTTGGCCCTCTTCGATACTTCCTCGGGATTGAGATTGCTCGAGATACAGAGAAAATTGTTCTTTCTCAGAGGAAGTACGCACTGGACCTGCTTACAGAAACAGGAATGATGGGATGCAAACCAGCTACAACACCGATAGACCAGAAGTTCAAACTGGATGCTGAAGCTGGAGAACCAGTTGACCGGAATAGGTATCAGAGATTGGTGGACAAGTTGATCTACTTGAGCCACACTCGACCTGATATTAGCTTTGCGGTCAGTGTAGTGAGCCGCTATATGCATGACCCCCGAAAGGGTCATATGGACGCAGTGTACCAGATTCTGAGGTACTTGAAGGGAGCCCCTGGGAAGGGACTGTTTTTCAGAAGAAATAATCATGTGAGCATCGAGGGCTATTGTGATTCTGACTGGGCTAGCTGTGCTAACGACAGGAGATCTACATCGGGATACTGCATATTTGTAGGAGGCAACTTGGTCTCTTGGAGGAGTAAGAAGCAGTCAGTAGTTGCCAGATCAACAGCTGAAGCAGAGTATAGAGCTATGGCCTTGGGAGTCACAGAGCTATTGTGGTTGAAGAATATGCTGATGGAGCTGAAACTGGACCAGGGAGCCAAGATGAAGCTATGGTGTGACAACCAGTCAGCTATTAGTATTGCCAACAATCCAGTACAGCATGACAGGACCAAGCATATCGAGATTGACATATTCTTCATCAAAGAAAAGCTGGATGGTGGACTACTAGAGCTGGGCTATGTTCCAACCAAATATCAGGTAGCAGACGGATTGACCAAGGGGCTTAACTCTATCAGCATGATGAGAGGATGTGACAAGATGGGCTTAGTGAATAACTTTCGCCCATCTTGAGGGGGAGTGTTGATATATTTAGTATGAGAATATGTTATATTTAGTATGGGAATATCCTGTAATATGTTATATTTAGTATGGGAATATCCTGAGGACATATTTGAGATGCCAGAATATGCCACAGTATATTCCATTGGATATTGTATCATGTAAAGGCTATATAAAGCCTATGAGATTATCAATGAAATTCATCAATCAATCTCAACATAAGTTAAACATTATGAAGGCGAACTTTTTGAAGCTCGACTTTCTCCTGTATGTCTCATATGCTTGCCTTGGACTTTTCTATTGCCATATGACTTTGTCTCGTCTCCATTACTATTTCCAGGACTCCACATAAGACGGTTTTTAAACCTGCATGGAAGCATGCTATGATTGAGGAGATGGATGCACTCGTTTCTCGTGGCACTTGGGATTTAGTTCTAGGACCTCCATGCAATGTTGTAGTTGCTTGTTGGTGGGTTTTCACTCTCAAATATCTGCCAAATGCATTTATTGTTCGCTATAAAGCCTATCTTATGGCGAATGGCTTTACACAGACTTACGGGATTTCTTTGAGACTTGCTCTTATGTTGCTCGCATCAGCTCCATTCGGGTTATCTTTTCCCTCACGGTCAACCAAGATTGCATGATGTTTCAGTTAGATGTCAAAAATGTCTTCTTGTATGGTGATCTTGTTGAGGAAGTTTATTTGGAGCAATCATCCGGATTTGGTTCTTAGGGGGAGCATCTTGTGTGAAAATTGTAGAAGACAATCTATAGTCTAAAGGAAAGTCCCCGTGTCTGGTTTGAGATATTCAGCCAAGTTATAACTGCTGTTGGCTACAGACAATGTTATGTTGACAACTTCGTGTTTATCCAAAAAAACTATTTCGGGATCATTATTATGACAGTATATTGTGATGATATCCTATTGTCTGGCAATGATCTTGTGGGCATTAAGGGGACTAAGTCCACCTTCAGAAGACCTTTGTTACCAAGGGCTCGTGCCAGCATTGATATTTTCTAGGTTTTGAGATAGTCCATAACTGGTAAGTCGTACAATTCTCCCAGGAAAAATATTCTATGGACCTACTGCAGGAAAGTGGCTTACTGGGATTTAAATCCATCGATACTCCTATGAAACCAAATCTAAATCTATGGCATGTCGATGATTCGGAAATTGTGGATAAGTCGCAATACAAAAGATTTGTTGGAAAGCTCATCTACTTGACTACTACACGACATGACATTACTTTTGTTGTATGTTTGGTTAGCGAGTTCATGGAGGACCTGAAAATGTGTCTTTAGGATACAACTTTCCGGATATTGAGATACATTAAGAAGAGATCTCTGTGTGAAGATCTTTTATAATAATACAATAGACATCTCAGAATGAAGATGATAACTATGTTGGATCGAAGATAGATGTCTGGTTACTGTACTTATGTTGGAGGAAACCTTATTATTTGGAGCAAGAAACAAACATTGTCAGTAGATCTACTGTGGAGTCGGAGTATAAAACTGTGGCCCGAACTGTTTGTGAGATGATGCGGCTGCGGACTATGATGATGGATCATGGTGTCAAGTATAGTGAGCTATACCTATGCATTGTGACAATCATGCTGGTATTTCATTGCTAGTAATCCGGTCTTACTTGAGAGAATCAAAAACATTGAGGTGGACTTACATTTCGTTCCCAATGTTGTTAAGACCAAGTAGATCTCCACTCCATTTACTTGCTCAGAGGATCAAATCACCGACCTATTTACCAAGCCCCTCACGTTTCACCACTTATGTACCAAGTTGGGCATGCACGACATATTGGCTTCAGCTTGAGGGGGAGTGTTGCTGTATGTAGCCAAGTCCACTATGTACGTTGGACTGGCCTCTCTCTCTCTAGGAATAGTATCTTGTGTATATACTCATTATCAATTTTGAATGAAGACTAGGTTGGTTATTTCCTAAATTACATGAAAAAATATGAAAGATGGTAATCAATTTGGTCAAGGTAGCTGACCATGAAAAACGTATTACATACTGAAGTTGATTCTAAAACAAATATTTTAATAGAACCAGCCTCTATAGCTTGTAGCCTACAACTTAAATCGCATTGTTTTTGTTGCCTTGTGAAACACCAAACGAAAGGAAGCATTGATATTGTTTTCAATTGGTTGCAGGATGTGAAGGAGCACCCTTGCTACCACTGCTATTTGTACTGGTTAACATGGCCTTCAACATATCATTGCTGCATCTTCTCAAAATATCTTCAGCTGTGGTTTCTTGCCTTGCCTCCACCTTCTCAGGTTACTAACATCTATTTATTACTTATTGTCAAGTGAACCTTTTCTTTCGTGAGCTACAACCTAGCATTATTTCATGACCTCCCATCACGACTGAAGGGTGGGTCGTGTGCAACGATTGGATGAGGGCCAAGACATCTGGTGGATGCACGAACCTCCTATCCACTCGATGCATAGAACATTGCACACATGGTGGGGGATCATGAGTAGAAGTTATGCAACATAGCAATACCCATTTCTTAAGTTGAATAAAAAAGCTACTCTGTTTTCTTCCCACAAGGATGATTCTGTTACATCCCTAGATGCCACCATGGGGTTGCCCAGCGGTTGGAGCTGGTAGCGTTCTCGGGGAGGTCAAAGAAAACACTAGGGGCTACAAAGTGATCTTTTTAGCTTGATTAGTTTGAAATTTGTGCACTCCATACTAATTTACTGTATGTTTCATGTGCCTTTTTCTGTACAGTCCCCCTCTCCATCTATGCCTTCACACTTCCGTTACCATACATTGGAGTGGCATCATCGCTGCCTGCAGGCTTTGTGATGGGAGCAGCTGTCCTCGTCGCTGGCCTTCTTTTCTATTCCTGGACTCCGTCTTCCAGATCATCCACACAACAATCAGAGTCATGAAATTCCCAACTTTCCCCTTCTTTTTTCTCTCTTCTTATACCATGTTGTATATTACTTTTTATTTATTTATTTTTGTGTATCCGTGGGATCTGAGGAGAACAGAAGTTCTCTCGGATGCCATCTGTTGTATTCTACAAAAGGAATTCAACAGGACCTGAAATAAAAGGAGAGACATTGACAAATTAAAAAAAAAAAATTGGGAGGTGTTTGGTTGTCTGTACATGCAAATACTATGCAACATTTCTTGCAAACAATATTTGTTGCTGTAAATGGTTTTCCAAATTCTGGTTGACTGCATAAAGTGTTGCAGTAAATACAAATATGATGCTCAGATTGGTGTAAATAGAGGAATTTGTGTGCATATTTTTTTTTGGCTAAATTACAACTTGATACTCTCAACTATTGGAGTTTTTCAACTTGATATCCTCAACTTTGATAGGTATTGACTTGATACTCTAAATTTCAAAAATGACGAAATTACCTCTCATCTTCTCCCCTCCCCCCCCCCCCCCCCCCCCCCCCCCCCGGTTGTCACTACCCCGTCCCCCCCCCCCCTCGGGGCTGCACTACCCCGCTGCCCTCGCCCCCTTTTCACTCCATGACTGCAGCACACCTGTGCCCCCTGCCACCCCCCCTCTCTTCACCTGCGGCGGCGGCCGGCGCGTGGCGGAGAGAGGGGGGCAGGGTTAGGGCCCGGCGCGGGGAGGGGCCGGAGCCACGGGGTAGGGGTGGCGGGGTGGTGACAGCTGGTAGGGAGGGGGGGGGGGGGGGGGGGGGGGAGAGGAGGAATAATTTCGTCATTTTTAAAATTTAGGGTATCAAGTTGATATCTATCTAAGTTTAGGATATCAAGTTGGAAACTCGAATAGTTGAGGGAATCAAGTTGTAATTTAGCCTTTTTTGGGGGATGGTTGGAGATGTAAAAGATTGGGGATGGGATCCCTCCACGCACACGCGCGCGCGCACACACACACACTGTTGGTGTTTTAGCCTTTAGACTAGGAAAGATAGTCCCACATCTCCTACACCAAATGGTGAGTATCTCAATATAATGCATTGTTTGTGTTGAGGCGTGCACATGAGGTGTGGTGGGGCACAAGTGTGTGTCATATGGGAGTATTTTTCTAGAAGAAAAAATGATTAATTCCAACAAAGATGCAAGTTGATTTTTGTTGTTCGGACTCGGACTCGGACACGAACTCCATGATGTCTCGTGCATGCACGGGAGTGTTCAGAGAGTAGGCGTGGACTGACACACGACTATGCTGATTGTGGGATGATCTAAAATATCAAACTCTATTTTTCAGTATTGGTATTTTAGTCCCACATCGGATAGGAGAAAAGGTGAAGTCTCACTCCACTCTATAAATAGAGCCCCTTTGCCTCATTTGAAAGATGCACCAAAGAAGAGAGTTAAGGGAGTCCGTAAAGTTCAGGAAGCCCGTTCAAGTCTCAAAATTGACCGACAAGCGTTCCATAAGTTCTCTAAGAACTTGCTGGTTCCTGGAAGCGGATTGTATATAGGCAAATCTTGCTTTGAGCAACGGTGATTTGATCACCCCAGCAAAGCTGCTTTCTCTTTCTTCTTTCCTTCTCTTTTTCTCTGATCTAATCAGAAACAACTTGTGGGCTTTCGTCACTGCTGCTGCTAGCAATTCGATTTGTACCTTCTTTTTAGAAGCATTACATTCGTTTGCTGCTGTGATGAAATCTTTTTAGATTTTCGTTACCAAGAATCCTCCAAGGATCTCTGTCGTGCACCTTCCTTGATCGTGTTGCTACGAAACGTTATTTCTACAATCGTTTCATTTCTCAGTTTTCCATCGAAAATTATGCTCCAGGAATAACAATCTCAAAGCAAGATTTAGATTCGATGGAGAACAATAATGCAAACCTTCTCGATACAAGTTTTAACAAACTTGAGAAGTTTGACAGGGAGCATTACAACGTCTGGAAGAGAAAGGTCAGCCTTAATCTTCAACTCGTGAGCGTTGAGTACGTGTTGACAGATCCTGAGCCTTTAATTCTAGAAGGTGAAAATGCTCGAAGGGTAGCTGAGGCCACTGCTCTATAATCCAAGTGGAGGAGAGATAACAACATTTGCAAGTTGGTTATCCTAAACTCTATGGAGGACTCTCTGGCCGAGTCATACATCAGGACGGTCTATGCCAAGCAGGTCTGAGAATTTGTAGAGAATCTCTACAAGGCAGATGAAAACAGAAACAAGATCCATGTGACCGAAAAGGTCTGGAGGATGCGATTTGAGGATGACAAGACCATGTTGTATCAAGTAAAGGAGTTCCTCAAGTTACATTAGAAGCTGGCGTATGACGGCATGTCCTTGGTCGATTCATTTGTCGTTGGGGGCATTGTCGCCAAGCTCCCACCTGGGTGGAGCAATTTCATCACGGACATGTATTGCAAGAAGATGGAAGTGGATCTTGAATGCCTCTTGCACTGATTCATGTTGAAGACGAGCTAAGGACTATCACCAGCTGAAGGTGAAGTCAGTTCTATTCAAGCCAAAGCCTAAGGGTCATGAGGCTTGCTTCAACTGTGGCAAGAAGCACCAAGCCCAAACCAAAATAGCAGGTATGGCTAAACTTGGTTATTTTGATTACTTAACATGGTTGCTACTGTTGCACAGGTTGAGTTATCTAGTGTGGTAGCTGACTAGTGGTCGGACACTAGTGCATCTGACCATGTGTGCTCTCGAAGGAGCTGTTCACCGAGGATGAGCCTTGTTATGAAGACGGTCTCGATGGTGAACATATATCTAGCAGAAGATCTGAAGATCGAGAAGGTGGTTATGAACCACCGACAAGGACACTCGAATGCGTGTTGCACGTACCAGAGATTTTCGAAGATCTGATCTCAGAAAGTCTGTTGTCTGATACAGACTTGAAAGATGGACATTCGTACTAGCCATATGGTAATTTCTTGGCGAGGAACATGCTTCGAAAAGATGTTCGGTACTGAAGGGATGTTCGAACTTCTACTGAGTGCGATGAAGTTGCTTCATTGAATGGACATAGAGTTGGTCTATGATAGAAGCAGACTCAAGATGTTCTATCTGGGCCTTATCTCCAGAATGTAGGGGTAAAGAGGTGGAGGGATTTAAGATATGTACAGAGGCAAGACTATCAGGAATCTGCTCAGACAATTGAACTAAAGTATGGATCTTCTGGAGTTAGTACACTCAGATATCTGTGACTTTTATCAATTCTCCACGGAAGTCGGTTCGAAGTGTTTCTCGAAATGCTAATTTGAATGTCTTCTCAAGTCAAAGGATGAAGCACTCGAGAAGATCAAGGACTTCAGGCTGAAGCTGAACATTAAACCGGTCTACAACTACTCAGAATGGATCATGGCGGAGAGTGTCATTTTTTTTTTGGTTTCGTATCGTTCTGTTATGAACATCGAATTGGCTATGAAACGACTGCCCTGCATATACACCCAGGATTGATCAAGACGGAGAGAGTCATTTTTTGGATTCGCATCGTTCTATTATGAACATAGAATTGGCTATGAAACAACTGCTCCGTAGTATATATAATCCATGGAGTGTCAAAAAGGAAGATCAGGATGCTGTCAAAGATGATGATATCTATACTGTAGATCTTCCAATATGCTTCTTAGGATAGATTGTGTGTACGGCTACGTTTATTTCTCAATAAAGTACCATTCGTATATCTGACTATAATTCTCATCAGCACTGGTTCAAGGTTAGACCTAACTTGAATATCATTCAAGTGTGGGGGTGTATGGTGTACGTGAATCTTTCAGATATCAAGATTCAGAAGTCAGGGACGAAGACCAAGAAGATAGTATTTTTGGAATTAGCTGTTGTAAGCTATGCTTGGAGATCACTTGATATTGTATCAATCATATCATTGAGTCTCGCAAGGCAGAATTCTTTGAAGACAAAATTGCTAGGGACAAGAACATTATTCTCGCGGATGTTCCGGAGAATATTGTTGGTACCGAAGGAGCAAGTACTTTCAAAGATATAGTAGTCCAGAAGGTGGTTGTCGTTGATGACAATACTT
Source organism: Iris pallida (assembly GCA_029216955.1). Classification (NCBI taxonomy): domain Eukaryota; kingdom Viridiplantae; phylum Streptophyta; class Magnoliopsida; order Asparagales; family Iridaceae; genus Iris; species Iris pallida. The sequence goes on from JANAVB010021398.1 coordinate 1,543,982, forward strand.
GAACCAGTATTCGCTAAGCAATAAGCAAAGCGAGTGAGAAGGACGAAAGATTTCAGTGATAAACTTTATCATCCATCACGTGGAGGCTGATGAGGTGGTGAAGTCCAGAGATACGATCTTCTGGAGGAAAGAGACAATGAAGAAGTTGACTCTGTAACATCCAAGTATAAGTGGACGTTAGTTAATCTGCCTGAAGGAGCTAAACCTATTGAATCTTTGAGAAGAAAAAGACGAAATTCGAAGGAACTGAAGATGAGTTCAAGGCTAGAGGACTTGCTTAAGAATAGGAGATTAAGATGTCAACTATCAAGATGACGACGGCCGTGGTTGCTATTCATAAGTTGTTCTATCATCAGATGGATGTCTAGACAGTAGTTTTGGATAGAGAAATGACAGAAGAGATTCAGATACAACAGCCAGATAGATTTGTCGTTCAGGGTATTGAAGACAAGGTCTACAAGTTGGTGAATTCTATGTACAATTTGAAGTACACTCCCAAGCTGTGGCTCGAGAAGTTTGACCAGGTTATTAGGTCAAAAGGCTACAGTATCAGCGAGACTGTTAAAGTATGTTTACACGAAGTTCGCTGAAGAGAGAGGAGTCATCGTTTGTCTTTATGTGGACGACATAATGATGTGTCATTAGAACAAAGATGTTCCTCACGTCCAGATTCAGTATGAAGGACATGGGAGATGCGGATGTCATCCTGGGGATTTAAATAATCCAAACGAAAGTTGAGCTTGTCCTGTCACAAGCTCACTACGTAAAAAGTTGCTCACATACTATGGATATTAGGATCTTCCAGGGATCGATACTCCTTACAGGTGTGATCAAAGGTTGAAGCCAAATCTTGGAGAAGCGTCAGACAGTTGGTATACTCGAACATCATTTATAGTTTGATGTAGGCTATAAGTACCACCAGGCCTGATATAACTTGTGTTGTAGGCATGACGAGTCGATTCACAAGCAAGCCATGTGTTGATATTTAGAAAGCTGTGAAGAGAGTAATTGGATATCTCTCAGGGACTCAGAAAGATGCACTACATCAGTTATCCTGCAGGGGTAGAAGGCTTCAGTAATGCAAGTCAGTGCTCAGAAGGAGAGAAAGAAGAGGCTATATCTTCTACATGGATAAGGCTGCTATATCGAGAAAGTCAAAAAAGTAGATCCATGGGTAATGTGCTATATCGAAGAAGTCGAAGAAGCAAACATTTCTCTCACTATGGGATCTGAGTTCTGTTAGCTGTAGTAGATGAAGCGGAATTGCTTCGGGAGCTCAGGAATGATCTTTCTGTGGTTGGTACGCAAATTCGGGTGATGCCGATGTATTGCAACAACTTTTAGAATTAGCCTAAAAGAACCCTTATGTGGTTTCGTCTCTCTGGAGTTGGATAAACCCAATGTGAAGACAATTTATTGTTTATAACACTATGAAGAGGATACTTTGATAAGTCAAACAGAGGGATTTGTTGTTCTGTGAAAAGAGTGTTATTGCCGAAAACGTCGGGGCACGCTATTCGATGGAAAATACAGAAACTGAAACAGTTGTAAAGACAACGTTTCAAATGCAATTCCTTAAAGAAGGTTTTGCAACAGAGATCCAGAAGGATTCTGCAAATTACGAGATCTAAAAAGATATCGTAATACACGAATAATCTAAAGAGATTTTCGTGATCGTAGCAAACTGGCAGTAGTGGCTTCTAAAAAGAAGATACCGACAGAACTGCTAAAGGCAACAGAAGGATGACATGCGAGAAATGGAAATGCTGGGGTGAATTATCACCGTTGCTCAAAGCTTTATTCGCCCTCTGCGAACAGCTTCCAGGAACCAGCATGGTTGACGGAAAACCTTGGAACACTCCTGCTCTTCTGACTCCTCGGAAGACGGCGAACTCCTCTGGCAATGGCTCTACTCTTCTCTCTCTGTTTAAAGTAACAGAACCCACGCGTACTAAAAAGTACTAGTGTTTGTGTTAAAGAACATGCTCACTACTCTGTTGTGTTAAAGAACACTTAGAATTTTTCTTCCTGGAATTCTGATTACTACCACCCTCAGAGAGAGGAGAGAACCTGCATATATAGCCCACGGGGCGGTTGCCAAGCAGTTGCCTGAACTTCAGGGTAGTGGCAGAACCACTCCTGAACGTGCCGCAACTGCTGCAACCGTTCCCGCTCTAATATGCAGCCAGCCATACACACACAGCCCCTTTTACGCACCCTACGCACACTACGCACTCTACGCACACTGCGTACGCTGCGCACACTGCGCACACTGCGCACACTGCGCGTACTGGGCGTACTGGACTGCGTACTGGGCTGCGTAACTGGGACAGCGTAACTGGGCTCGCGTAACGGGCCGCGCAACGTGGTCGCGCAAGTGGCTCGCGCAACGAGCGCAACTTAAGCGCACTATGCGCCTAGCGACGATGCTGACGTGCTAAGTGCAAAGTGCGCCAACAAAACGCCACATTACGCCTCATGAGCCCTTGAGCCCGAGTCCGAGCCCGAGTCCGAGTCCGAGTCGCTAAGCTCATACGGAGCTTAGCTCCATGGAAATAAATTTCCAAGAGCAAAAAGCTTACAGCTTCTTAATTGTTGATTAAGCCTTTATACCATCAATAATTAATCCCACATGGCACACACCCATGTGCACTACATGTGCATCTCCATAAAGAGAAAAGACTCATATATGTGGAGATACACATTCCTTTCTAGCTGATGTGGGACTAAAAACCAAAACAAAAGGCTACAAACCCAACAATCCCCCACATATCTCTATATATATGAGTACGAGTGTTCCCCACAGTAACTGTCCATTATGCTTTTAGGATAGATGCCACTTAAGACTTGAATCTTCCCACGTGAGTCAAAAATCAAACTATAATACAAGAATAGACTAAGCCTTGAATTCTGCATCATAGCTGAAATTCTTTCCACTCACATAACGTAGTTACATGTGCTTCTGGCTACACATTAAAGGCCCTGTGCCAGCCTGGTTTCAGTGTATAATTTTGGGTGTCTACAAGTTTACCCTCAAGAGACGGCCTGATATCTCTGTCATACACTATAGGTGAGTTCATTATAAAGAGACATGGCATGAAGCGCTTTGCGCTTCCCTTGCGGTGCTACGCCGCTATGACATGGCTTAAAGCCGAGGCCTTACCCCGTACCGGGAACCTCATGGTAGTGTCATACTACAGTAGCATGAGGCAACCGCCTCTTTGTAGTGCCAAACTACCCAGCATGAAGCCTTAGGCTCCCTTGCGGTGTTACGCCGCAACGACATGGCTTGCAAGGCCGAGGCTTTATCCCTAACCGGGTACCTCATGGTGGTGTCGTGCCACTGTAACATGAGGAACTCCTCCTCTTTGTAGTGCTGACTACACCCCTCTTTATATTTAATATACAGCATTAGGCTAACTGCCTATTTGCGGTGCTACGCCGCTGTGACTTGGCCTTGAAAGCCGAGGCTTTATCCTATTCCTGGACAGCACCCCACATATAGGAACCTCATTGTGGAGTCACCCCACTGTAGCATGAAGTTTCACTCCTTGTAGTGCTGCTCTACCGTGCTTCCTGTAAAGCACTCCACGCATTCACTCTGCCTGAGAACTCATTAAGGCAATTAAGCCAACCTTCCCACAGGAACCGTTTTCCGCAAAAAATAATAGTAGACAACAGTGGTTATAGGTCCATAACCTCTCCATGTCCAATAGAACATGTACCCACTGTTCCTGATATTCTTCCGATTAGTGGTCCTCCCTTGAACCAAAAGCTAGATGCCTAGTAGATAAATCTTTGAACTATTAGCATAAAACTTTATGGTAGGAATACAAAAATCCAATATCAGAATGCCTTCAAGCCCATTTTACAAGCTGTGTCATTGACCAGCTGGCGCTTGAGGCCCTTGGTGAACGGATCTGCCAGGTTCTCCTGACTCCGAACATCAATCACTACAATAATACCTCTCTTGATAAGATCGTGTACTGCCCTGTGCTTCAACCGCACAGTCCTCTTCTTCCCGTTGAAGAGGTCATTTGATGCCACCGCCGCAGTCGCCTGGTTGTCGCAGTATATCGGTATCGTCGGTATTTGTGCCCCAACCAATGGAAGATCATACATGAGCTCCCGAAGCCATTCTGCTTCCTCGGCTGCGGTATCTAGTGCAAAGAACTCAGATTCCAAGGATGACCACGAGAGCATAGTCTGCTTCTTCGACTTCCACGATATAGCAGCTCCACCCATTGTGAAAATGTATCCACCTGTGGACCTCTCGCTCTCCACCTCTGAGCACCAACTGGCATCACTGAAGCCTTCTACTACCTGCGGATCTCCGCTGTAGTACAGTGCATATGTCTGAGTCTTCTTGAGATATCTCATAACCCGTTTCACAGCTTTCCAGTGTTCAGCACCTGGGTTGCTCGTGAAACGACTCAGCATTCCCACGGCGAAAGCTATGTCAGGCCTTGTGGCAGTAGTAGCATACATCAAACTTCCCATTACGCTTGCATACTCCAGCTGCCTGATGCTTTCCCCTGAATTAGGCTTCAGCTTCAGATCACACCTGTACGGCGTATCGATCCCTGGAAGATCCCGATACCCATAACGAGTGATCATTTTCTCAATATAATGAGACTGTGACAGCGCTAGTCCAGTGTCTGTCCAGATGATCTTGATCCCTAAGATCACATCAGCTTCCCCCAAGTCCTTCATACTGAACTTGCTTGAGATGAATTTCTTTGTCTCCGTGACACAGCTAATATCCGTACCCAGGATAAGCATGTCGTCCACGTACAGACAAACGATAACACCTCTTCCATCAGCGAACTTTGTGTAAACACACTTGTCCGTATCACTGACCATGTAGCCATTTGACCTTATAACTTTGTCAAATTTCTCATGCCACATCTTGGGAGCCTGTTTAAGACCATACAAAGATTTCACCAACTTGCAGACTTTATCTTCAAGACCCATGATGACAAATCCCTCTGGCTGTTGCATGTAAATCTCTTCGGTCAGCTCGCCATTTAGGAAAGCCGTATTCACATCCATCTGATGTATCACCATCTTATGTATTGCTGCGAGAGCAATCAACATTCTGATGGTGGTCATCCGGGAAACTGGAGCATACGTGTCAAAATAGTCAATCCCCTGTTTCTGAGAAAATCCCTTGGCTACCAACCTAGCCTTGAACTTGTCAAAAGTTCCGTCTGCTTTCATCTTCTTCTTGAAGATCCATTTGCATCCGATGGGTTTCGCTCCTTCAGGAAGATCAACCAACACCCAAGTGTTATTTGAGGTGATGGAATCAATCTCATTGTCAATCGCCTCCTTCCAGAAAACCGCGTCTCTGGTCTTCATCGCCTCATCATAGGTAAGCGGATCTGCTTCCACATGATAGGTGACAAAGTCACTTCCGAAGTCCTTCGGCCTCCTCACACGCTTAGCTGACGGCTCAGCTTGTTCTGGTTCAACCGTTGTTTCAACAACAACATCTTCTTGGACCACATCTTCATTGAAGACTTCAGTTTCTTGTACACCCTCATTATTCTCCGAAACATCCGGAAGAACAATATTCTTGTGCCTTGCAAACTTGTCTTCAAAATATTCTGCATCGCGAGATTCAATGATATGATTTGACTCAATATCAAGAAATCTCCGAGCATCACTCTTCTCGGCATACCCCAAGAAGATCGTCTTTGTAGTCCTTGTCCCAAGCTTCTGAATCTTTAGATCTGGAAGCTTGACATACGCCAGACACCCCCACACTCGAATGACATTCAAGTTAGGTCTGACCTTGAACCAGAGTTCATGAGGAGTAACGTCTGAAGTTGCATGAGGCACTCTATTTAGAATAAAAGTGGCCGTCAATGCAGCTTCTCCCCAGTAGCATTTAGGAAGGCCAGCAGTCAACAACATTGAATTTATCATTTCTGTCAACGTCCTGTTCTTCCTCTCAGCTAATTCGTTTGATTGAGGAGAGTACGGAGCCGTAGTCTCATTGACAATTCCATGTTCCTTACAGAACGATGCGAATTCATGAGACCTGTACTCCCCACCTCGATCACTTCTTATCCTTTTGAGTTGTTGTCCAGTCTGCCGTTCAGCTTCGGCTCTGAACTCCTTGAACTTCTCGAATGCTTCGTCTTTAGCCTTCAGCAAGTAGACGAACGCATACTTTGAGAAGTCATCGATGAAGGTTATGAAATACTTCATCCCGGCCTTTGTAGAGAACTGTTTGAAGTCACAGATATCGGAGTGAACCAACTCCAGAAGATCTGTACTTCGATTAACCCGAGGAAAGGGTTTCCTTGTGATCTTCGTTTGAGCACAAACTTCACATTTCTCTACCTTACCCCCACATTTGGAAATAAGTCCTAGACTAGACATTCTGTTTATTCGTTTACAATGAACATGTCCTAGCCTATTATGCCACAACTCAAGAGTATAAGCAGAATGAGTGACTTCATTAATTACATTAATTAAATTGGACTGATTTACAAGCTGAATCTTGAACATTCCTTCGGTATAAAAAGCTTTCCCGAAATATGTTCCCTTGATAGACATCACCATCTGGCCAGCATTGATGTCCATCCTAAGGCCTGCATTGCAGAGTAGGCCTCCCGAGACCAGGTTCTTGGCGATAGCAGGTACGTGCTTTACGCCTTGAAGCGTCAGAGACTTCCCCGAAGTCAGCTTCAACACCACCGTCCCGATCCCGAACACTTCAGCTTGTGCTTGGTTCGCCATCATAACCACTTCAGAAGTAGGTTTATAGGTGGTGAACCACTCCTTACTGGAGCAGACATGGCAGGAGGCTCCAGTGTCTACCCACCAGTCAGAGTCAGTCCTTACTGCATCAACCTGTGCAATCATAGCAACTACGTCAGTGATCATAGATACCTTACTAGGCTCTCCTTGCTCTGATTGCTTGGTCTTTGCTTTGCACTCATTCTTAAAGTGGCCCTTCTTGCCACACTTGAAGCAAGGCATTTCTGACTTTGGCTTCTTTTTCTTGATAGAAGTTCCCTTGACTTTTAGATTGTCAGGGTTCTTCTTCTTGCTGTGGAAAGCCGCCTGCTTTCCCTTTGGTTCCTTGGTCTGAACCAGATTGGCGTTAGCCAATTGCTTGGACAGTGTGTCCACCTTCAGTTGAGCCCACATCTGGTCCTCAACATAGATTTCCTGTAGGAGATCTTCAAGGGTGATCTCCAACTTCTTCCTATGCATGTTTGCATAGAACTTGCTCCACCCAGCGGGGAGCTTTGAGACAATCCCTTCAACAACAAACTTGTCGGGGAGGGGCATCGCCTCGTCTTCCAGCTTCTGTCGCAGTTTCAGGAACTCCTTTACCTGCGGCAGCATAGACTTTTCGTCCTCAAAGAACCACTTGTGATATTTTTCAACCATAAATATTTTACTGCAGTTCTTGTCTTCTTCGTAGAGTTTTTTAGAGACTCCCATATGTCTCTAGCGATATTCTTCTTAGAATAGGATTCTGCTAGGGAATCCTCCATAGCATTCAGGATAAGCAACCTGCAAATGCTATTCTCCCTTATCCACTTGGCCTGAAGTTTAGTAGCCGCAGAGATTGCGGCAGCAGACCCAGTATCTGGAACGGTAGGTTCATCTTCAAGAAGCACGTGATCCACGTCTCTGAGTTGAAGAGTGAGATAAACCTTCCTCTTCCAGACTTGATAATGCTCTCCATCAAACTTCTCTAACTTACAGAAGTCAGTGTTTAGGAGTGAAGCATTAATGTTTTCCATCGTAGCAATAAAGCTTTGAGATTGTTATTGCCGGGAACGTCGGGGCACGCTATTCGATGGAAAATACAGAAACTGAAACAGTTGTAAAGACAACGTTTCAAATGCAATTTCTTAAAGAAGGTTTTGCAACAGAGATCCAGAAGGATTCTACAAATTACGAGATCTAAAAAGATATCGTAATACACGAATAATCTAAAGAGATTTTCGTGATCGTAGCAAACTGGCAGTAGTGGCTTCTAAAAAGAAGATACCGACAGAACTGCTAAAGGCAACAGAAGGATGACAGGCGAGAAATGGAAATGCTGGAGTGAATTATCACCGTTGCTCAAAGCTTTATTCGCCCTCTGCGAACAGCTCCCAGGAACCAGCAAGGTTGACGGAAAACCTTGGAACACTCCTGCTCTTCTGACTCCTCGGAAGACGACGAACTCCTCTGGCAATGGCTCTACTCTTCTCTCTCTGTTTAAAGTAACAGAACCCACGCGTACTAAAAAGTACTAGTGTTTGTGTTAAAGAACACGCTCACTACTCTGTTGTGTTAAAGAACACTTAGAATTTTTCTTCCTGGAATTCTGATTACTACCACTCTCAGAGAGAGGAGAGAACCTGCATATATAGCCCACGGGGCGGTTGCCAAGCAGTTGTCTGAACTTCAGGGTAGTGGCAGAACCACTCCTGAACGTGCCGCAACTGCTGCAACCGTTCCCGCTCTAATATGCAGCCAGCCATACACACACAGCCCCTTTTACGCACCCTACGCACACTACGCACTCTACGCACACTGCGTACGCTGCGCACACTGCGCACACTACGCACGCTGCGCGTACTGGGCTGCGTAACTGGGCCAGCGTAACTGGGCTTTTATGCACCCTATGCACACTACGCACTCTACGCACACTGCGTACGCTGCGCACACTGTGTGCAAAGTGCGCCAACAAAATGCCACATTACGCCTCATGAGCCTTTGAGCCCGAGTCCGAGCCCGAGTCCGAGTCCGAGTCCGAGTCCGAGTCGCTAAGCTCATACGGAGCTTAGCTCCATGGAAATAAATTTCCAAGAGCAAAAAGCTTACAGCTTCTTAATTGTTGATTAAGCCTTTATACCATCAATAATTAATCCCACATGGCACACACCCATGTGCACTACATGTGCATCTCCATAAAGAGAAAAGACTCATATATGTGGAGATACACATTCCTTTCTAGCCGATGTGGGACTAAAAACCAAAACAAAAGGCTACAAACCCAACAAAGAGAATCATGTTTGCATATTACAAAGTATTAAAGTAGTCACCAAGGTACTGATACAAAAGGTTTGACAAACTTATGGTGGACTACTATAAGAGCCCATACGACAACTATGTAATCATTGGAAACTTAAGAATGTCTCATTTACTTATATATATATATATATATTTATATATATATATATATATATATATATATATATATATATATATATATATATATATATATATATATATATATATATATATATACACAGATGACATGCTCATTACAGCTAAAGATATGTTAGTAATTAATTTAGAAGTAATTAAAGTTTTTTTTATAAGTGGTGAATTCAATATCAGAGTTCTTGGACCAGCTCACAAGATTTTGGAATGGAGCTAGATCAACATGGATAGCATGCCGTGCAGGTTCTCCTACCGTAGGAGAGTTGTATCCGCAAGATACTAGTGAGGTTCAACATGTAATACTTCATTAGCTAGACATTTTCGTATTTCAACAACTCTCGCACCATATTCTGAAAAAAAGGAATATATATATATATATATATATATATATATATATATATATATATATATATATATATATATATATATAGAGAGAGAGAGAGAGAGAGGAAAATGTACCTAAGGTCGACCTTAGGTACATTTTCCTCATATATATATATATATATATATATATATATATATATATATATATATATATATATATATATGGAAGAAGGGTAAATTTTATTCCAAACTAAACACTTAATCATACAATCATACAATCAGAGTGGGCTACCACTCATCAGGTTTCCATAGCTTTTACATCAAAATCAATGTTATGGAGGATGCCTACAGGAGGAGTGGTAAGTCCCTTGAAGATGCGACGATTCGGTTTCCTCCATACATGCCAGACAGTAGCAGCTAGCCGAATTCTAGCATTCTTGAACCAGATCTGCCCTCTCCCTCTTCGCTCCCGGATTCCATTGATGATATCTTCGCTCGCCCTGCCAGTGTCACATCCGCCCAGTGCATGACATTGTTCATTCCAGATGTACCAGGCCACCTCACACTCAAAGAATAAGTGATGCATAGATTCATTATCCAGGTCACACAGCACACACTTTGGGCTGGGCACCTGAATCCCAAACGAGATGAGTCTGTCCCTCGTCAGAAGTCGACCCAGAAGTAAACGGTAGACACAAAGCTGCATCTTTCTGGCCAGACCCTTGCACCATATGAATTCAAAATCAACACTAGTAGGGAAAGAACGACGCACAAGATTGAAACAGTTGTGGAACCTGAACTCTCCGGAACCCCCAGTATCCCCCGGCGGATCCCAGATCCAACAATCAGCTGGCTGCGTCGGATCAATCCCGACCGTGCGAATAACCTCTCCAAGTTCCTCAGTATCACAGTAGGACTCAGGACTCCAAATCCCATTCCTGATAATGCGCTGGCAAGTCAGCCCCGTACCAGCCTCCCTGTGCGACCGGTCTCCCAGGATCTCTAACAGAGATTGCCGCTCTAGCCATGGGTCCCGCCAGAGGTCCGTTCCAGCTCCATCTCTCATGGTCCTCCGGATGGAGGATTTGAGTGCAGCTCTGTATCGCAAGATATGCGTGAAAGTAACAGAGTTATTATTATCGATGGAGCAGGTCCAAAAGTTGTCTTGCTTCATATATCTATTGTGCATCCAGTCAGCCCATAGAGATCCCCTTTTAATGAACCTCCATGCTAGCTTCAGAGTCGAGGCCTCCCTGATCTCCAGCAAGGGTCTAAGTCCCACTCCTCGCTCCTTCCTCGGGCAGCATAGCTGCTCCTAAGAGATCGCATGCATACCCCCCTCCAGATGAAATCGGCACAAATCCTCTCCACTTTCCAGATGGTAGCGGCAGGAATCAGAATAGACTGGAGCCAGAATTGAGCCAGGGACTAGATAACCGATCTAACCAATTCAATGCACCCCCCAAATGATAGTCCAGTAGCCCGCCATCCTTCAACCCTCCTCTGGGCATACTCCACCAGACTATGGCAATCCTGGTCTCGAGTATAATTGACTGTCAGAGGGACTCCTAGATATTTTATCGGAAGATCACTCCTCTCCACACCCAAAGCTTCGGCTCGTTCCTCCTTCCGGGGGCAAATGGAACTGAAGTAAACCCGACTCTTCTTTCGATTCATTTGAAGCCCTGTAAGAGCTTCCAGATCTCCTATAATCTTCGAGATCGTGTTCATACCTTCTATCGAAGTCTATATGAATATCAAGAGGTCGTCTGCATAAATAAGATGAGTAACAGGTGGCTCGATCCTCCTGAACAGTAGGACAAGCCTCCCACTATGCATCGCCATGTCCATCAAATAAGTGAAGTACTCCATGACAAGCATGAACAGGTAAAGGGACAATGGGTCACCTTGCCAGAGCTCACGATTGCTGCGGAAGAACCCATACGGGGTACCCTAGATGATGACAGAGAAGGTGGGGGTCATGATGCACTCCCGAATCCTCGTAACCCACCGATCATCGAATCCCATGGCAATCATCGGATGGCATAGGAATTCCCTATTGACCATATCATATGCCTTCCTCAGGTCCAGCTTCACGCACGCCTTCTTCCCTCCTGGTTTATTAAAGTCTCTCACCATCTCATGTGCAAGGAGACTGTGCTCAGCAATCGATCTCCTCTTTATGAAAGTCGCCTGCTTCGGAGAGACTAAGCCCTGCATGATCCCCTCCATACGTCGGCACATAAGGTGCATAATTATTTGTAAAGATAATTACAGCACGCTATAGGCCTAAAGTCTGCCAGCGATGTCGCACCTTCTTTCTTTGACACAAGAATCAAGAAGGTATGATTCAGCTCCTTCACCAGCTTCCCCTTAGTGAAGAACTCGTGAACCGCCTCGAGAATCGGGAACTTCAGAATATCCCAGTAGCGTTTGTAAAATCTACTGCTAAATCCGTCCGGCCCTGGGGCTTTATTGGGATCTGCCTTCATGATGATAGTCTCCACCTCCTCCATAGTGACCGGTGCAAGTAGTTGGCTATTCCCATTGGGAGTCACCAACCTCTTCGTAACGATATCTGGAAACACAGATAGATAGTCTGAAAATACAACTCTGAGTAATACCTGACAACCTCTCCTTGGATCTTCGACGGCTCCCCTACTAGATTGCCCTCTCCATTGAGCAGCTGAGATAGGTTGTTCTTATGTTGCCTGGTCCGGATAACATCATAGAAGAACTTGGAGTAGCGGTCTCCATCCTTAAGCCAGGAGCATTTAGCGTACTGGGCTGCACTAATCTCCATCTGCAAACGTAGAAAGTTGACTTCCTCGATCAGCTCTTTCTTTCTAGCCGCTAAGTTTCGGTTCAGCATATCAGATTGCATGAAATTTTGGATGGAACTGAGCCCTGCCTCCTTATCATCTAGTGAGGACTTGGGTAATCTCTTCACCCAACTCCGGATAGCCTTCTTCATGTGCTTGAGCATATGTACCATTCGGTACTGAGCCGTACCCTCCCGTTGGCTAAGAAGACCCTCCGTAACAGCCTCCAAGTATCCACCTGAAAGAAACCAGTTGTTGTTGTACCGAAAAGGATGTGACTTCCAAGTAGGTCGCTCTGTGAAGCCAACCCTGATGGGAGAATGATCGTTCGTCCCAGCTGCTAGACCCTCAGCCAAAGAATTAGGGAAGCGGCGAAACCACTCTCCGTTGCCCAGAGCTCTGTCCAACTGGCAAGCAACCCTGTTACGGATAGCTTTGTTATGCCAGGTCCAGATATGTCCCAAACGCGCCAATCCCTGAAGTTTCGTCTGGAGAAGACATCTCTGGAAGTCGTACAAAATCTGATCTGGAACCGGTCTGCCACCCACCTTCTCCCCTCTGTGAAGAAGGGCGTTGAAGTCACCCATCAAGAGAAGTGGAAGATGCAAGGAGTCAGCAGCGGAAGCTACTCTGGATATATCACTCAACAGGGCCTCCCAACGTTGCCTGTCGTTGTGGCCGTACACTGCTACCAGCAAGAACAGAAAACCACCTTTATTCGTGAAGGAGATGGTAATCAGCTGCTCTGACATCAGGACCAAATCTGCTCCCCAACTGTTGGTATTCCATCTAACCCAGATCCTCGCCATGTCGTAAAGTGCTAGATTGTGGAGTTGAACCCAATGAGTGGGGGTCCGTCGAGCAAGAGTCTTTTCTCCTTTAATCTTGGTCTCCAACAAAACAGAGATGCCACACTGCTATCTGCGTAAGACCCCACAAATCTCCCTCTATCTTCCTAAGGAGCACGCACCCCTCACGTTCCAGGCGATAACCGCCATTAATTATTAAAAGTGAGGTTCCCCTGAACTTCTCATGGACAGGTACCCGAGGGTGGTACCACGTCCGTCGCTGTCATGTCCTCTTCCGCCCCAGGAGTAGGAAAATATTGGTTTGTTGCCTGTGAGAGCATCAGAGCCCAAGCGGGTTGTCCACACATAATGCCTCACCAAGAACAGGGGAGAGTCCCCCCTCCTTTGGGGGTCTGTCGCACAGAGGGCCAGCATGTCTCTTCCTGCTGTAAACTCTCTCCTCGGATGATCCTCCATCTCCTCGATGCTCTCGCCCCGAAGCCAACTTGCCTCTGGTGACTACGCTCCTCTGTGCCAAGAAGGTGACCATAGCCCCGCTAGTGTGTACCGGCTGGGGTGAGATAGTCAGACTCAGGCCACTAGCCTCTTTCATCGGCCGATCCCCCTCCTGCATGATGTCCTCAGCTCTCTCGTCCCCGGAGGTAGTCTCCATCGCCCGTGATGGACCAGGCTCCTCAGTAGATTTCGAAGGCGGCACCGACTTCGGTCCTCCTGTCAGGTATGTACTGTCAAGGTGCCCGAAGCAAGCGCAGTGTGAACAGGCTGGGAGAACCCATTCGTACTCCACCTTCTGGGTTGGGACCTCTCTAGAAGGGACTTCATACTCCAATATAATCGGTAGCTCCCCACCAGCCCTGATCTCAACGAACATCCGAACATATATCAGCCTCGATCGAAAGGTTATAGCATCATCAGCCTTGATCGGTTTGTCCACTAGACTGGCGAGCCTCATAAGCAATGGAATGCTCTAAAACTGTACTGGAAACTCCGAGAAGCGTATCCAAACATGGATGGCATTTAGGACTTCCTTCTCATAACGCAAATATGGTGTCCACACTTTCAGAATGATCAGCCTGCCATCAAACATCCACGGCCCTCCTTGAAGGATCCTAGTGATATCGTCCGCTAGCCCAAACTTCACATAATAGAAGCCATTCTTCCTAGCAAATATCTCCATGCTTCCTTTAGGCTGCCAGACACGAGCCGCATAAGCCCGGATCTTCCCATAGAAGGGCTTGTTCCCCAGGACGTACAAAACCAGTGTGTTTTTCTAGAAAGCAGTCACCTTTTCAATCTCCTTCGTAGGAAACGAGGCTCGAAAGCCACTCTTTGCCTTCTTCGGTGGCACGAACTCCATGGATGTAGGGCTTTTTGGACCCACAGGGTTGCATATGTCAGCCCAGGACTTTTCCACAGGACGGAGAGCCATCCCCTGAGAACGAGGAACGACCCCAGGAGGAGATGACCCTGTTCCCTAACCTCCTAAGTCAATCACTTTTCACATCCCTTTATCCGCCACAGTCACCTTGGGGCGCCGCCCAACCGATCTTCCAGCAGTACTATTCCCCGCTAGGGGAGGGACCGCAGGACCATAGGACGTCTTCCGCAACCCCGAACCCTCATCCGTTCTCCTTTCACAAGTGTAGCGTGCCTTTAGGTGAGTCTACACGCCGCCCTCCTTGTCCCCCGTCTTGTCACCCCGACGTCTCCTAACCGTCGTCCAGCCACCTTCCTCCATCTGTCCACCCTAAGATCCAGAACCGGATCCAGGTTGAAAATTCAGAGTTCCCGTCAAATCTGGAACCCATCGATCTGCCCCGGTTACCGCCGTCGTCGTCGTCGACCCGTCGCCGCGTCACTGCCAGCGCCATTTCTGCCACAGTCGGTGCCACCAGGGGTCTTACCGCCACCGCCGCCAACCTCCTTGCCTGCGCCGTACGCGACCTTGCCGCCACTGTCGGTGCCTCCTGTCACGCCCCAGAACCAGAATACTGGAGAGCGGGAGAATGACTCAGCCAGCTACGTATTACGGGTAGAGGAATACCGTATAATACGATCAATGCTGTCTAATAGGACGAGGGGGTGCATACTACATAAAAGTTACACTATGGTCACTTCACATCTATTATCTCAATCATTCAAACACGAAATAGAAATAGAGAACATGTAAGATAAAGCAGTAAGGCGTCCCAAATGCTCAGTCAAAATGTTCTTGATATCTGGCTTTACAAAACATAGCCAGATGACGAAGCAAGGTATACACAATTGTTTATCAGTTGCAGCCTGACTTAGTTACAATTATATAAAAGTAAGTACAAGACGATCCGACTAACATGTCGGTGCCAAACGACAAAGTATAAAGTAAGTAACAAAACGAACGGGGAAGTAAGGAACCCACTCGAGTCCTCCTGCGATCATTCCTCTAGTATTGACCATCTTGGAGGTGGAAGTAAGCTGAGTCCTCGGAAACCGGCTCTAAATCTGGCCATGCAAAACTAGAGAGATTAGACCTCTAATAGCAAGTACCGCAAGGAAGCACGATATGAGAAATTAAACCAGTAAATAAGGGAATATAATAATAGATCTCTGCTTGCTACTGGGATTCACATAACATCACGACACTTCGAACCAACCTCCCAACCAAACAAGGACAGAAGTTGGCCCGTCATGTCTCGACACTCTGATCATCTCAGTTAGTCAACAGAGTAGGTACAGTACACAACCAAATCAATTTAAACGGCCATGCAACTACTACGGCTTGCTATTGTAGGTCCCAAGTTATCTTGGAATTATGCGATAAAGGATTCCTCATTTCTTACTATGTGCAAGCAAGGCTAGTCTACCCAGTCAATCAATTGCGCCAATCATGAATTAGACGAGTCCCAGCGGGACGCTCGTCATCAATATACAATAAATAATATAAGCAGATACCGCTCCCTACCCGTATGACAGATTTGCAGTATCTGTGAGAACCAACCGGCCTGTCGGGCACTAATAGTCCCAAAGAGGGCTGCCATGTAAGAACTCGGGAATCCATTCTCTCCATGCAATCATTATTTTATTTAACTTAGTAGCCTCTATGTTAAGTGAAATCCCATGCCGTGGATCATGGTCATTCAGAATGAGTACTTCCGTACAAAGTACGATATGCCCAACTCTACAACGATACCTGTGCGGTTAGGTTGTAGGTCTTACATAGCGTAATGCAACAATTAAAACTAACCACGGAATAAATCATGCCTTGACCATAAAGTACACATGCTACTTTTGTAGAAAAAATAAATAAATTGAAGCCTGCATATGCATGTATGCCAATTATTCGGGATCGGCCAATCGATTAAAATAGTTCATAATTAATATGATCGTGTCTCATTCATTCAATTCAATAAGACGACTAGCCAGTCTCTTAGTTCCAACTAGGAAAGCATGATCAATTATTAGTCAAGGTCATAATCAATATCAATCAATGTTAATTCGGGACAAGAATCAGTCAAAAGGCATCATGGGCTAGAGTTCATGCGGCTGGGAAATTATAGAAGTTCATGCGGCTGAGAATGCATATGTGGTCAGGATCTCATGCGGCCAGGAAGTGTCATGCGGCCACGAAAAACAGCAGTCAACAACATACGACCACGGAAAACAGCATGCGCCAGGAAATAGCATGCGCCAGGAAACAGCATGCGCCAGGAAACAGCATGCGCCAGAAAATAGCATGTGCCAAAAAATAGCATGTGCCAGGAAACATCATACGCCAGGAAACAGCATACGCCAGAAATAGCATGCGCCAGAAACAGCATACGCGAGGAAACAACATGCGCCAGAAACAGCATGCACCAGAAAACAGCATGCGCCAGGAAACAGCATGCACCAGGAAACAGCATGCGCCAGGACAGCATGCGCCAGAACAGCATGCGCCAGAAAACAGCATGCGCTAGCAAACAACATGGCAACAGTGTTTTGCCAGCAAATAACATGCGCCAGGAAACAACATGCGCCATGACAGCATGCGCCAACAAACAGCATAGCAACAGCTTTTTGCCAGCAAACAGCATGCGCCACGAAAAACAGCATGCGCCAGGACAGCATGCGCCAGCAAACAGCTTGGCAACAGCTTTTTGCCAGCAAACAGCATGCGCCAGGACAGCATGTACTGCTCATCTTCTCCAATCAGCCTCTAATTGCCATGAAAACCCATGAACCAAAAAGACCATAAATCACTCAAAATAAGTCGAAATCAGGACTTCCAATAGTCTAAATTGGGTAGAATCAAATTCCCTACAACATGGAACCATCAAAACTTAAAAAATAACAAAGTTACTAGATCAAAACCTAAAAATTCCGAAAATGTCTTAAACTTAGATCTACATGAAATGAGCCTTGGGAATTGAAAATGCTAAGTACTAAAGTATCTAAGAATCTTGATAGGAAGACAATGGAACAACAAAAATGGAAATCCATCAAGAAGCAAGTTGGCACTTGCCTAGCCCTCCTAGGTTGGTGGGGGAGTTATGAGGAAGAAGAAGAGTAATGAGAAGAAGTAATGAAGAGAGAGAAAGGGGATGGGCTTTAAATGAAGGGGTGGTGGTAGGTGGGGGTTTGTTTCGGTTCATGATGAACCAATCATAATTAAACCAATCCAAGCCGAACCCAAAGCAAAGCTAAAACAGAGTATAAAAGCAGAAAGTAAAATGCAGAAATAAAATTGCAGGAAATTAATTAACATGAAATTAAAGGGATTTAAATACAGAATAATATATGATAAATATTAAATAAATACATTCCAGCAGTACATGTATTTAGAATATGTATTCTGGGAACGGGAAGTGACATCTCTACCCTCCTTAGAAAAATTCTGTCCTCGGAATTTCAAATCCAAGCAGGATAGATACATCGGAGCTAAACTAATCTAAGTATAAGCAATTGAGTAAGCAATCATTCTACAATGCCAATAGCAAGTAACATATCTATGTTTAACTATCGACGACACCAAGCAATTCTACTCATATGGTGATAAGCATGAGGAGTTAAGACAATCAAGATATACATAAAGAGATATACCTTGTGAGTCAAACAGGTACGGATACCGTGATCGGATATCATCCTCACGTTCCCA
The DNA here is from genome assembly GCA_029216955.1 of Iris pallida. Classification (NCBI taxonomy): domain Eukaryota; kingdom Viridiplantae; phylum Streptophyta; class Magnoliopsida; order Asparagales; family Iridaceae; genus Iris; species Iris pallida. The sequence continues at coordinate 1,562,233 of JANAVB010021398.1, forward strand.
CGTTGACTCCCCTAAAGAGTGATGACCCCAAGCAACCCGGACAAGGCTAATTGTTCGGTTCTTGAGTATCTTCTCGCTTCGGTCCAAAATAGACACAGGCTGTTCCTCGTAAGATAGGTTGGTACCAACAACCAGCTCAGAATGATCAAGGATATGGCTTGGGTCCGATACATACCTACGTAACTGAGATACATGGAACATGCCATGCACCTCTCGTAACGAAGGTGGAAGGGATAAACGATAAGCAACATCGCCTATCCGATCAAGGATAACAAACGGGCCCACGTACCGCGGACTCAACTTCCCGCGAACGCCAAATCTAATGACCCCACAGGTAGGTGAGATCCGTAAGAACACGTGGTCCCCAACGGAAAACTCTAGCGGCCTACGATGCTGGTCCGCCCAATGACGATGCCGATCCTGCGCAACTCGAAGTCGCTCTCTAATTCCCTTGACCACTTCAACTGTCTGGACAATCATTTTCGGGCCTAACATCTTCCTCTCTCCGATATCATCCCATGCCAGTGGCGACCTACACTTCTTACCATATAGTGCTTCAAATTGCGCCATCTGGATACTGGCTTGATAACTGTTATTGTATGAGAATTCGACTAAGTGCAGGTGGCTCTCCCAAGATCCTCCAAAATCTAAGGTGCAAGCTCGCAACATATCTTCTAAAGTCTGAATTATTCTTTCTGATTGCCCGTCCGTCTGTGGATGGTAAGCCGTGCTAAATCTTAACTTGGTACCCAGACTATGATGTAAGCTCTTCCAGAAATGTGATGTAAAGCGGGTATCTCTGTCTGACACAATATTGACAGGGACTCCATGCTACCTGACTATCTGTTGCATATACAACTCTGCCAACTTTTTTGTAGATTGTCCTACTCTGAAAGAAAGAAAGTGTGCCACCTTCGTAAGCCGATCTACTATCACCCAAATGGCATCTTTACCACTTGGTGATCTCGGTAAACCGGTCACAAACTCCATTGTAATATGTTCCCATTTTCATTCCAGAATAGAAAGCGGTTGCAATAACCCAGCTGGCCTCTGCTGCTCTGCCTTCACTTGCTGACATACCAAGCAACGGGAAATGAATCTAGCTATCTCCCTCTTTATTCCGTTCCACCAGAAGTGTTGTTTGATATCTTGGTCCCTCCAGGATGTATAGAATACCGAGAACTGTGAGCTTCTGTCATAACCTCATGCCTGATATCTCCACTAGGCACACATAGGCGCGATCCAAACCTAAGGGTACCATCTTCATGAATTTGCATCTCCTTCCTGAGTCCTGACTACATTCTGCTCTAAGCTTCTGAATCCTTGGGTCCTGTGCCTGAGCTGCCTTGATCCTGTCTACCAAGTCGGATTGAACTTGTAGACTTGCCAGAATTCCTACATCACTAGGAAGTACAACTTCGATGCCCATCTCCTGAAGGTCTTCTAAGATATGCCTCTGTGTTGTCAACATAAAGGCACCGCCTCTCCTGCTAAGAGCGTCTGCTACTACATTAGCCTTGCCTAGATGATACTGAAGCTCTACGTCATAATCCTTGATCAGCTCTAACCATCTTCTATGCCTCATGTTCAGCTCCTTCTGAGAAAAGATGTACTTCAGACTTTTGTGGTCTGTGTACATATCCACTCGATCACCATATAAGTAATGCCTCCATAGCTTCAAAGCAAATACTACTGCCACCAACTCCAAGTCATGAGTTGGGTAATTCTTCTCGTGGTCTCGAAGTTGCCTAGATGCATATGCTATCACCTTCTCATGTTGCATAAGGACACATCCAAGTCCTTTACCTGACGCATCACAATATACAGTGAAACCTCCGGGCCCAACTGGCAATGTAAGAATAGGCGCTGATATCAACTTCTGCTTCAAGTTCTCAAATGATGCCTGACATTCTGTCGACCAGACGAATGGTACATCCTTTCGTGTCAAGCGGGTCATGGGTGCTGAAAGTCTTGCAAAGTCTGCTACGAATCTCCTGTAATATCCCGCCAATCCCAAAAAACTCTGCACATCTGCTACGGTCTTGGGTACTGGCCAACTCTCTACTGCTTCTACCTTCTTGGGATCCACTGCTACTCCAGCTCCTGATACGATGTGTCCCAAAAATGAAATATGGTCCGACCAAAACTCACACTTGCTGAGCTTGGCATACAACTGGTTCTCTCTCAGAACCTGTAACACTTTTCGGAGGTGGTCCTCATGTTCCTCCTCACTAGCAGAGTAGACGAGAATGTCGTCAAGAAACACAACGACAAATTGATCTAAGTATGGCATAAAGATGCGGTTCATCAAATCCATAAATATTGCTGGAGCATTGGTCAAACCAAACAGCATTACCAAGAATTCATAATGCCCATACTTCGACCTGAATGCTGTCTTAGGAATATCCTCCTTCCGAACCCTCACTTAATGATACCCTGAATGAAGATCTATCTTGGAGAAAACTCTAGCTCTGCTCAACTGATCAAACAAGTCGTCGATCCTGGGTAGTGGGTACTTGTTCTTTACTGTTGCCGCGTTAAGCTTCCTATAATCGATGCACAATCTGGATGACCCATCCTTCTTCCCCACAAGTACCACTGGTGCTGCCCATGGTGATATGCTAGCTTGGATGAACTTCTTCTCCTTCAGTTCCTCTATGTGCTGATATACCTTGGCCTGTTCTGAATTCGCCATTCTGTAAACTCGATCTGATATCGGTTTAGTTCCAGGTACCAATTCTATGCTGAACTCAATATCCCTAACCGGTGGTAGACCTGGAAGTTCTTCAGGAAATACGTCTAGAAACTCTTCAACTACCTTCGGAACTTGAACTTCTTCCATTGCCGTCACTACTCCCTGCTTTTGTTGAGTTGCCACTGATCTGACTAAGGTGAACCGCTTCATGCCTGGAATATCAAAAGATACACTCCCTCTACGACAATCTATTGTCGCATGACTGTCTTTCAGCCAGTTCATGCCTAAGATAACGTCGAAATTTCTAACAGGAAATTCTATCAACCGGGCGGGTAAGGAATGTCCGCAAACTACAACGCTACATGCTAGAATAACTCTACTAACTCCTATGAGTTAATTACCAGTGAGTATATTTAACCTCCCTGGCAATGCCTCGAATTCCATTCCTAGCCGTGTTACAAATTGTGCAGATATAAATGAGTGTGATGCTCCCGAATTAAACAATGCTACTGCGGGATATGAGGCGACGAGAATGTTACCTGCTACAACATCTCCCGATGCTACTGCCTCCTCCAAGGACAGAGTGAATGCCTGCCTTCGACCTCCTTGTTGGTTCCCATGTTACGGCCTAGCCTGGTGCTGCTGCTGGCCCCTTCCTTGATGATGCTGGGGTGGTCTATGCTGGTGCTGTTGCATCGGCGGTCCCTGCTGCCGAAACATCTGAGCCTGTGTCATGAACGGGCGCTGTGCCAACGGTCTCACTGCTACCGCTGGTCCTCGATACTGTCCTGCCCCTGGTGCTGGCAGAGCAGGAAATTGTTGCACTGGTCCTCCTGACCTCGAATTCATGGGACAGGTGGTAACCCGATGATCTAGATTTCTACATATCAAATACTGTCCGTTCAATGTCCGACACACATCTCTAGTGTGCCCTACCTTTCCACAATAAGTGCAGCCTGCTGGGGGTTGCTGGTTCTTCCTCTGTTGCTGTTGATGCTGCCTTGGTGGTGCTGGCCCTCGCATTGCCACATCGTGAATGCGAATGCCAAGGGACGGTGCCGTTGTTCGGGGCGCTGCTCCCTCTCCTCCTTCAATCTGACTGTGGGATCTCTTCTGACCTCCAGTCCTTGTCGTGATTCTCTGGATGGTGATCTCATGCCTTCGGGTTGCCGTCAATACTTCGTCAAAAGTCTGATAATTGTGCCCCTCTATCAATTGCAAGAGCTCAAGATGAAACCTTTGCTGGAACCTCATAGCCCTCTGGCTCTCTGTTGCTACCATCTCTGGGGCGAACCTACTCAATCTGCAGAACTCCGCTGCATAAGCATCTACCGTCTTGCCGGCCTGCTTGAGGCTGATAAACTTCTGTTGCAGCTCAAACTGTGCCACAACTCCATAGTACTTCGTCTTGAATCTTGCAGTAAAATCGTCCCAAGCAACAGGACGTCTGATGCCTACTTCTTCTGATTCCCACCAATCACGTGCGAGATCTTGAAGTAACAACTTCACTTGATCCACACGTTCTTCTGCCGGCACCTTAGCGGCTGTCAAAATAGCCTCAACATCCTTAAGCCACGCATCTGCTGAGATGGCATCTTCCGTGCCCTCGAAACGACGGGGGTTATACTTGCAAAACCTGGTTGATGCTCCTGAATCTGTCCTTGCCCCTCTATCCAATGCCATCTGCAATCCTTGGTTGAGTAGTACGTTATGCTCTTGCAACTGAGTGTGCATGCGCTGCTGGGCTAACATCTGGTGTTGCTGAGTAGCCATCATCCCTCTCATGATCTCCAGAAGGGCCGGTGTGTCCACTTCCACAGGGGTCGGTGGAACTATTGGTGGCATTGGAACCTCCGGATATTGCGGTCCAGCTGCTGGTTCCACTATCACTTCTTCTTGGATAGTCTCTTGAGGTAATACTGGCCCTCGTAGCTGATCAACCTGGTCATGTTGTCCATGTTGCCCTTGTTATTGTTGTCCAGTTCTGACAGATGCGGACGAGGTACCCCTAAGGAAAGGGACAAGAGAGCAATCAAACGACCGGACATGAAGGATCAATGAAGCCGAAGGATACGGAAATGTCAAGCTAGGATTGAGAACAACGAATCATGAGATCAAGGGGGAACATGTGTGATTGAGACATCCTATAAATCAAAACACCCCACAAGTCTGAAATCAGACCTGCATGGGCCACTACTAAAACCTTGTCACGCCCCAGAACCAGAATACTGGAGAGCGGGGGAATGACTCAGCCAGCTACGTATTACGGGTAGAGGAATACCGTATAATATGATCAATGCTGTCTAATACGATGAGGGGGTGCATACTACATAAAAGTCACACTATGGTCACTTCACATCTATTGTCTCAATCATTCAAACACGAAACAGAAATAGAGAACATGTAAGATAAAGCAGTAAGGCGTCCCAAACGCTCAGTCAAAATGTTCTTGATATCTGGCTTTACAAAACATAGCCAGATGACGAAGCAAGGTATACACAATTGTTTATCAGCTGCAGCCTGACTTAGTTACAATTATGTAAAAGTAAGTACAAGACGATCCGACTAACATGTCGGTGCCAAACGGCAAAGTATAAAGTAAGTAACAAAACGAGCGGGGAAGTAAGGAACCCACTCGAGTCCTCCTGCGATCATTCCTCTAGTATTGACCATCTTGGAGGTGGAAGTAAACTGAGTCCTCGGGAACCGGCTCTAAATCTGGCCATGCAAAACCAGAGAGGTTAGACCTCTAATAGCAAGTACCGCAAGGAAGCACGATATGAGGAATTAAACCAGTAAATAAGGGAATATAATAATAGATCTCTGCTTGCTACTGGGATTCACATAACATCACGACACTTCGAACCAACCTCCCAACCAAACAAGGACAGAAGTTGGCCCGTCATGTCTCGACACTCTGATCATCTCAGTTAGTCAACAGAGTAGGTACGGTACACAACCAAATCAATTTAAACGGCCATGCAACTACTACGGCTTGCTATTGTGGGTCCCAAGTTATCTTGGAATTATGCGATAAAGGATTCCTCAGTTCTTACTATGTGCAAGCAAGGCTAGTCTATCCAGTCAATCAATTGCGCCAATCATGAATTAGACGAGTCCCAGCGGGACGCCCGTCATCAATATACAATAAATAATATAAGCAGATACCGCTCCCTGTCCGTGTGACAGATTTGCAGTATCTGTGGGAACCAGCCGGCCTGTCGGGCACTAATAGTCCCAAAGAGGGCTGCCATGTAAGAACTCGGGAATTCATTCTCTCCATGCAATCATTATTTTATTTAACTTAGTAGCCTCTATGTTAAGTGAAATCCCATGCCGTGGATCATGGTCATTCAGAATAATTACTTCCGTATAAAGTACGATATGCCCAACTCTACAACGATACCTGTGCGGTTAGGTTGTAGGTCTTACATAGCGTAATGCAACAATTAAAACTAACCACGGAATAAATCATGCCTTGACCATAAAGTACACATGCTACTTTTGTAGAAAAAATAAATTAATTGAAGCCTGCATATGCCTGTATGCCAATTATTCGGGATCGTCCAATCGATTACAATAGTTCATAATTAATATGAACGTGTCTCATTCATTCAATTCAATAAGACGACTAGTCAGTCTCTTAGTTCCAACTAGGAACGCATGATCAATTATTAGTCAAGGTCATAATCAATATCAATCAATGTTAATTCGGGACAAGAATCAGTCAAAAGGCATCATGGGCTAGAGTTCATGCGGCCGGGAAATTATAGAAGTTCATGCGGCTGAGAATGCATATGTGGTCAGGATCTCATGCGGCCAGGAAGTGTCATGCGGCCACGGAAAACAGCAGTCAACAATATGCGACCACGAAAAACAGCATGCGCCAGGAAACAGCATGTGCCAGGAAACAGCATGCGCCAGGAAACATCATGCGCTAGAAAACAGCATGCGCCAGGAAACAGCATGCGCCAGAAAATAGCATGCACCAGAAAACAGCATGCGCCGGAAAACAGCATGCGCCAGAAACAGCATGCGCCGGAAACAGCATGCGCCAGAAAACAGCATACGCCAGGAAACAGCATGCGCCAGAAAACAGCATGCGTCAGGAAACAACATGCGCCAGGATAGCATGCGCCAGAATAGCATGCGCCACAAAACAGCATGCGTCAGCAAACAACATGGCAACAGTATTTTGCCAGCAAACAGCATACACCAGGAAACAGCATGCGCCATGACAGCATACGCCAGCAAACAGTATGCGCCAACAAACAGCATGGCAACAACTTTTTGCCAGCAAACAGCATGCGCCACGGAAAACAACATGCGCCAGGACAGCATGCGCCACGGAAAACAACATGCGCCAGGACAGCATGCGCCAGCAAACAGCATGGCAACAACTTTTTGCCAGCAAACAGCATGTGCCAGGACAGCATGTACTGCTCATCTTCTCCAATCAGCCTCTAATGGCCATGAAAACCCATGAACCAAAAAGACCATAAATCACTCAAAATAAGTCGAAATCAGGACTTCCAATAATCTAAATTGGGTAGAATCAAATTTCCTACAACATGGAACCATCAAAACTTAAAAAATAACAAAGTTACTAGATCAAAACCTAAAAATTCAAAAAATGTCTTAAACTTAGATCTTCATGAAATGAGCCTTGGAAATTGAAAATGCTAAGTACTAAAGTATCTAAGAATCTTGAGAGGAAGACAATGGAACAACAAAAATAGAAATCCATCAAAAAGCAAGTTGGCACTTGCCTAGCCCTCCTAAGTTGGTGGGGGAGTTATGAGAAAGAAGAAGAGTAATGAGAAGAAGTAATGAAGAGAGAGAAAGGGGATGGGCTTTAAATGAAGGGGTGGTGGTAGGTGGGGGTTTGTTTCGGTTCATGATGAACCAATCATAATTAAACCAATCCAAGCCGAACCCAAAGCAAAGCTAAAATAGAGTATAAAAGCAGAAAGTAAAATGCAGAAATAAAATTGCAGGAAATTAATTAACATGAAATTAAAGGGATTTAAATACAGAATAATACATGATAAATATTAAATAAATACATTCCAGCAGTACATGTATTTAGAATACGTATTCTGGGAACGGAAAGTGACACCTCCGCTGCCCGCGCTGCCACCCCCCGCTCCGACTATGGCCGTCTTGTGCACGTAAGAATCTGCCCTAGCACCCCCATCACCGGCTCCGTCGCTGCCAGGCCCGCCACCGCGTGCGCCGCCCTCGGCCGACCCTCCCCCTGCCGCTCTGACCCTGGCCACCCCACCGTCGTAGGTGCCAGGGTCCCGCGCGTGGGGAACCCTAGGTTCGTTCACTCGGTGATCGCCCGATCGCATCTTTCTCTTTATTTTATATTATATATATATATATTAGCAAATGACCTCTAGCCTAGTGGTTAAGAGAGATGCATGCGGCCCGAGTGGTCAGGAGATCGATTTCCAGTGGAAGCGTTCGCCACAATTAACTTCTTTCAATATATATATATATATATATATATATATATATATATATATATATATATATATATATATATATATATATAGTGTACTTATAGTGTGTACTATGTCGAATATTGCACATGTATGGTTAATAGATACTTAGGTTGCGTTTGGTTCATTGTAATGTAATCATAATCATAATGGAATTGGATTTGTAATGTAATTGAGTTTGTAATGTAATGGAATTACCAGGGCGACCTAGAGGAGGGGCAACCAGGGCCTAGAACCGGGGCCCCAAGGTCCATGGGCCCCAATTTTTATTTTTTTTGTATTAGTTTTAACTATAATTTTTCTACTAAGACCCAAGGAACCTGCAACCTTCACTACCCCATTGCCTAGCCTAAACATCTAAAGTTAAAAGAAGAAAAAAAAAACAAATAGGATAGAGAACATAAAAATGAAAAAGGTAGGGAATTGGAAACGTCCGCAGCTGCGAATCTCTTTACACGAAATCGTATCTCCGAGAAAGAAAAAATGTCACGTCAACATTAAATGGCTAAAAATGACGAGCAAATATGCACATGCCAGGATATGCAAGAATATACAGTTGAAGAAGAGTCGATCAAAATTGGAACAAATAATATAAGTGCTCTATCGACATATATTACCATATATATAATATGTCATTTGTCATTGATCAAATATTGCATAAAGTGGTTACTAAAATTTTGTTGAGTCTTTAATTTCTAATTTTTTGATATTTCTTGGTATGCACATGGAATCTTAGTTATCACTCGTGTAGATTTTGTATTTTACTAGGTTTCCAGAACCTATAGTTATTCGTAATAAAGAACTTCATATATTTCATTTGCTTGAACCTGCTAATAGTAGTATCTTCTATAATTTAAAGTCAAATTTATGAACTTCATTAATTTTTAGATCATTTTAGTTTATTTTTTCTGATCGAGATATTGTGCTAATATTATGATAGGTCTGTGTATGATGCTTGGTGTGTATTACATTGTGAACATCCTATGTTCGATTGCTTGAATGAGATATTGTTTTTATCAAGATCATAAATGAACACACAAATACTTTGTATTGTTTTGTGGGTTCAAATGGATGATGATTGTGCTACAAATTATACTTATTCTAAAATCTAAATCGATGATGCTACGAAGATGAGAAACTTGAAGATTGAAAAGATGTAGTCTATGTTACTCTACAAGAAAAAAATATTTCATTAATTTGTTTCATAATCTAGTCTAGTAGAGGTGCATAAAAGTCCACATGAAGTGCCTATATCCATATCCAAAAGAACAAGATTCTACATGTATATTTTATAGGAATCAAACTAAGAAATTGCACAAAACATTTATGTTCATAATAATGAAATACTGAATAATTGATACTTTGTTTTTAATTTTATTTTTAACAAGGGGCATAATTTTGAATTTCGCCCCGGACATTCAAATGCTCCGGGTTGGCCCTGGGAATTACAATTACATTACTATGTTTGGTTAAAAACATGTGATCAAACCATGTAATGTAATGTCAATTGCATTCATATATTTGGTTTACCATGTAATGTAATTGAGTTTCTAATTTAATATTTTTTTATTAATAAAAAATTTCAAAAATTTAAAAGAAAAAGAAAAAATTAAAAATAAATAATAAATAAATAAAGGAAAAAATGGTCTTGTCCTTATGCTAAAATAGACCAAAAGTGACCAAAACGAAAGAACGAAAAAAAATCAAAAAAAATACCAAAAATGACAAAAGAACAAAATGAAAAAAAATCAAAACGAAAAAAAAAGATACAATAAAAAACGACCAAAAACGACAAAAAAAATGACAAAAGAGATAAAAACCATAAAAAGTGACAAGAAATGATTAAAAAATGACCAGAAACAAAAAATGACCAAAAGACCACAAAAAAAAGATTAAAAACGAAGAAACGACTAAAAACAAAAAAAAAAAAACGACAAAAATGACCAAAAATGACAAAAAACGACCAAAAAGAAAAAAAGTACCAAAAGGGATAAAAACGAACAAAAACGACAAAAAAGAAAAAAAAAATAAAAAATGACCAAAAACGGAAAAAAACAGAGCAAAAAAACAAAAATCGACCCAAAATGATAAAAAAGAGCGAAATGACAAAACATGAAAAAATGAAAAAAGATAAAAAAAAAAATAAGAGGGGATTAAAACGAGCAAAAAACCGACAAAAAAGATTACAATAAACTTGCAAAAGAGACCAAAAGCGACAAAAAAGGGGAAAAAGGACCTAAACAACAAAAAAAAGAGCATAAACGACAAAAAAATTGGAAAAGGACAAAAAAGGTGCAAAATCGACCAAAACGTGCAAAAACAAAAAATGAGCAAAAATCTAAAAAAGAGCAACGAGCAAAAAACGAACAAAAATAAAAAACGAAAAAAAACGATTAGAAAAGGGCAAATACGACAAAAAAAATGAGAAAAATGGCAAGCAACGAGCAACAACGACGAAAACGATAAAAATATGCAAAAACGAAAAAAACGACCAAAACTGATATAAAAATTTGGAAAAACAAGCATAAACGATAAGAAATATGCAAAAATGGCCAAAAACTAAAAAAATGCAAAATCGGCCAAAAATGATAAAAACTGTACAAAAATAGTCAAAAGCGACCAAAGACGATAAAAAAGTGCAAAAATAGTAAAAAAAAAACGAACAAAAACGTGCAGAAACGACAAAAAAAATGCAAAATCGACCGAAAATAATAAAAAAAAGTGCAAAAGTAACCAAAAGCGATCAAAAATGTGCAAAAACGATCAAAAACGATAAAAACCGTACAAAATCGACAAAAAAAAAGATTAAAAACTTGCAAAAGCGACAAAAAATGATTAAAAAATGTGCAAAAAACGGTCAAAAAATGACAAAAACGTGCAAAATCGACCAAAAACGATAAAAAGGTAAAAAAACGTGCAAAATCGACAAAATGAAGGATAAAAAAAACGTGCAAAACGGCCAACGACGGCAAAAAGGATAAAAAAGTGAAAATTGGTAAAAAAAATCCTACAAAATCAACCTAAAACGAAAAAAAAAAATTGGTAAAAAAAATCCTACAAAAAGGATAAAAAGTGCAAAATTGGCCAAAAAGGATAAAAAAAAAACATACAAAAAAGTCCAAAAGTGACCAAAAACGTAAAAAAAATGGTCAAAAACGTGCAAAATCGACAAAAAATATGCAAAAATGGCAAAAGACATGCAAAAACGATTAAAAAAATGCAAAAAGACAAAAAAAGTACAAAATCGACCAAAAATGATAATTTTTTTTGCAAAAGTGACAAAAAGGGCCAAAATGTGCAAAAGCAACCAAAAATGGAAAAACGGCCGAAAACGAACAAAAAGGGAAAAAAATAGAACAAAAACGACAAAAAAAAAAACAGAAAGGCAAAAAACTAGCAAAAATGACAAAAAATGAACAAAACGAGGAAATTATAGTTTACCAACCTTCCTCTTAAGTTGTAATGTAATCGGGATTACATAGGTTTTATGATGTAATTGATTTTTGAAGAAACTGATGTAATATAATCAAACTTGTAATCGCGATTACATTACATCTAATTTTTTTTTGTCCAACCAAACCCCCGAGTTAGATTAACAACGTAATGTATTACATTACGTTGTCTAATCATGGAAACCAAACGGGCCCTTAGTTCGTCCGAAAAAGGATCATTGACAAACGATGCAATATATAGTGAACAACGAGTATTTGTACTTTTGATGGAGTTGATACACTTAGAGAAGTGACATGTTACTCAGATTCTGATTATGCAGAAGATTTGATGGACGAAAATCAGTAACTTTTTACGTACGTGAACGTTTTGTCATCAGTTTTAAGGGTAGTTTTCAGTCTTCAGTTGCCTTATCTACCACAAAGGAAGAATATACGAGAAAACCAACAAAGAAAGGCATCTCAGTGAAGGATTAGTCGGTGATAGAAGAAAGCTGATTAAATTGCAGAGCGTAGGAAGCTAGGTGATGTGCAACCTTATTGGAGACCCTTGGAGCATAAGTAAAAGTAAAACCCTTACCGGACTTTAAATAATCTCGTCCTTCCTCAATGGCATGACGGACACGCCAAAGAACATCAATCTCCATGTGTTTAGTGGCATCTAATAGGATTTTGCAATCACCTTCGATGATGACAATGAAATTTCTTTTCCTTCTGCAGATATCCATGGCTAATCGCAAGGCTGGCCCTCTGCCTCCAGGGGAGAACCACCAGCATATTTTATCGAAATTGCACCCTTAAATTGTCCTTCGTTGTCTCTAAGCAAAGCTGCTCCACACATATAGTCATCACAGAATGCGCCATCAAAATTAGCCTTCCAAAATCCCGGTGGAGGAGGCTGCCAGTTGTTAGTCCCTTGGCGAACAATCGATGGAAAAACACGATTTCAGAAACTATTGTAAAGACAATGTTTCCAGCAACAACACCCTAAAGAAGGTGATGTTGTATTACGAGAATCTAAAAAGATTATTTCGTAATATTTCTCGAAGGCAACAGAACCGTATAACTTCTAAAGAGAAGCGACGGTAATCTCGAAGGCAACAGAACCGTATGACTTCTAAAGAGAAGCGACGGTATTCTCGAAGGCAACAGAGGAAGAAGAAAGCCTGCTGGGGTGAAAGATCACCGGCGCTCAAAGCTATATCCGCCTTACGGACAAGCCTCCAGGAACCAGCAAGTTCGAAGAGAACTTTAGAACGCTGGCCAAAAATGTCGACGACTCCTCGGAATAGCAGCAGCACTTCTCTCTCTCTGGAAATTCTCTGATTATTTTCTGTAACCCTGGAGAGAGGAGATGCTGCTGATATTATAGGCACGAGGTGGGCTTTTCAAATTCTGAACGCACGCCCTGGTTTAATGCCAGATCCGGATTTTCTGGATCTGAGCCATTTCCGGATCTGAGCCCACAAGACCCGCGGACGTTACATAATTTGAACGGCCCACTCGACCCGCTCGACCTGCTCGACCCGCTCGACCCGTACGTCCCGTACGCTCCGTACGCTCCGTACGCCACGCATGCCACGCAGGGCTGCGCAGAGGCTCGCGCACGAGCGCAACTAAAGTGCACAATGCGCCTTGCGACGAGCTGTCGTGCTAAGTGCCATCAAAAAGCCACAATAAGCCTCAAAAGCCCATTAGCCCAAGCCCAAGCCCGAGTCCGAGCCCGAGTCCGAGTCCGAGTCCGAGTCCGAGTCGCTAAGCCCCTTCGGGGCTTAGCTCCAATAGATTTAAATCTATTTTCATTTGGCCAAAAGTTGGTTTCTTATTCTCACCTCTATGTAAAATCCTTCCACATGGCACCCTCCATTGGGCCTCAACCCATGTGCATCTCTCTATTCCTTCATAAGTAATATATAGAGATACATATTGGTGTGATTTTCCGATGTGGGACTATCTTTTAACAATAGAGTGTTGTGAACACACAACTCATAGAATAAAACACCAACATTCCCCCACATATCTCTATATATATGAGTTAAGCGTTCCACATAATAACTGTCCATTATGCATTAGGATAGATGTCGCAGACGACTTGAATCTTCCCGCATGGGTTGAACAACAGTATGATACAAGAATGGACTACGTCTTGAATTCTGTACCACAGCTGTAATTTTTCCCACTCACATAATGTAGTTATCTGTGCTTCTGGCTGCACATTAAAGGCCTTGTGCCAGCCTGAATTTCAATGTATGTATTTTGGGCGTCTACAAATTTACCCTCAAGAGACGGCCTATTTCTCTTTCCATACATTATAGGTGAGTTCTTTATAAAGAGTCATGGCATGAAGCATTGCGCTCCTTTGCGGTGCTACGCCGCTATGACATGGCTCAACGCCGAGGCTTTACCCCACCTGGGTACCTCATCGTAGTGTCATACTACTGTAGCATGAGGTCACAATCCTCTTTGTAGTGCCAAACTACTCAGCATGAAGCCTTGCGCTTCCGTGCGGTGTTACGCCGCTATGACATGGCTTGCAAAGCCGAGGATTTACCCTTCCTGGTACCTCTTCGTGGTGTCATGCCACTGTAACATGAGGATACTGTCCTCTTTGTAGTGCTGTCTACACCTCTTTATGATTATGCAACATTAGGCTACCTTCCTATATGCGGTGCTACGCCGCCTGTGACTTGGCTAACAAAGCCGAGGCATTACCCCTACCTGGGAACCTCATGGTGGAGTCACCCCACTGTAGCATGGAGTTGTAACACTCCTTTGTGGTTGTTGCGCCACCATGCTTCCTGTAAAGCATAACAGACCTTCACTCAGTCTGAGAACTCATTAAGGCATTATGCCATCCTTTCCACAGGATCAATTTTTCGTAGAAAATTCATAGTAGACAACAGTGGTTCTGGGTCCGAAACCTTTACATGTTCCGCAGAACAAGTACCCACTGTTAACTAATATTTTTCCAGTCAATAGTCCTCCCTTGAATCAAAAAATTAGATATCTGGTAGATTTCTCTTTGAACCAATAACATAAAATTTATTGATAGGATTATAATGACACAATATTAGAATGCCTTCAAACCCATCTTCCTTGCTGTGTCCTCGACCAGCTGTCGTTTGAGGCCTTTCGTGAACGGATCCGCCAGGTTCTCCTGACTCCGAACATCGATCACTGCAATGACGCCTCGTTTGATGAGATCGTTCACTGCTCTGTGCTTTAACCGCATAGTCCTCTTCTTTCCGTTAAAGAGTTCATTTGATGCTACTGCTGCTGCCGCCTGGTTGTCACAGTATATCGGGATTGCCGGTATCTGAGCTCCAACCACTGGAAGATCATACATGAGCTCCCGAAGCCACTCTGCTTCATCTGCAGCAGCATCCAATGCAAAGAATTCAGATTCCATGGAGGAGCGAGATAACATTGTCTGCTTCTTCGATTTCCACGATATAGCAGCTCCGCCCAAAGCGAATATGAATCCACCTGTCGAATACTTGCTCTCCACCTCTGAACACCAGCTAGCATCACTGAAGCCTTCCACTACTGACGGATCTCCGCTGTAGTATAGTGCAAATGTCTGAGTCTTTTTTAGATATCTCATAACACGCTTCACAGCGTTCCAGTGTTCAACGCCTGGGTTGCTAGTGAACCGACTCAGCATTCCCACCGCAAAAGCTATGTCAGGCCTTGTGGCAGTAGTAGCGTACATCAAGCTTCCGATGACGCTAGCGTACTCCAACTGCCTGACGCTTTCCCTCGAATTTGGCTCCAGCTTCTGATCACTCCGGTACGGTGTATCAATTATAGGAAGATCTTGATACCCGTAGCGAGTGAGCATCTTCTCAATATAATGAGATTGTGACAGCGCTATTCCAGTACCTGTCCGGATGATCTTGAGCCCCAAGATTACGTCGGCATCCCCCAAGTCCTTCATACTGAACTTGGTCGAGAGGAATTTCTTTGTCTCTGTGACGCAGTCTAAATCCGTACCTAGGATTAGCATGTCGTCCACGCAAAGACAAACGATTACTCCTCTTCCGTCAACAAACTTCGTATAGACACACTTGTCTGTTTCACTGACCCTGTAGCCATTTGACCTTATCACCTTGTCAAACTTCTCATGCCACATTTTGGGAGCTTGTTTCAAACCATACAAAGACTTCATCAACTTGCAGACTTTGTCTTCCAGACCTCTGACGACAAAACCTTCTGGTTGTTGCATGTAGATCTCTTCGGTCAGCTCGCCATTAAGGAATGCCGTTTTCACATCCATCTGATGTATCACCAGCTTGTGTATTGCTGCTAGAGCAATTAACAATCTGATGGTTGTCATCCGAGCTACTGGAGCATAAGTGTCAAAGTAGTTGATCCCCTGCTTCTGAGCAAACCCCTTGGCCACTAGCCTGGCCTTGAACTTGTCAATGGTTCCATCTGATTTCATCTTCTTCTTGAAGATCCATTTGCATCCAATGGGTCTTGCTCCTTCTGGCAGGTCAACTAACACCCATGTGTTGTTGGAGGTGATTGAGTCAATCTCGTTGTCTATCGCCTTCTTCCAGAATACAGCATCTCTGGTCTTCATCGCCTCATCATAGGTAAGCGGATCTGCTTCCACATGATAGGTGACGAAGTCATCTCCGAAGTCTTTCGGCCTCCTTACTCGCTTAGTTGACGGCTCAGCGAGTTTTGGTTCAACTGGTGTCTCTTCGACAATAGCTTCTTCTTGGACTACTGGTTCTTTAAGGACTTCTGTCTGCTTTGCACTCTCATCATTCTCCGGAAGATCCGCGAGAACAATATTTTTGTGCCTTGCAAACTTGTCTTCAAAGTATTCAGCATTGCGAGATTCAATGATATGATTTGATTCTATATCAAGGAATCTCCGAGCATCACTCTTCTCGACATAACCCAAGAAGATAGCCTTAGTGGTCCTAGTCCCCAGCTTCTGAATCTTCAGATCTGGGAGCTTCACGTAAGCCAGACACCCCCACACTCGAATGACATTCAAGTTAGGTCTGACTTTGAACCAGAGTTCATGAGGTGTTATGTCCGAAGTTGCATACGGTACTCTATTGAGAATGAAAGTAGCCGTTAATACAGCTTCTCCCTAGAAGCTCTTTGGAAGACCCGCAGTCAACAGCATAGAGTTCATCATCTCTGTCAACGTTCTGTTCTTCCTTTCTGCTACTCCGTTGGATTGAGGAGAGTACGGAGCCGTCGTCTCATTTATGATTCCATGTTCTTTACAGAATGATGAGAAATCATGAGACCGATACTCCCCGTCTCGATCACTCCTTAGCCTTTTGAGTTGTTGTCCAGTTTGCCGTTCAGCCTCGGCCCTGAACTCCTTGAACTTCTCGAATGCTTCGTCTTTAGACTTGAGCAGGTAGACAAAAGCATACTTTGAGAAGTCATCGATGAAAGTAATAAAATACTTCATCCCGGCTTTTGTAGAGAATTGCTTGAAATCACAGATATCTGAGTGAACCAACTCCAGAAGATCTGTGCTTCGATGGACCCTGTGAAAGGGTTTCCTTGTGATCTTCGTCTGAGCACACACTTCACATTTCTCTACCTTACCCCCACACTTGGAGATAAGTCCTAGGCTAGACATCTTGTTAATCCTTTTACAATGAACATGTCCTAGCCTATTATGCCACAACTCAAAAGAATAGTTCAAAGTAGAAATAGCATTAATATCATTTTTCTGGGTTACAACAAGCTGAATTTTGTACATTCCTTCAGTCTGGAAAGCTTTTTCGAAGAATGTACCCTTCTTGGACATCACCATCTGGCCAGCATTGATGTCCATCCTCAAGCCTGCGTTGCAAAGCAGGCTCCCAGAGATCAGGTTCTTAGCAATTGTAGGAACATGCTTCACTCCTTGAAGCGTCAGAGTGTTCCCCGATGTGAGTTTCAGCTCCACCGTCCCGATCCCCAGTACTTCAGCTTGTGCCTGGTTTGCCATTATGACTTTCTCGGAAGTTGGCTCATAGGAGTCGAACCATTCCTTGTCTGAGCAGACATGACATGTCGCACCAGTGTCTATCCACCAGTCCGAGTCAACCCCCACATTTGCAACCTGCGCTATCATTGCAACCAGATTAGTAACCAAAGAAACCTTACTAGGCTCACCTTTTTCTGGTTCCTTGCAGTCACTTTTGTAGTAGCCCTTCTTGCCACATTTGTAACAAGTCACATGGGACTTGGACTTTTGATTTTTGAATGAAGGACTCTTCACTTTCAGATTAGTGAAGTCCTTCTTCTTCTTGTGAGGAGAAGCCGCCTGCTTCCCCTTGTACTCTCTGGTTTGGACCAGATTTGCTTTCGCCAGTTGTTTGGACAGAGAATCCATTTTCTGTTGAGAGCGCATCTCGTCCTCAACATGGATCTCTTGCAGGAGATCTTCCATACATATGTCCAGCTTCTTGCGGTGCATCCTTGCATAGAAGTTGCTCCAACCCGCAGGAAGTTTAGAGACGATTCCTCCAACGACAAACTTGTCGACAAGAGGCATCTTCTCGTCATCCAACTTTTGGCGCAGCTTCAGAAACTCCTTTACTTGGGGCAGCATAGCCTTTTCATCTTCGAAGGTCCACTTGTGGTATCTTTCAACCAAGAAGATCTTGGACCGATTATCGTCATCTTCGTACAATTTCCCCAAGGAGTCCCAAATCTCTTTGGCAGAATTCTTCTTGGAATAGGACTCTGCCAGAGAGTCTTCTATGCTATTGAGAATCAACAGTTTACAGATACTGTTTTCTCTAATCCATTTTGCCTGCTTGGACTTAGCAGCTGCAATAACTTCTGCGGTTCCGGTTGTTGGAACGATCGGTTCTTCCTCATTCAGCACGTGATCAACTTCCACGAGTTGAATGTTTAAGGTTACTTTCCGTTTCCAGATTTGGAAATGTTCGCCGTCGAATTTCTCCAACTTGTTAAAGTCGGTATTGACGAGCGATGCACGTGAGTTATCCATCTTTTCGATATAGCTTTGAGATTGTTAGTCCCTTGGCGAACAATCGATGGAAAAACACGATTTCAGAAACTATTGTAAAGACAATGTTTCCAGCAACAACACCCTAAAGAAGGTGATGTTGTATTACGAGAATCTAAAAAGATTATTTTGTAATATTTTTCGAAGGCAACAGAACCGTATAACTTCTAAAGAGAAGCGACGGTAATCTCGAAGGCAACAGAACCGTATGACTTCTAAAGAGAAGCGACGGTATTCTCGAAGGCAACAGAGGAAGAAGAAAGCCTGCTGGGGTGAAAGATCACCGGCGCTCAAAGCTATATCCGCCTTACGGACAAGCCTCCAGGAACCAGCAAGTTCGAAGAGAACTTTAGAACGCTGGCCAAAAATGTCGACGACTCCTCGGAATAGCAGCAGCACTTCTCTCTCTCTCTGGAAATTCTCTGATTATTTTCTGTAACCCTGGAGAGAGGAGATGTTGCTGATATTATAGGCACGAGGTGGGCTTTTCAAATTCTGAACGCACGCCCTGGTTTAATGCCAGATCCGGATTTTCTGGATCTGAGCCATTCCCGGATCTGAGCCCACAAGACCCGCGGACGTTACATAATTTGAACGGCCCACTCGACCCGCTCGACTTGCTCGACCCGCTCGACCCGTACGTCCCGTACGCTCCGTACGCTCCGTACGCCAAAGTGCCATCAAAAAGCCACAATAAGCCTCAAAAGCCCATTAGCCCAAGCCCGAGCCCGAGTCCGAGTCCGAGTCGCTAAGCCCCTTCGGGACTTAGCTCCAATAGATTTAAATCTATTTTCATTTGGCCAAAAGTTGGTTTCTTATTCTCACCTCTATGTAAAATCCTCCCACATGGCACCCTTCATTGGGCCTCAACCCATGTGCATCTCTCTATTCCTTCATAAGTAATATATAGAGATACATATTGGTGTGATTTTCCGATGTGGGACTATCTTTTAACAATAGAGTGTTGTGAACACACAACTCATAGAATAAAACACCAACACCAGTGCTCCTCCGTTTGCACCAGTGTTGAGGAACAAAGAGGCCTCCCTGGGATGTCTGGATGTATGCTGTATTTAGCATGAAGCTGGCCAGATGCATGTAGAATGTGTTCAGAACTGAAAAGCTTCTTGTTGAAAATAACATCATTTCTCGCTTTCCACATTGACGACCACAACAAGTAAAAACAGTTGGAAATAGTATCTTGATCACCATCAATTAGAATATCTTGGATGAAGCTTTGTATAGAGGAGTCATGATGAAAAAATCTTCGTGTTGATGGAGTGCGTTGCCAGATCAAATGTGAAATTGAACAATGTAGAAATAGATGATCTAATGTTTCAGAGTGTACCTTACATAAAGGACAAATTGGTGAGAAGTTATGAATCCGTCTGAACATATTATCCCTTATAGGTAAAGAGTTCGTCGATGTTCTCCAGATGAACATCAGAACCCTAGGACAGATATGATGCTGCTCCCAAAGCAAATTCCATTTAGTGGATGTTGAATTAGACGGAGGAAGAGAAGCCATTCCGTTGTCTTGTATAAGCCTATATGCAAACTTCGAGTTGAAGATCCCGTTAGGGGTATGTTTCCACACTAACTTGTCAAGACAGCTAGAGGCACTGAGAGGAATTTGTGCTATGGCTAAAGCTTCATGAGCCGGAAACAACAGGTTTAATAGATCATTATTCCAAGTGAAATTAACTTTATCAATCAGTTCACAAACTCTTTTCACTTGATTAGTAGCCCCTTGTAACTTTGTGTGAGGTCAAATTTGGTACCCATGGATCCGTCCATATGTTAATATTTGTACCATCACCGCCAGACCAAAGAACATTGTTGGTGAGATGGATTCGGCAACGCAGAATGCTCGCCCAGATACAAGAGGATGTGTTGGTGACATTAGTGGTCCAGAAATCTCCTTTCTTAAGGTATTTTTTCCTTCAGTAACTTAACCCACTCCAACTCAGGATTCGTGAGAAATTTCCAAGCCAACTTAGAAACTAAAGCCAAGTTAGATATCTCTGGATTTCTGATTCCCAATCCCCCTTGAGCTTTAGTCGATGTCAAGGCCGACCAAGCAGTAAAGTGCATCTTCATAGACCCTTCTTTATCTCCCCACCAAAACTGTCGTTGGTCTTGAGATAACTTGTTAGTGACCTTCTTTGGTAGCAAGTAGGAAGATAAGAAGTAGGTTGGAAATGAAGACATTGTAGATTTGATAAGAACAGTTCTCCCGGAGTGTGAAAGACATCGACCTTTCCATCCCATTAACTTGGAAGTGTTGGAATTATTCAATAATTATGGGGCCACACATGTAAAATTAATTGTGTTTGGGCTATCTAAATAATTAAGCCAAATTAAAGTAGTCTATTTGGAAAATTGGCTTAAGGGTATAATTGTCATGGATTTAATGTGTAGATACCGGAGATAATTCTAATTTGATGAGGGGCCAAATTAGAAATATCACAACACACATATCTATATATATGTGTATTCATTAGGGTTATGGTCCCCAACTCATACGGCCACCAAGAGAGGGTTTTCTCTATTCTCTTATGTATCCCCATCAACAAAGAGAGGAACAAAGATTTCATCTTTGTTATTAAGGGCCGTAGCGGGTTGGAAGATCAAACCCCATAAAGAGACGTGTGCTTCAAGATCCGTCAAGCAAAGACAATGGATTCAGGTACGCTTCCGTAATTTAATTTATATTTATGTTCTTCATCTCTTGAATCGACATGGTACAATAAAATTCCAACAAGTGGTATCAGAGCCACCCTGTTTGATTTATGAGATTGACGTTTTAGAATCAGGTTTTGTTGATATTCAGGAACCCTAGATGATTACATCTCATTTATTTTTAAGTCTGTTGGAACAAAGAAAAGAGATAATGTTCATATTGTTAACAACAATATTTTAAATTTTCGTACAATGCTCTCTCTCTCTATATATATACGTGTCCTACAATCCCTTCTGTTTAAAGGTCGTCGGTTTACTGACCGTATATTAACATATACGAACCTCAGTAATCCAGTAATCCACAAATATTTGTAGGTTTTGGCATAGTGTAGGTATTAGCTTATAGGTTTTAGCTATTTGTGTTTAATATCCAGGAAACGATGGTCATATTGGCTTGTAGGTTTTAGCTATTTGTGTTTAATATCCAGCATGTGGGTGGTGAATATTATGTAATTTTTTAATATCCACTTTATTCTGATATTTTCTAACTTATGTTGAAGTAATGAATTAATGTGTTGGATATTATTATCTATTGATCCAACTCTCCAGCAGTCTTTAATTACTAAAGTCACAAGGATGGATATATAATCTTGTGATCCAATTCTCCATGAATAATTTACTTATGTTGCAGTAATTATTGTTTATTGATCCCATTCTCTAATTTATGTTGGCTTGATTCTATGGACATATTATCATTAGCAACCTCGCGAACATATTTCAATTGAGGGCGCTGGCACAGTGGATAATATTAAAAAAAAAAGTGTTTCAATGTAGCACTTTTTTGATAATTAAGAATTCGGTATCTTGGTAATGGCAAGTTTCGGATATAAATAAATCATTAGCGCAGAAAGCTCTGATTAAGTACCTATATAGTTTAAAGCTTTCAAAGACACTAAGTTTAGAATAATGTCAGTTGAGTCCATATGTAACTTCTGTTTTGGATGTAAATATTTGTGACATGCATTGTTCCTGACACTGTTGGCAATTTTTATTATTGCAAATATGATAGTTACCATTATTATTTTATATGAGTCATAATGTTCAAGTATGTATGTACATAAGGATTTGAACATGATTCAGTCACATAAAGATTTAGTCAACATTCAAAATTTTGGTGCCTTTTGTGACTAGCAATAGTTGTCTAATATTCTAAATAGACCCATTGAAACAAGATGTCGCCAAAGTGACCTCTCTTGTGTAGATAGTCTATGAGGGATGTCAGATGTTTGTGTGTGTACATTCATGCGGGTATTAGTCGGCCCAAAGGAAGGTTAATACTTGGCCGAATTGCACACATACTTGTGGTGATAAATGTGTGACAATTATAAGGTTTACATGTAAATAATAACCCGATCCAAAGCTAGGCTTATTATTGGACATGACTTATTGTCAACGTTTGATCATTACACCAAGAGTACCACTTGCAGTTAATATCACTGTTCAAAGACTTGATATTAATGATGTACTAGGTATCTTGATATGGGGTTCACCATTATTTGAATTTGTTTGACTATATTTTACTCTTTGGTTATTAATTAGAGCATGTCTATTTTTTGTTGCTTTGTTCTCTTTACAGTTAATGTTGCTATAATATCTGTCAATAAGAATTTAATTTTTATATTTAATGAGATAAATTTTAAGGGCAAAAGGAAAAGGAATACAGTAGCTGCTAAGGGTCCATCTCAAATGAAACAACAATATAAAAACTAAGGGTTGTTTCTTTTGTGACAAGTCGGGACACACAAAGAAGAAATGTACAAAGTACCACGCATGGCGTATAAAAAAAAGTACATTTCTAAATTTGATCTGTTCTGAGGTTAATTTAGATTTAGTACCAAGAAACTCATGATAGTTAGATTCTGGTGGGACTACCCACATTAATGTTCTAGGCAAGGTTGCCTGAGTTACCGAAAGTCAATTGATGGTGAAAGATACATCTATGTGGGTGACGGCAATTCGGTAGAAGTGAAAGCAATAGAACATTTTAGGTTATTTTTAGGAACCGATTATTATTTGGATTTGATAGACACTTTTATTGTACCGTCTTTTAGACGAAATTCAGTTTCAGTTTTCTTAATGGACAAATCTGGTTATCATTGTTCATTTGGAAATAATAAGTTTAGTTTATCTTTAAATCCAAATATTATTGGTAACGGTTCCTTTAAGATTTATGATCGCCTATATTCAGTTGAAACTATTGCAGCTTAAATAAAATCTTGCAAGTGGACTCATGTGGTACTAAACACAAAATTAACAATAAATATTTTTTAGCCTCATTATGACATAAGCGATTAGGTCACATCTCTAGAAATAGAGTTGAACGACTAGTGTCTGATGAGATTTGGATTTTATTGACTTTATAGACTTTAATGTCCATATTAATGTGTAAAGAAAATACAGACCAAAGTTTAACTGTAAGCAGCTACTTTATTGGCTATGCTGACAAATCAAGGGGTTAATAATTATATGATCCCACATAAAAGAAAATTTTGAGACGAGAAGTGAAATATTTTTTGAGGATGTTGAGTTTGGGGGAGAAATAAAGTCCGGATCATTGTTTTTGAGAAGGAATCAATTACGATTCCTACTATCACTTTTGACGATGTGCAGGATTCTATACCTGTCATGATCAAGAAGTGAATTCGGAGTCTCAATAAGACAATGTCGAATTACCTCTATAAGTCATTGTTGAGATACCTTAACAACGACAACGTAGCGGCACCCCATTCAAGATAAGGTAATCATTCCTAAGGAACAAACTCAACAACCTCAAGAACCGGTAATATTAAGATGGTCCACCAGAGAAAGAAGAAATATAATTTTGGATAATATTGCCATATTTCTCTACGAACGTGAGGAAGACTGCGGATACTGGAAGATGATCTAATCAACTTCCGTCAGGCCAAGGAAAGTTCCAGTTCTCAAAGTGGATTGATACAATAAATAAGGAGTATAAGTTCATGCAAGACAATAAAGTTTAAGAACTTGTCCCATTACCAAAAGGTATGAAATCCATTGGTTGCAAATGGACATTTAGAACCAAGAAGGATTCGAAGGGTCATGTGGAGAAGTATAAAGTATGTCTTGTAACTAGTGACCTTACTCAAAATTTTGGGATTGATTTTCAAGAGTTTTTCTCTTCGGTATCTTTGAAAAACTGCTTTAAAACAATCATAGCACATGTTGCATATTTTGATCTTGAGTTACATCAAATGGATGTCAAAACGGCGTTTCTCAATGGTAACATTGACGAAACTATTTATATGGTTCAACCAGAAAACTTTGTGTCGAAAGATCCAAATAATATGGTTTGCAAATTGACAAAATTCATTTATGGACTGAAGCAAGCTTCTCGTCAGTGGTACTATAAATTTCACCAAGTTGTTACCTCGTTTGGTTTTGAGGTTAACGTTGTTGAAGATTGTGTGTATCACAAATTCAGTGGGAGTAGAAATAATTTTCTGGTTTTGTACATTGATTGAAGTATTTAATGCAAATCAGGTGACACCTCTCGTTAAAGGAGACAAATTCGGTCTCAAATAAGTGTCCTAAGATTAGCCTTAAAATTAAGAAAATACAATAGAATTTTTCCTTCATGATCAGTTGTAGGGAGTCTAATGTATACACAAGTATGTACGCGTCAGGATATTGCGTACATAATTCGGATGTTAGGCACATATTTAAGTATATATGGATGGATCATTGGGTAGCAGCCAAACTACTTAAGTAATTAATAGAGAACAAGAAATTATATGCTCTTTAGGAGATCGGATAATTCTGGAGATCATAAGGTATTTCGACTCCGATTTTGTTGGATGCCAACACAGTAGGAGATCCACATCAGGTTATGCTGACTAATGAAGATATATTTTGGATGAGTGTCAAACATGCACTCATAATTTGTTCCACCATGGCAGTAAGGTTTATAACATGTTGTGGGGCATCAATTCAGGGAATATGGTTGCGAAATTTTGTCACAAGGCTGCGCCTACAGTACGGTGTTGAAAGACCACTTAAATTATGGTGTGACAATAAATCAGCAATAATGTATTCCAATAACAACAGAAACTTGTATAAGTCAAGGATATTGACATAAAGTTTCTAGTTGTGAAGGAAAGAATTCAGAATGGTTATAGTGTCCATATAGCACATTAGGACAAACTCTATGTTAGCGGATCCGCTCACAAAAGCATTATCACCCAGGGTCTTTCATGAACATACTGCTCATATGGGTGTTAATTAAGAATATGGCAATATAGTGGGAGTTTGTATTTTATGTATTTGGGTGCTATTTGGTTTTGGACACATTTATGTATTAAAGTATTTTGGATATTTATCTGATCAGATATATGGAAATTCAGTTCATTCTGTTTTCATTATGTTAAAGTATTGATCTCATTAAAGTTAAGGAGGACCAGTTGGAAATAGACATGTATTGATCACATTGCGTATAATTTCCATGCTACGCATCCATGATTGATCTATGTCGTTTAGCTATATTTGTATATGTGACCATTGATGGTTTAGTTACGCTATATGTGACGAAGGCCGCTTTGATCCTATGTTGATATGGTTAATGGACGAGATTGTCCGGATATACCCTAAGGATTAAGATAGCAATTTATGAGCTCACTAAGGTTAACACAATTATAAGGTTACATATGTGGCCCAGTGGGAGATTGTTGGAATTATTCAATAATTATTGGGCCACACATGTAAAATTAATTGTTTTTGGGCTATCTAAATAATTAAGCCAAATTA
The DNA here is from genome assembly GCA_029216955.1 of Iris pallida. Taxonomy (NCBI): domain Eukaryota; kingdom Viridiplantae; phylum Streptophyta; class Magnoliopsida; order Asparagales; family Iridaceae; genus Iris; species Iris pallida. The sequence goes on from JANAVB010021398.1 coordinate 1,588,387, forward strand.
AAGTGGTATATTTGGAAAATTGGCTTAAGGGTATAATTGTCATGGAATTAATGTGTAGATACCGGAGATAATTCTAATTTGATGAGGGGCCAAATTAGAAATATCACAACAAACATATCTATATATATGTGTATTCATTAGGGTTATGGTCCCCAACTCACACGGCCACCAAGAGAGGGTTTTCTCTATTCTCATATGTATCCCCATCAACAAAGAGAGGAACAAAGATTTCATCTTTGTTATTAAGGGCCGTAGCGGGTTGGAAGATCAAACCCCATAAAGAGACGTGTGCTTCAAGATCCGTCAAGCAAAGACAATGGATTCAGGTACGCTTCCGTAATTTAATTTATATTTATGTTCTTCATCTCTTGAATCGACAGGGTACAATAAAATTCCAACAGGAAGTACTAGCATCGAGTACTAGTATGTTTCTTAGATAGAAGAAGATTATGTCCAAGATACCTATCAGCTCTATCCATGAGTTTCACATGTAGGATGTCGAGGACAATTTGACGGGAATAGATATCCAAAGCACTTCTGAGCCGTAACTGATGCCAGAGGACGGCTGTGATTACCGCACTTCTGAGCCGTAACTGATGCCGGAGGATGGCTGTGATTACCGTGTTGGAGCTGGAACTTTAAAAGAGAGGAAGCACAGATAGGAAGTGAAGAGAGCTTCTAGACTTTGTGTAATTGCTACTTGCTGTTGCATTTCGTTTATTCAAAGTGCCTCTTTATATAGGCTAACAAAGAGAAAAGGTAGTAACTAAAATATTGGAGCAATTTGCTCTAGTCCGCACAAATGCCAAAGACCAAACAAAGGAGTGGCTCCTCACCACACATAAGCTAAAGACTAGGACAAATAAAAATCCAACGAGATTAAGTCCAATAAATCACCCCCTAATCCTGTTGGATGGAATTCACCACAAGCCGCGTCCTGTGCTTGAGGACGCCGCCGTGCTCGTCCTTCTTGATCTTGTATACCTTCTTCAAATCGATTGGACGATGGTCGGGTGGAAGATTGACGAATTCACCGATTCTTGTGTCCTGCGGGTCTGCGCCTTGTCCGCGCTCCTCGAGCTTGGCTGCCAGATCCACTGCCACTTCTTCATCCGCAAGAACATCAAAGCCAGGAGATGATTCCCACCCTTCATCAGATTCGGCACATTCCTTGGCAATCTCCTTTCACACTTGAGGAACCTCGACGCTCGGAATGTCGCGGTTATCGCCTCCGTGCAGCACGGGCACACAGACGTTGATTAGGAGAGGTTCCGCCAGATGGTGCACTCGTCCGGGCAGTGGCCCAACTTCATAACCTTCTCCGTCCTGGCTGGACACACCTCCGACTGGCTGGGACGCCGCCTCACTATCGTCATCGTGGAGGTCTTCTTCTTCTTCGGCTCTCTCCTGATGGGCCTGGCCCCCGTCTACAGCGTCGAGGTGGCCCCCGCCTCCTCACGCGGGTTCCTCACCTCCTTTCCCGAGGTCTTCATCAACTACGACATCCTTCTTGGCTACATATCCAACATTGCCTTCACCAAGCTCGTGTTGCGGCTCGGCTGGTGCGTTATGCTCGGCATCGGCGTAGTCCCTTGCGTCTTCCACGACGTCAGGGGCCTCCTCATGCCCAAGTTCCCCCAGTGGCTCGTCATGTAGGGCAGCCTCGGAGACGCCAAGAGGATCCTCGAGCGGACCTCCGTCTCCAAAGTTGCCGACATCAAGTCCTGCGTCGGGATCCCCGAAGACTATTACGTCGATGCCGTAGTCGTCGCCAGGAAGAGTCACGGAGAGGGCGTGCGGAAGGGGCTTCTTCTTCGCCTGCTCGAGCACGTCGGGCTGGTACATCCTGGCGTGCTCCTCCGACGGCCGCTCCTTTTCACCTCCGAAACCTTGGAGGCATCCGGATTCTCGACAATAATTTCCACTATCGTTGCTGTGGGTGAGCCGCTTGAAGTTGAGGCTGCAGCTTGTGGTGTAGTAGGCTCCCTTGATGCCATTGCCGCTCCGTGCGTCATAGGTGTTGCCGCATCTCCCGTGCCCTCCGACGTGTGTATAGCCTCGTCCACTGCTCTCTGTGGAGTGATTATTGTCTCGACAACAGGATCTTTGACTGAGATATCTACCGAGCCTTGTAGTTCGGTACCGCCACCATTGTTCCAGTCCCATCTCCTTTCTTCCTCGAACATGACATCCCTGCTAACCTGGATCTTGCTGTGTTGAGGATTATAGAGGCGGTACGCTTTGCAGCCCTCTTCTACGCCAAGGTACACCAATGACGTGCTTCGGTCATCAAGTTTCTTGTGATGAGGACCTGCAGTCTTCATGTGTGCGACGCATCCAAAGGTCCTTAAGTGTTCGAGGTTCGGTTTCTTACCAGTCCAGGCTTCATACAGCGTGAGCGTACCGAGAGCTTTAGTTGGCAACCGGTTGAGCAGGTACACAACATGTCTGACCGTCTCGTCCCACATGCTTCCAGGAACATGCATGCTCTTGAGCAGGCTCCTTGTCGTTGCCATCACAGTGCGATTCCGGCGCTCCAATACGCCGTTTTGTTGTGGCGTATATGGTGCGGTAAGGTGCCGTTGTATGCCTTCGCCTTCACAGAAGCTTGTGAATTCCTTAGACAGGAACTCACCTTCCCGATCAGTTCTGAGTGTCTTCATCTTGCTGTCACACTCATTCTCTACAAGAGACTTGAATTTTTTGAAAGCATCAAAGGCATCTCTTTTTCTTTGAGCATATACACCCATATCATGCGACTGAAGTCATCAACAAGTAGAAGAAAATACTTGTTACCTGCAAGTGTAGCGGGTGTAATCGGGCCACAAATGTCGGCGTGCACAAGTTGCAGTGTCTTCTCAAATCTGAAACTTGCCTACAGTGGGAACGGTAGTCGTGCTTGTTTGGCGATGAGGCACCCATCACAGAGCTGGTTTGGGTGAGAAATCTTTGGCAGTTCGGTGGCCATTCCCTTCTCTGCCATTAACTTGAGGTCAAAGAAAATCACGTGCCCGAGCCTTGCATGCCACAACCAGGCTGGGTCTTGTACTTTGGCCATTAGACATATCGACCTACAAGATTCAAGAGCTATCTTGTACAGGCGGTTAGGCGATCTCCTCATCTTCATCAGCAGGATGTCGTTCCTGTCGAACACCCTCAAGTAGGAGCTGACAATCTCCACCTTGCTTCCATCTTCCGTTAATTGACCAAGGCTCAATATATTACTTCTTAAGCTTGGAATGAAGTATACCTCCGACAGAAGTTGTTGTTCCCCATTCTTGCATTGGAGCAGGATTGATTCCTTGCCCTCAATCCGCACGGTTGAACCGTCGCCAAACTTGACATGGCCGGTGATATTCTGATCAAGGTCCTTGAACTTTTCTCGGTGGCCCGTCATGTGGTTGCTAGCGCCGTTGTCAAGGTACCAAACGTCGGTGTCGGCCTACGCTTCTCCAGCTCTGCGCAAGTTTTGTTCTATCTTCTCTTTATTGAGCATGACGAGGTCAGGCGTCTCCTCCTGAGTCTCTCCCAGTAGCAATGCGGCCTCCTCGTCTTGTGCTCGTGCAAGGTTCGCCTCCTCAACACGATGCTTGTTGCGACACTCCGACGCATAGTAACCAAAGTTTTCACAATTACAGCACTTGATTTTTGATTTGTCGCGGTTGGAGCCTGAGCCGCGAGTCTCCTCACTCTCCTGGTGTTGTGCTATTTGGCCGCCACGGCCACCCCTGCCGCGCCCGCGACCACGGCCACGGGGCTTGCTACGGCCCCGATCGTTGCTAAAGTGCCCCTCTTCTCTCGACGAAGAATCGGCGTCGTCTTTCTTCGACCGTGCCTGCCACTCAGCGTGAGTAAGCAAGAGTTGTCCGTTGTTGCTCTCGCCTCGACCGCGTATGCGTTCTTCGTACGCTTTGAGGCGGCCGATCGCTTTCTCGACCGACATGGTCTCCACATCCGCAAATTGTTCGATCACAGCAACGACATGCAGGTACTTGTCTGGGACGGAGACGAGCAGCTTCTTGATGATGACGACGTCCTCCATCTCGTCTCCCAATCCACGAATCTTGTTTGCGAGGGTCGTCAATTTTTCTGCAAACTCATCGATGGAGTCTGTCTCCTTCATACGAAGAGCCTGGAACTCACTCTTCAAGGTTTGAATCCTTGCCTTCTTCACCCGATCAGCGCCTAGGTACCTTGTCGTTAGGCTTTCCCAAGCTTCCTTAGCCGTTTTGTGCTTGGCCAGCTGGAGTAAAATTTCCTCGGGGACAGCTTGGAAAATGCACGCCAACGCCATCTTGTTCTTCTTCTTTTCTACAACCACCCCGGTCGCGGGTTCAATGGCGTCCCAAACGCCTTGAGCCTCCATGAAGACCTCCATCTTGATCGCCCAAGTGGAGTAATTGCAAGACGTCAGCATCGGGTAGTGCAGGGTTATGCTCTCCTCCTTTGTTGTTGGTGCCGACGAGTGCTCGATGATTGACATCTTGTCGAGTCGAAGATACTTCGGCATACAACCTGGGGCTCTGATACCAAATGTTGGAGCTGGAACTTTAAAAGAGAGGAAGCACAGACAGGAAGTGAAGAGAGCTTCTAGACTTTGTGTAATTGCTACTTGCTGTTGCATTTCGTTTATTCAAAGTGCCTCTTTATATAGGCTAACAAAGAGAAAAGGTAGTAACTAAAGTATAGGAGCAATTTGCTCCAGACCGCACAAATACCAAAGACCAATCAAAGGAGTGGCTCCTCACCACACATAAGCTAAAGACTAGGACAAATAAAAATCCAACGGGATTAAGTCCAATATACCGCACTTCCGATCAGATGACACTGGGCTGCTGAGAAGAACAGGAAGGCGTTGATGTATACTCAAGTTTGATGTGGTATCCATGGCAATATCTGCATCCATTTTAGTGAAATTTGAGATGTTTGTTGAAAGTGTCTGGTTTGTTGGCTTTCTAGGGGCTTCATTCGAACTAGACGTCCGATCATAAGTTCCTGCCCGTCGTTTGAACCTCATTGCATGATTAACACAGATGGATAGGTCTAGCCTCCTGTTAAGGATCGAGAAGATATGCTCCTTTTGTTCCTCCGGCCATCCATCATCAATCAGTGCAGCAAATTTCTTATGGTATGTGCATTTAGACACGCCATGTCCAAGTCGGCCACAAAACAAGCAAAACTTGGTCAATCGTTCATATTTGAGGAACGCCATGCAGAAGGTGTTGTTTCCCATTAGGACTTTAAGTTGACGAACAAAAAGGGTTGATATGTCAATCTTCACCCTTACCCTAGCAAATAGGCTCCATTTACTAGCTTAATTCCTGGGTAGATGGTGGACTCACAATACCAACTCTTGCTGCCAGGGTTGTAACGAAGTTCACAGTCAAGAGGTTGATAGGTAGTCCATGGATTTGAATCCAGAACTCCGTTTCAGAGAAAGTGTAATCACAATTAAGGTAATTTGTTAGGGAAACACCTTTCCATTAACAGCAGATGATTATTGATTTTCCAAGGACCGTTGTGCAGAATGTAGTCGAGATCATCGACTTGATCAAACTTTGCAGAAAAAGAAGCTTCATAGTATTCAGCAAATTTGATTTTCCCTTTGACCTTCCATATCTTTGGCATCGTCGACATGACAATATGGGGAGGGAGGATATGGTTTACTGCATAATGGCTTGAAGAAGAGGAAGGTTTTCCAATCGGCTTGGGGATTAGGGCATCTGGGCAGACTCATCAGAAGTAGATAAAGAGAGGAGAGGACCAAGCTTTGAGAGAATTTCCTGATAGGTAGAAGATGAAGAAAGTCGAATCCATGATTCGAAGCAGAGTAGTGAAAATGGAAGAACTAAGGATGAGATGGGAATAATTTGCAGTAGAAACTGCGGCAATGAAAATCGTCAGTCGAGGGCATGGCGTGGCTGATGAAAAAATGGACTTGCTTAATCCTTAATTACTAGGTGCAGTTAGTCCTGCGTGGAACATTTGGCAACAAACGTATAATATGGCAGCTTCTACCGGAATTCAGTGTAAGATGAAGATTTGTTGAGATGTACTTTGAATCTTAATTAAATCATTTGGTTCCAAATCGGTTAATCAACTAGACAACGTGTTGACGAGCGAAGACATTTGACATTTAAACATTTGTCCGTTACAAATTCAAATAGGAACCAAACTAGATCTGGGTGTTGACCATAGCCACGGGCGAAGCGGGAGTGAGGTGCAATGACGGAAGGATGGATTTTAGTGATTGTAGTACCTATATATAGCATTTATTGCTTTATCCTCAAAGTCCGTCATTGGTCCTTAATCATCTCTTTACTTAGAGGTCCTACGTAGAATAGTGATCAGGAAGCTTTAACATGTGAAAAAGAAACGGTAGTGGGAATGCCCCCTTTTTTTAAACAAATTTCATGAAAAGACTAATTAAATTAAAGATTTGAAAACATTCCGAGATACACGGATGTCTCTTGGCAAATTTAGATTTTGACAGCACAACCTCTAGAGTTTAAACAAGGAAAATGATATTTTGTTCGCAGTTTGTGACCGCGAACGTGATCCCAGACCCATGTGGCATCCAGACATTGGTCCCCTGCTATCATCGGATCTCACCCTCTTAAAATCCGGACTGGAAGCCAATGGGAGGTCCGCCACATGGCCTGCGATCACGTTGCGGTCACAAACTGCAGACAAAATAGCAGTGTCCTTTAAACAGGGAGAGCTCACGGATCGACAGTGGTCATCCCGAGCAAGAGCAGGAAGACCATGATCGCGATCGGAACCAGCAGGAGAGCTAGCGGCGGCGGCTGCAGCGGAGGCAGCACCATCGGCAGCATCAGCAGCGACGCGGCCATGACGACCATCAGCAACGCCCACCTCCTCCCAAAGTACTCGACCATCAACGCATGCTACCACGAAGAAGAGAGAGGTAGAGAGAAGGAAGGGAGAGGATTTGTATGTAGTAAGTTGGTCGTTGATAACGAATGGAAAACTAAATAGTTCGCGAGAGGAGTTTTTAAGTTTGAATGTTTCTAGCTATGCTATGGGATGCAATGAATCTAAGGGACGTAGACTAGTGCCAAGTGGGAGGAAATTAATTATGGCAAGTGACTAATGGCACTAGATGTTTTGGCCCATAGTTTAGCTCTGGCAATTAACAAATTTGAATTTGGCACGCTTTCTACTTCTTTCATGGAAATGAACAAACGGCTAATATGTGACTTATGATGTTTAACTGGTCCGAAATCCGTAGTAGGACAGGGCCGATCAAATCGCAGGCTTGGCCGGCCCAGGTCCGATCAATACATATGATCGGTCGGGCATATCGGTCATTCTGGTCAGGCTAGATTTGTCCTCCATATCCGAGTTCGGTTTGGTCGTCCAAACGGATCGGACATTGTTTCTTTTCCAAAGATCTGCAGGGTGAGCATTGTTCGATTTTGGACCAAAAATCGAACCGAGCCAAATCGAATAAGAGATTCTGTTCGGTTTAAAAAAATTCGGTTCGGTTTCGGTTTTGAAAATACTAAAGTTTCTTATTCGGTTTCGGTTTTGGGCTTTGATTTCGATCAAAAACCGAATAAGGCTTGTACAATCATGTAAATATCCTCAATTCTATGAATATATTGTAATTAAATTGTGTATATTTTGAAAACAACAATTCCATTTGTGTTTTAAAATCAAACTTTGGTAATTTAACAATTGTTCTAACTTTAGACGCAAACACTACAAGAAAATTGTCTTTTTATGTCGTGTAAAAACCGTCATATATGACATTTTATGACGGTTTTTTTTGCACCAGCAACCGTGATGAAAACGGGTGTTATAAGTGTTTATAAAAACCGTTATGAATAAAAACCGTCATATATGACATTTTATGACTTTTTTATACCTTATATGACATTTTCTATTTGAAAATGTTATAAATAGTTCTATTATTTATAACACAAAATTTTAAACCGACATGAAAAACACAACTATATATAGTATCAAATTTTCAACCGACATTAAAGACACATTATACATAACGTTTTTAGCCTTTTCTGGTATTCTCACACACACATATATATTATATATAACCTGTGAAAGCTTATAAATCAATGCGTTATAAAAGCACTGATCAATATTAATTTTCAGAACATACATAATTTCTAGAACGACAAAAATATTACAACATCTGAAACATTTTATTCATAATCTCCAGTTCCAAATATCACACCATCTTAATTACATATATATCTCTCATTTTCAGCCTTTACTTAACATATCATCATCTTAACCAACATATCCTCATTTTAATTACATTTCAAAAAAAATTCAAATATATACATCTTCTTTCCTTTTTAGCGTAGCAGGCCTCAAAACATTTCTTTTGCTTTCACCAACACATAATTTTCCTTCAAAAGAAACTGCAACCAAAATAGTAAGACTCCGAAAATCAACACAATTACATAATACATTAGCAACAACAAAATGTGAAGGTATAGCAAGTGCTACCTGCGTTAATCTCCCAAGAGCAAAGGACCATCATGCTTCAACTCTCATTTGTCCAGATCCTGTCGACAGCAATGTGAGCATCACCCTGAAAAAGACAACAGTAAACAACAGAATTCATCCATACTTAATGTCGAATACCATTGCATGTAGCTGCAAGATTGAATCTTGCTATTGAAAAGGTGGAAATTCCTTTCCCTTATGTGTACAGCAAGAAAGCAAGTAATCTGCAATGAGTCAAATACTACATTTATATGTAATGTATGGGATTTGTGCATAATATCTAGGGATATTTTGTAAAACCTCCCCTAAATAATGGGCAAATTTGCGAAATACCCCCTAAAGATCTCGAATTGGTAAAACCTCCTTTCCGTCAAGACGGTGTTTAATTTTGGGTGACGTGGCTATCCGTGTGTGGCTTTTCCCAGTCAGACGAAAATACCCCTGCGTACGTGGCTTTTCCCCCTCTCTCTCTCCTCTCTCTCTCTCTAACGGTCATCTTCTTCCTCTCTTACTTTTCCTCTAACCTATTTATACCGATCATCTTCCTCATCTTTCACTTGATCCTCTTCCAGCGTACAACTTGTCTACCAAAGATCAGGTTCCTACAAGCATGGGGGTGTTTCTTCATCTCTAGAGAAGGAGGCAATTTCTGCCATTAAAGGAGGAAACACAAATTATTCTAATTACAGTAAGGAGGAAACACAAATTATTCTATTTACAGTAAGGAGAAAACACAAATTAAGCAGCAAGCGAAAAAGACAACCAAAGTCAGTCCAGCCAAGCTCAAAGCTGTTGGACATTTTTTATTTTGAAACTTAAACTCTCACACACATTCTTCTTCTTGTTGTTGTCGAACACGGCACTACTTTCCTCGTCCACCAGCGACACCGACTCCCTCTCCGCCTTCCGCGCCCTCGTCGACGCCCACGGCAACCTGGCCTCCAACTGGACCGGCCCCGACGCCTGCTCCTCGTGCTGGGTCGACGTGGGCTGCTCCGGCGGGGCTCCATCGCGAGCGTATCGAACGTGGCCGGGTGCTCGAAGGGGACGTGGCTCCAGGAGGAAGAAGGGGAAGGGGGATGGAGGAAGGGTAATTTGGAAATTTCATAAAATTTGGAAAACAGAGTTGTGGCCACGTATGCAACAATTGTCACGTCACCCAAAATTAAACACCGTCTTGACGGAAAGGAGGTTTTACCAATTCGAGATCTTTAGGGGGTATTTCGCAAATTAGCCCATTATTTAGGGGAGGTTTTACAAAATATTCCTAATATCTATTAGTTATTGGTAGTCAATCTTCCAAGGAAAGAACTGAAGTATTCCATTATTCTCAGGAACAAGTAGGTCAAGCAAAATATGTAAGAATATTGATTACCATGAGCCATGGTAAATGAAGCACTAAGAAATTTAGAATATAAGAAATTTAGAACAAGAAACTTTCAAACAATTCAAAAGAAGGTACCTGAATAATTTCATTCAGTTGATCTTCTCTTTGAAGCACCTCATGAGCTTTTGTTCTGATATCAATAAAATCATAATAGAATTTCTTATAGAAAGATCTCAGTGGGGTGTGTGTGTGTACCTGTTCCGGAGCTACTTCGCTAAAAAAGACACTAAATGCATTTTGTACAAGAAAATATAATATTGGTGGAAATTTTTTCCTTGAGATCTGGACACTTAGGCTGTGTTTGATTGGGCTTTTTTTCCATGGAAAATATTTCCGTCACAAATTTTCCACCAATTGTAGTGTTTGATAGCTTATATTTTTCATAGAATTATTTTCAAAAAAATATCATTTTCCATATTTTCATCTAAAGCGGTGGAAAATGAAACTTGTCAAACCCATAGGAAAACATCATTTTCCATGGAAATTAACTATTTTCCATAGAAACTAATGGCAATCAAACACCCGAATTAAGTTGTCCATAAAATTTTTTTAAAATTCTATGGAATTTTTTTCCTAAAAAAATAATTCCATGGAATTAATTTCTTTTTCACATATTTTTCAACTTGCAATCAAACACACCCTTAGGTAACTTGTCTCGAAGTCCTCTATCCGATTTTGGTGTTTCCTTGAGATCTCAGACAACTTTACACAACAAAAAAGTTATGATTTGATTGCTGAGATTAGTTTTCCATGATGTCACCAAACATATTGGAGTTGATTGTCAATTTATCCAGGATAAGTCAAGCTTCAAGAAAGTTCATCTTCCACTACTATATCGCATCAATTCCTTTTTTTTTTTTTTGCTATATTGGAAAAAAGAAAAGTTCTCATACAACAAAGAACATAGTACCTTCAAAGAATCTGAAACCCTAGAGCTGAAATCTTTTGCTGCTCTCATCGATTTCACATAGTCGCTCTGTAGTGAGAACAAGAAAGATCATGAGAAAAGAAGAATAAAGGATAGCAAAGTACAAGATACAACATAAATTGTCCATACCTGCTTATTAAGGGGTGTATGATATGTACGAAATGATGATGCTTGAATAACACCACTGTTGAAACCTGAGAAACAAAAATGATGTATTGCCACACTATTAGCCGTGACAAAAAAAAAAAGATAGTACAACATCATACAAACCAGTGAGATCCACGCTAGTAGTATAAGCTCCATTGCCACCCTTTGCACAATCAGAAGAAGGCAATGCCTCGAGAAACCAGGAAAGCTTTTCCTCGAACTGCACTGTAGATGGACGACCATCACGTAAATCCGAATGGAGGAAGCACTAGAACCACCAGAAAAATAAAATGTTAATTATTAACTCTGCACTTATCTGATTCAGAAGTCAAATGCGTCGTTGACCATTAACAATTCGATTCGACACACCATCGGAACTCGCGGATTTTACAAAAGAAGAAAAAAAAATATAGATTGGGGGGGAGAAAACAAACCGTGTACTGGAGGAGGAACCCAACGAAGAGCTCCTTGGGCATCAAGTGGGCGGTCCCCAGATCAGCAAGCATCAACGTCATCCCCATCCCTAACAACAACAAAAATGTATAAAAATGTAATTAAACCAAACATAACGGACCAAATTGAAAAAAAAGGGAAAATTGTAAAACCCTACCAAGCATGGTGAGATTGATGCCGAGGATCTGCCAGTTCCTCCCGACCCAGAGGAAAGAAGAGGGCTTCCGGAGAGCGAGGAGGCAAGCGGAGGCGACCCATATTGGGAAGCCGAGGGAGAGGAGCTCGCCCAGCCTTACGATCAGCTGGCGTGCATTGGCGGTGGGTTCTCTTCCTCCATGGATCCCTTCTCCTCCTCCTCCGAGTGTCTCGTCGTCGTCGGATCTGGAGGCGGCGACGGAGGGGGTGGCGTAGTCTATGAAATAATAATGTCTTATTCTCATTGCTAGGGTTTGGTACAATATATATAGTGTCTACATTTGGACTAATGGGTATGGGCCATATTTACATTACAAATATAATCTAACACCCCCCCTCAAGTTGGAGCATGCAAGTCACAAATGTCCAACTTGGGAAGAAAAGAATCAAACACTTGCTTTCCAAGGGACTTGATGAAGATGTCAGCCAGTTGAGAAGAAGTAGGAACATGCGAGGCTATTACGGTGTCATCTCTAATAGCATCGCGAACAAAATGCAAATCCACCTCAATATGCTTACTGCGCTCATGAAATACTGGGTTCTGAGCCAGGTGCAGTGCTGACTGACTGTCACAATACACCGACATAGCAGACTCTTGGCGAACGTCCAAACACACCAATAACTCCTTCAACCATTTCAACTCACGAACAAGCGCAGCAAGAGATCGGTATTCAGCTTCAGCGGAAGATCGGGAAACAGTTGATTGCTTTTTGGTCTTCCAAGAAATAGGAGACCCCCCCAGAAACACCAACCAGCCTGTAACAGAGCGGCGAGTCAAGGGACAACTTGCCCAGTCGGAGTCACACCAACCAGAAAGACGGAGATCACAATCAGCTTTCAAAAGAATACCCTGTCCTGGTGCATTTTTGAGATATCTGACAACTCTCAAAGCAGCATGCCAATGATCTTGTCGAGGCTCCTGTAAGAATTGAGACAAGATATGCACAGCATAGGCCAAGTCAGGACGAGTAAATGATAGATAAATCAACCTCCCAACCAGCCTCCGATAAGTCTCTGCATCCGCCATCCTTGGACTAGTCGATTCTGCCAGCTTGTGATTAGGCTCCATGGGAAAACCAGCAGGACGAGACCCCAACAAATCGCATTTTGAAATGATGTCCAAAGCATACTTCCTTTGACACAAGGAAATTCCTTCCGCACTCCGAGCCACCTCTATGTTAAGAAAGTACTTCAACACACCAAGGTCCTTCATGTGAAAGCAAGAACTAAGGTACTTTTTGAAAGCATCTAAAGTACCTGTGTCATTACCAGACACAATCATATCATCCACATAGATCAAAACATGCAACTCTACCTTCCCCTTAAAAAAAGAGAAAAGTGAATAATCGAAATGTGATTGAATAAATCCATAGGATATCAGAGAAGCAGTAAGCTTAGCGAACCAACAACGTGGTGCCTGTTTCAATCCATATAGAGACTTACGCAGGCGACACACTTTGTTGGGTTCACTATACGAAAAACCTGGCGGCAACTTCATATATACTTCTTCTGTCAGATCTCCATGAAGAAAAGCATTGTGCACATCCATCTGGTACAAAGTCCATCCTTTCACAGCTGCAACAGCCAAGAACGCCCGAACTGTAAGCATCTTAGCTACCGGGGCAAATATTTCTGAATAGTCGATCCCCTCAACCTGATGATTACCAAACACAACCAGCCGTGCCTTTAAGCGCTCAACACTGTCGTCGGATTTGTACTTTATTTTGTACCCCCATCTACTTCCCAATGCTTTCTTCCCAGGAAGCAAATCGACAAGACTCCATGTCCCATTATCTTCCAGAGCCTGTATTTCAGTTTGCATAGCTGCGCGCCAGCCTGAATCTCGCGAGGCCTGGCGATATGAAGTAGGCGCAACACCGACAGTGATAGCTGCAAGAAAATCTCTGTGTCCAGCAGTAAATATGTCATAACTTAGAAATTGTGTTAGAGGATACGAAGTACCTGAGGAAGTGACGGGAACAGATGAACTGTGGTGAAGGGGGGACTTTTACTTCGAACATCATTCGTCAAAAAATTTTGTAATCGTACTGGCTGTGATTTCTTTCTCATTCCTCTTCCCAATACTACCTCATCAGGCACCTCTGGCAACACTGTATCCCTTGTATCATTAGTAGTATCCACATCACCCCCAGCGGACTCTCCTGTCAATACTTCTGCATCTACCTGTGCATCCTTGTCACTCGGTGCTGAGCCACCAGCAACCACTCCGGCCTCAGCAACCGTAGCCGGCACCATCCCAAAAACCTCTATATCGTCTCCCGGCACCTCAACAGATGTATGGCGTGTCGCAGAAGACATCTCGCTAGCAGAGCCATACCCAGGAAATTCTTTTTCATAAAAAGTAACATCACGGGACACAAAAAATTCACCAGTCTCCAAATTATACATTTTCCATCCCTTTTTATTAAGTGGATACCCAACAAAGATACATTTTCTGCTCATGCTAGCAAATTTATCATGTCAGGATTTCAAATCATACGCATATCACAGACAACCAAAGATACGTAGATGATCATACGAAGGAGCCGAACCATATAAAATTTCATAAGGAGACTTAAAATGCAAGATACTAGAAGGGGTTATATTTATCAAATAACATGCACCCAGAACACATTTCCCCCAAAAATTTACGAAAAGAGAACCCTGAAATCTCAATGCCCTGGCTACATTTAAAATATGTCAATGTTTTCTTTCCACCCTTCCATTCTGTTGTGGTGTCCTAACACAGGATGTTTGGAACAATATACCTTGAGATGAAAAATAATCTCGTAAACAATTAAATTCAATGCCATTGTCACTCCACACCCGACGGATATCAGCCCCAAACTGACGCTTCACCATAGCAATGAATTTAAGAAACGCAGAATAAACAGCATACTTATCCGTTAATAAAACAACCCAAACAGCTTTAGAAAAATCATCCACCAAAGTCAAAAAATATCGTGCCCCATTAGATGACGGAATACTATACGGTCCCCACAGATCACAGTGTATAAGTTCAAAGCATCTCAAAGCACGACTACTACTATCAGGAAAGGCATCACGAGTCTGTTTAGCTTGATGACAAATATCACAAGCCGTATGAGAAAACACACTACTACCAGAGAAAAAAGGTAAAGTTTGTATTACTTTATCTGAAGGATGCCCCAGTCTACTATGCCAAATCTCAGAATCACTCTCTTTGTATGCCAGGATCACCGAAGCCAAAGAAGCTGGAACCTCCCCCAAGAAGTAAACTCCACCCCTTTGTTCACCTGCTCCAATCACCATCCTCGTACTTCAGTCATGAACAAAACACAAATCAGGAGTAAATAACATATCACAATTTCTGACACCAATCAATTGGGAGACAGAGATCAAATTGCAAGTCAATGTTGGAACATAAAGAACATCCGTCAACACCAACGAAGCAGTCAAAAATACTTTGCCTCTCAGAACAGCCTCAATAGTGCTCCCATCAGGCAGAATCACAGGACAGACAGGGCCCTCAAAGCAATCAACTAAACAGTCACGAGAGCCGGTCGCATGAAGAGTAGCCCCAGTATCGAATATCCAAGGGACAGAAAAATTCTTACCCATCAGACGATCAGAGTTTGAAGAACCATGGTTGGAAGAATTGTCGTTACCCAGCAAGCTCATCAGTTTCTGCCATTGTTCACCTGAGAGTGGTGAAGGATACCCTCCATGCATCATATCCGTCGAACTCCCAGCAAGACCAGCAGGGACACCATGACCAGCAGCGGTGACATGATGAACAACCCCTGCGCTATCAGCACCACGTCCCCCATCACGTCTCTGCGGTGGTGCCGGGCCTCTGCCACCACCAGCACCACGTCCGCCCTCACGCCGAGGACGAGTCTCCCACCACTCTGGATAGCCAATCTTGGCAAAGCAAGTTGCAACATCATGACCTGTTTTCTTACAATGAGTACAGATCATACCTGATTTGTCCCTGGAATCTGAGGTTCTACTATTAGAAGTAGTAGAAATACGAGGTGAAGACTTGATAGCCAGCGCCATCACCTCTTCAGTAGCAGATTGGACCTGAGATTTTTGTATATCTTCCTCCTCACGGACTGCCTGGTATGCCCGATCTAAACTTGGCTGAGGATCCTGAGCCAGAAGATTAGATCGGGTACCATACAACTCAGCATTCAACCCATACATAAAGTCCTGAAAGTGGTCTTCATCCCTCATAGCCTGTAGCTTTGCAGCAAGTTCACCACAGGTGCAAGTAGGCAATGGAAAATAAGCAGCTTGTTCATCCCACAAAGACTGCAAATTTCTAAAATAGGTTTCCACAGACATCGACGCTGTTTGTTTGCACTCGGCCAAAGCCACCTTAATTTGTTGCTTCCGAGTGCCGTTGCTAACAACAAATCTTTTCTCCAACAAGTTCCACAATGGATAAACCTCCTCAAAGTACGGCAAATATTACTTCAGAGACGGATCAATGGTATTAAGAACCCATTGAACCAATAGCGCTTACACGCATCTCCAATCAAGCAATTTACTAGCATCAGTAACAGGTTTGACTTCAGTACCTTCCAGAAAAGTGATCTTTCGCCTAGAGATCTGGGAGAGACGTATCGACCGAGACCACTCAGCATAGTTCGGTCCACGAAAAATAATAGGAGTAATAATATTTCCTGGTTGATCAGCAGAACTCAGAAAATATGGATCCTTCGGATTAGGATAATTTGGGTTGTGTGCACAGCCACCGCCAGTCGTGACGGAGTAGCTGGACGCAGCATCATCTGCCATTGCGGATGTCGGGTGTAAAAATTTTTTTTGGACAACTCCGACGAATCATCCGCTGATGGACGGGGTCGGCGGCGAATCGGCCACGATCAGGGGCACCGGATCTGGCGCGTAGGAGCGAGCGGATGTCGGGTGTACAAAATTTTGTACAACTCCGACGAATCTGCCGCTGATGGACGGGGTCGGCGGCGAATCGGCCGCGATCAGGAGCGCCGGATATATATATATATATATATAGATTTTTTTTGGCAAAATCAAGTCAACTCTTTCTTCTGCTTCGCACCTGTTTCTTTAGCATTTCAGAAATTGAAGGACACAAAAGCTTCAGAGTTGACCAGAAAAGGATATGATGTAGTATAAGAAGAACTAAGTTCTAATCCGTCGAGTAGAAGGCGCATGCAGTATACATCTACCACCAAGTCATCTGGAGTCAGAAGTGATAAAACTGATATCGTCGAGTAGAGGGCGCGCGGTCGGCGTCGGCACTGGAGGGCGTCGACGGGTGCGTCGGATCGGACGTAGTCGGGCGGACGGATCCTGACGCTGCTGTTAGCCCAATGATTATATCATATTTTTGAATATGGCTAATCAATTAAGTTTAACATAATGACATCACTAATATTCATGTAACCACTATTATGTTGCTACTTAAACTTAGCATTGTCTTAATCTTAGCATTGTCCTAATGTTGTATATCATATTGCTATGCTTGTATCATATTGGTTTGTTTGTCTAACATGTATTTGTAGACATGCTGTAAGCATGATCAAGCTTTGTCAAACCAGGACATATACAATAGTGAATTATTGATGGGCCAAAGATGGCGTCATACAAGAAGATTTCTCTGAACCGCCTAACGACCTATCCGGGGCCTCGCATCGGGGGTTCCGCTGCCCGGTCAGCGGACAGGGGTCGAGGGGACAGCACCTCCCGTCAGGGGTTCAGGGGCGAAGCCCCCGAAAGGTATTCAGATTTCTAGATCTGTTTATCTTTGGACGACTGCCGTCAAAGAAAAAAGACGTCTTCAAGTCTGCTCAAATATTTGAAGAAAGGCGTCATCAAAGGGCTTTTAGTTTTCCTATTTCATCAATGTATTTTGCATATTTATTGAGTCTAGGAATACGATGTACACTGCATCGTACTGGCAAATAGGCTACCCAAGAAATGTTTCAAAATACCCTTTCATTTTTGAAAACAAGCCCACTTACAAAAGCACAAACTACTTCCTAACTGCCTGACTTTTCAAAAAGCCCAAAAACTATTTTGTAAAAACCCTGACAGAACTCCAACAGAACTCCAGGAGAATTCGGCCAGAGTTCGGCCCGAATTCGGCCAGAGTTCGGCCAGAGTTCGGTTAGTGCCCGTTGCTTTTTGAACTTGCTCTTCCTGCAGTTACGGATCCTAACGAGATTTTCTCATCGAGTTCTGCCCGAATTCTGCCCGAATTCTGTCAGAATTCTGCCTTTGGAAAAACTATAAATAGAGAAGGATTTCGATCATTTCAACTCACTCATTCACTTTCATATCTCTTCTCTATAAGCCTACTACTTCTTCCAAAGTATTCCGAGCTATTCATTTTCAAATCCCAAGCCAGTTACAATCCTCTAGTCGATTTACCAGTACGGTACGGTCTAGAAGTTTCAGAGTAGTTGTAATCAGAGGCTTGATTGAAGGTATACACTTCACAATTGAAGTTGGTCGAGTACTTCGGATCAAAGCTCGCGTTGTAGAAGTTGTAAGAACTTCGGATAAAAACTTGTGGTGATTTTCCATAGTGGATTCA
This sequence comes from Iris pallida, assembly GCA_029216955.1. NCBI lineage: Eukaryota > Viridiplantae > Streptophyta > Magnoliopsida > Asparagales > Iridaceae > Iris > Iris pallida. The sequence continues at coordinate 1,606,558 of JANAVB010021398.1, forward strand.
ACTGGAAGCTAGAGTTCTTCCGACTGGACTAGTCCTCACAAGAGGGAAACCAGTATACATCCTTGTGTTTGCGTTTGCTCTCTACTCTCTACTTTTTATTTACATATCTGTGATATATTATCTGTGATCGTGTTACTAATATTTTTAAATAGTTAATTTTCGCTGCCTACTCTATTCACCCCCCTCTAGAGTATTGCGCTTTACAGCTCGTTCCTACAATTGGTATCAGAGCCAGTGCTGCATCAAGAGGTATTATATTCTGATCCCAATTGCTCCTACAATTGGTATCAGAGTGGGTACTGCAACTAGAGGTATTATATTCTGATCCCAATTGCTCCTACAATTGGTATCAGAACGGGTTATACAGGTAAAGTGAGGTAACACTGCTATTATATTCTTATTTATAACTGCTGTTACATAGATCACTATATCACATATGGCAAGTATGTACTTCACAACTGAAGAGCAATCCTCAAATAGACTCCCACTATTTGATGGAACAAACTATAGCTATTGGAAGACACGGATGAGCTTCTACTTGAAGTCTCTAGAGTTTGACTTATGGTCAGTTGTTGTCACCGGCTACAAAAAGCCTACTATCACTTCTATTCTCACATCCTCTATAATCAACAAGCCTTATTATAGTTACACGGAGGAAGAGAAGAAGTTAGCTAGCCTTGATGCAAAAGCTATGTATATCCTTTATTGTGCTGTAGACACAAATATTTTTAATCTTATTAATACTTGCACAACATCTCATAAAATTTGGAAAGTTCTTGAAGCTACTTATGAGTGCAGGTATGAAAGCAAAGCTAGCAACTCCAGAGAGAAAGATAGTCTTCATAATGATGCAAATATGTGCATGATGGAATTGGAATTTAAGGTACAACACAATCCCCTATACGAAGAAGAGCTTGCATGTGACAACTGCAAGAAGACAGGCCACATCCAAGAAGATTGTACTACTACTAGAAAGGAGAGTCACTACGAACAATCAAATGAAGGAAGATTATCATCACACAAGTACACTAGCACGAGCATATGGTGTGAAAGCGAAGCAAGCGATTCTGAAGAATAAGAAGAAGAAGAGAGACCTCATCAAGCTGCAAATTTATGCTCAATGGCATTATCTAACGAGGTACAAAGTAATTCTTTTTCAGAAGATAGTGAATTTTCTTATGATGATTTATATGATGCTTTCAGTGATCTATTAGAAGAACACAAGAAAGTATTAGATAAGTATAAGCAAGCTAGAAAGGATATTCTATCCTATAAGCATGAGAATGAGAAGCTTACTTGCTTATTGAATGATGCTAGAGATACTTCTACTTCTGATAATTCTACTGAGATATCCACACTTGAGTTTAGATTGCATGAGGCACTTGATTGCATTGAGAAAAGCACTCAAGAAAATGCTAAACTTAAGGAGGAACTAGAATAAAAAAAGAAGAAGTATTATATTGCTTCATGTAGTATTGATGCTCTTTCTGCTAAGTATGATGAGATCTGTACTAACTCTAAAAAGTTAGAGATTAGACTGGAAAAGCAGGTAGTACAACCTACGACTCAGTCTAACACAAGACACTTAGCACATCACAAAGTCACACACGACAGATCATCTGTAAAGGAAGCAAGCAAAGCTAAAGCTTCACACAACCATGCTTTCTATTACAAGTATCCACGAAGATCATATCATACTACTGCACGTTCTCATACTGCTGCACATAGTACTAATATTAATTCTTTCTGTCATTATTGTGGTATGAATGGACATGTTTCTAATCATTGTCAGATTAGAAAACTAGTTGATATGAACTTGTGCAAATGGGTTCCTAAAGCTAACAAATGTGGATCCAAGTATTGGATACCAAAGTCTTCACCTAATATTGCAGGTGAAGCTTTTCATATCAAATAGAACCATGGAACATGTTGGTGATTGCAAAGCTACAAAGGTCATCTTCTATGCAATTGCACCAACAGAAGTGTGGTCACTAGAACCACTTCGGTAACATGCTGACTAAATAGTTTTTAATATTTAGCATGTTCTTATTGATTTCTTTCTATTAGATCTCATTGATGTCTTTTAAATTGTTTATTGTTTGAATCAATGTGAGACATAATCCTAGCATGACTAGCTGTTTAGCTTAAATGTTTAGTTCACACTAAATGGTCTTTTACTCACTTTCCATTAGTGTGACACATTTGTCTATGTATGCTATTTATTGTTCTTGAAGCATGCATATGAGCTTAATTTTATTTTAGTGAATATGTTTTTGTCTCTTCGCCTTTAATATTTTTTAATGGTCACTTCTTACCGATTTGTCTTTAACATGTCATATTTACTTTGATCAGTATTTTGTGAGTATGTATGTTTAGCACAAGTCTGCTATTTACTTGAAAAGTATATACATATATTTTTATGTTAACCTTGTGCTTGCATAATATACTTTACTATTGATTCTCATATTTTAATTTTATTTTGATTAATTTCTTAAGAATCAATTACATCTTTGTCTGACAAAGCATATTTATGCATGTTTTTGATCTTATGATATTTTTTATGCTTATTAAGGATACATGAATAATGCATTATCATTCATATATTGCTGATATGTTTCTTATTTTTTTTGTATAAATATCTTTATGGGGATATATGAGTTAAGTTCAAGTTCTATATTATATTATTTTAAAAAAGTAGTTTTTAAACTTGTGCTTATCTCATACTTTAGCTATTGATTACTTTGAACAAATTTATGTTCTTATCTTTATCAACTTCTTCCTCAAAGCCTCTTTTAATGATGTTTTTATTGGCTTTTTGGTAAACATTTTGGATACATGATATTTTTAAATATCTTGATCTTGATAAACCATTCCTTGGGTATTTACTTTTAGGGATTCTGGATTTCGACGACGTTCGATGATACTGCATATATTCCTTTGAATCTAAGTTCTTAAGAGTAGAAATCATTTTGGAAACAAGCCGAAAGGGTCCTTCTGTCATACAGGTGTAAATAGCCTGAAGCGACACGGTGCACTAGTCTTCGGACTACCGCTAGTTGGGAACCGGCCCCTACAGCAAACCCGAAGTGATCAATACTTTATAGACTTAAGATTTATTAAGGTGTACTTGCAACTATTATCTAGTTCTGGATCCAAGGTGCTGTCAAATCTCCTAGGTTCCAGAATACATCAATGTATCTAGGTCTTACATTTTGATTTACTATTGTTTTTATATTTTATTGTTACCCAATAATTTTGTAGCACATATGGGTAAATGTAATTCATACATCTTATACCATATGCTACATTGTTCTAAGATTTTTAAGTCCATATAATATAATTTTTTTATATTGCACTAATTCTTCTTAAATCTTCGGTTATTAAAGAAGAGATTTATTTTGGGTACAAGCCTACAAAGGGTCTGTCTATCACCACGACTACGGTCGAAGCGAAATGGTACTTAAGTGTTCCCCGGTGAACCTCCGTTAGCTGGGACAGTACCCCTACAGCTAACCCAAGATTGATCAACGCTTTATAAACTAAAGATTTATTTAGATCTAGTTGCAATTGTTATCTTTTGGATTTTTGAATTTTAGATTTGATGGATAATATTCTCTCTTTATATTTTCACAAAAGGTAGCATATGTTGATCTATCTTGTCGATTGTGAGATTCTATAGCATAGATCAATTTATGTCATCTTTTGACTTATACGATTATTCATCATGCTAACTTGAAATATCTTTTGATTGTTTTATTTTTAAATTTTCATTTAATGGATATTTCTTCTTTTGTCTAAAGATGATTGTTTTTTCGTATTACTCATTGAATATTATGGTATTGGGATTTCATCTTTAGCTTGTGTAATATTCGTAATATTAATAATTTTGAGCTTTATATTATTATCTTCTTATTCAAGTTACTTACTGTCTACAACAGTAACTCTTTGCAAGGGAGAAGTCATGCAAATTGAATCTCTCTCTCAAAGCGTTTCTTTTTTTAACCCTACGGTTGTTAGTGAACACCGTGCTAAGGCTTTAAAAGGGAAGAAATAAACTTTGATAAGAAGACCTAATATTTTTTGAATTAGTTTCCTACTTTCGAAAATATGTCTCTGAATTTTATTTTAAAATTTTTATCTATACTATTTTTTTTGGATATAGCCATGTAAAGGTGGAGCAGTTAATTGTTTCAAATAAATTAGCCCCTTGACATGCCATATATCTAGAATACACTTTTCGTTGGACATTTATCTAATTTTGTTTATTTGTTCAAATGGATTTATGGATTCTTTTATTATTTTCATAATTCGAATTGCCAGCTTTTAGTCTGAGGACTAAATGGACGCATTCGAACATTTATTACGACAGTTTTTCGTAATAAATTCCATTTTTTTGAAAAATCTTTTTGATTTTTGATTTATTGAATCTGTCCGGTACTTAAATGTTATTATTAAAGACAGTTTTCAAAATCTTTTTTATGTTTTGAAATATTTCTTTTATATATTTATTGGAGATACATATTTTGTTTCTTCATCTTTAAGCATTTATTTATTGTTATATTTCTTTTTCTTGCCTAAAGATGATTTTTTTTGGGAATTTTATATGCATTTGATCAAAGGAAAGAAAAGATGCATATTTTGGATATCCCTTAGATCTTGCGATTATTTCTTTTTTCTATTTTATGCATATAAATTATTTTTGAACTATATACGCATATTTTAAGGGGGAGCAAATTAATTGTTACAATTATTTTATGCCCTTAATATGTGGTATTCCTAGTTCATCATGGACATATTTTTTTTTACCTAAAATATTTTGTTGAGTTGTTCATGATATTTGGATTTGTATTGAGTTTATGAGAGAAAATATGATTTTAATATTTATTTTTTAATTCTCTCATTTTTTTGTTTCTAAAAGTTATCCCGCCAAAAGTAATTTAATTTATTGATAATTCTTTTGAGTTTAAACTGATTTGACATTTCTTTTGAGAGTTTATCTCAAAGTTCATGATTATCTATATTTAGACTGATCATACTTTGCGGAAGAGCATTCAAGTCGACTGAATTTCTCCTTCTCAAGTATTTTGTCTTCATTACCTTCTTGTTTATCTGATGGATATATATCATGCTAAGGTAATTGAATTCAAATGCATGAACTTTGGTATAGATTTTGCATAGATTCTAGTATACTTATGTTGATCTCTTTTCGATGATTATACTCTTTATGGAATTGATTCACTAATTTGTATGGGCAAATTATGAATCATATTTTATTGTGATCATTGTTAAAAGTCTCATTATATTTTTGATTTTTTTCTATATACTAGATCTGCGAATTTCTATTCCTCGTGATTTATTTATGACCAATGATTGATTCCTACTATATTTTTTGGTCAAATGACATTCAAAACATATTTCATTTTTTGGATTTCTAGTTGGTAAACTATTTATTGATTGCATTTTTTTTCAACCAACTATTTTTGACAAGTTTTTCTACTATTGTTATGCAATTTTCTAAACTTGTCGTTACACTGTTCTCCTAATCCTTGATCATGATTATTTTTGCTTTCTTCCTTTCCTTATGCTTGAGTTCATTTTAGCTCTAATTACGGGGGAGCTTATTTTTGATCATGTCAAAGGGGGAGAAATAAGTTTAAGTTAGCACACAATATTCTAGTGTTATGTGTTTATTAGTGATACATGCATCTATTGTATATATATTAAACTTAAAGGATTTGCCATAATCAAAAAGGGGAAGATTGTTAGCCCAATGATTATATCATGTTTTTGAATATGGCTAATCAATTAAGTTTAACATAATGGCATCACTAATATTCATGTAATCACTATTATGTTGCTACTTAAACTTAGTATTGTCTTAATCTTAGCATTGTCCTAATGTTGTATATCATATTGCTATGCTTGTATCATATTGGTTTGTTTGTCTAACATGTATTTGTAGACATGCTGTAAGCATGATCAAGCTTTGTCAAACCAGGACATATGCAATAGAGAATTATTGATGGGCCAAAGACGGTGTCATACAAGAAGATTTCTCTGAACCGCCTAACGACCTATCCGGGGCCTCGCATCGGGGGTTCCGCTGCCCGGTCAGCGGACAAGGGTCGAGGGGGCAGCGCCTCCCGTCAGGGGTTCGGGGGCGAAGCCCCCGAAAGGTATTCAGATTTCCAGATCTGTTTATCTTTGGACGACCGTCGTCAAAGGAAAAAGACGTCTTCAAGTCTGCTCAAATATTTGAAGAAAGACGTCATCAAAGGGCTCTTGGTTTTCCTATTTCATCAATGTATTTTGCATATTTATTGAGTCTAGGAATACGATGTACACTGCGTCGTACTGGCAAATAGGCTACCCAAGAAACGTTTTCAAAATACCCTTTCATTTTTGAAAACAAGCCCACTTACAAAAGCCCAAACTACTTCCTAACTTCCTGACTTTTCAAAAAGCCCAAAAACTATTTTGTAAAAACCCTGACAGAACTCCAACAGAACTCCAGGAGAATTCGGCCAGAGTTCGGCCCGAATTCGGCCAGAGTTCGGCCCGAATTCGGCCAGAGTTCGGCCAGAGTTCGGTTAGTGCCCGTTGCTTTTTGAACTTGGTCTTCCTGCAGTTACGGATCCCAACGAGATTTTCTCATCGAGTTCTGCCCGAATTCTGTCAGAATTCTGCCTTTGGAAAAACTATAAATAGAGAAGGATTTCGATCATTTCAACTCACTCATTCACTTTCATATCTCTTCTCTATAAGCCTACTACTTCTTCCAAAGTATTCCGAGCTATTCATTTTCAAATCCCAAGCCAGTTACAATCCTCTAGTCGATTTGCCAGTACGGTACGGTCTAGAAGTTTCAGAGTGGTTGTAATCAGAGGCTTGATTGAAGGTACACACTTCACAATTGAAGTTGGTCGAGTACTTCGGATCAAAGTTCGCGTTGTAGAAGTTGCAAGAACTTCGGATGAAAACTTGTGGTGATTTTCCATAGTGGATTCAACTGGAAGCTAGAGTTCTTCCGACTGGACTAGTCCTCACAAGAGGGAAACCAGTATACATCCTTGTGTTTGCGTTTGCTCTCTACTCTCTACTTTTTATTTACATATCTGTGATATATTATCTGTGATCTTGTTATTAACATTTTTAAATAGTTAATTTTCGCTGCCTACTCTATTCACCCCCCTCTAGAGTATTGTGCTTTACAACTCGTTCCTACAATCGGTCCTACAGCTGCCGGGCGAACGGGATCGGCGGACCGGGCGGAGCAGTCGGGCGCCGGGCGGTCAGCCGGATCGGACGTGGGGTTCGGGTGGAGATGTGGGGTTTGGCGGCTAGGGTTTTTCAGCAGGCTTTGATACCATGTAGGAAATAATCATGCCTTATTCTCATTGCTAGGGTTTGGTACAATATATATAGTGTCTACATTTGGGCTAATGGGTATGGGCCATATTTACATTACAAATATAATCTAACACGTAGGACTCTGCGGCAGCGGCGGTGGCTGCCTCGATAGCTCGACGGCGCTCCGCTTTTCCTCCTCCTTAAAGCCCCCAAAAAATTGGGGTTAGGGTTTTCGTCGTCGCAGTCGCTGCGAACCCGTGGAGGGCCGAGGATGACTGATAGGGTTGCTCGACGTAGCCGTCGTGCTCAGTCATGTACGTCTAAGTGGGGAGATGACATACAAGCTAGGGGCTACGGGTGGCCGTTCCTATGGGTGGTCCGGGAGGACTGCCGGCTGCTGCTGTCGGAAGGGTTCGCGGCGGGGGCGGAGGAAAAGAAGAGAGGAGGAGATGAGAAGAAAAATGGGGGAGGAGAGAGAGGAAAAAGAAGGGAATGTGATTTGAAAAATTTGGGGGTCGGGTTTGAGCGGATAGTTCGAGCGGGATTCTAATTTTTTTAAGAACTTTTTATAATGTCTACGTGTAACAATGTTATATATGTGTGAACAATATATAACGCTTAGCGCTATAAATCGTTATAATAGGCCAAAAATTCTTCAAAACTGTCATATTATATGGTGTTGCTGAAATCCTGTAACGTTTATATATGAACCGCTGTAATAGCTTATTTTCAGGCGTTATAACAGGGTATTTTTCTTGTAGTAAAATATAACAAATTTGTGTATAAAAATTATAATTTTTAATATTATTTAACCACGATTTCAACTTTGGATCCTACCCGCTATACAATACAAGTAGTTCAACCGAACAAACCTAATATAACAAATTATTATTCAATTCGGATCAATTTCGGTTTTGACTAATGTCGGATCGATTTTGTTTTGGATTTTTAGAATTCAGTTTATTTAGTTTTAACTATTTCGGTTCGGTTGAAACCGAAACCAAACGCTCACCCCTAGAGATCTGTAGGCTCGGGCCCAACCCGACCCGACCCGACCCAACCCGGTCTGAGGTCAGTTTGAGACTCGTTCCAGACCACCACCAACAAACCCCGGGGGTATTTTGGCCAAATACCCCACAACGACCATTACATACGGGTATTTTTGGTCTTTTAGGATGATTTTTTTTAATCAAAATACTACCATTATTTAGCCATTTATGAACATTAATTATGGTATTTTTTATTATTTTGCTAAAAATGACCAAAATATTCCTATAACAACTATATTCGAAATGGTACTTGTGGTCATTTAGAACCCGAAAAATTAATATAAATAGATATTAATTTATCCAAATTTATCAGAATAATTTTTCTTTCCTCACTTCTAATACTTTTAGTCAATCTTCTGCCCTATACTTTCTTCTTTAGCTCGTGATCTTCTAATGGCTACAATGTCTACGGTAGCATCGAATCTTATTTTAGTACAAGTTCGAGAATGTTAAGCGAGAAGAGATGCATGATACTACCAGAAGTTTTGGAAGTATATGTTTGTGTCACACCTCAAATTCAAAAATTCGGAGAGCGAGAACGTAACTCGGTCAGCTACGTATTACAGAGTACACCAATACCGTACAATACAGTTACGGCTATACAGACAAGGGGGAGCTACAAACCAATGGTCTTTTATGGTCCACAATGTCATATTCTCAATCCAACACAAAAATAAGTAGAAAGATATATCACATGCATGTATAACTTTAAGGCGTCCCGAACAGTAAAACATACAAGATCAAGAAGCTACCAATAACAAATACAACAAACTTGCAATATATACAGGTATGAGTCCATAAACATAATTGCAGTCTATATACATGAACGGGTTACCCGCAGGCGTGAAAAATCTCCCAAAACTTAGGCTAACACAAGCATGTGGCTAAACGCCTGAAAGAATATAATGTATAAATTGAAGAAAAAGAACCATGCCCATGTTGGTGCGCTGTTGTCATGCCCCGGTCCCAAAATAAGGGGAGATATAGTAGGCAAGCTACACAGTACAAGGTACACCAGAACATCATACGAGAATCATGGATGTAAAGAAGACAAGTGGGAGGACTCTAGCATGCAAAAAATATTAATTCTAAGGCTGAAATTTCGAATCTTAATCCATCAACAACACTAACAAGAGTACATTATACATGAAGGTAATAAGGGGTCAATACATATTATATATTATCGTAAATATAGTAAAGACAAAATGTTATACTAGCTAGTAGAGTCCAAATATATACATGATCATACTACTAGTCTAGGTCTACTATATATAACCATACTAACCGAAGTCAGAGGAAACGAGATCCATTAATACAATACTAACATTTGTCCTGGACTAAATATCACGCCCCAGAACCAGAATACTGGAGAGCGGGGGCAGACATAGCCAGCTACGTATATAGAAGTGCAACCCACCTCGCTATACGGTCACGGCTGTCTAGATACATGAGGGTTTATCTACAAGCCAACAGTCTCTTAAGGTCATGAACAAGCCTAGTGTCTCAATCACAAGCAAGTAAGTAAAAGTCATAAGATGTATGATTATTAAATATACAATAGTAAGGCGTCCCAAACATTACATATTCAGTTGATCATGAAGCTAGTCGTTACAAAATGTCAGGACTAGCAAGAGTTTAGTCATACATGATCAACCCTAGGATTGTTAATCATGTTACAGCCCGTAGGCAGACAGTAAGTAAGTGCAATCGAGCTAAACAGGTGCTCGTCGGCTAAACGCCTCAAAAGAATATTTTTACAATAGAGTGGGAGAGCCAAAATAAAACCCACTCGTTGCCGGGATTCCTTCTAGTGTTCACCATCTGGCAGGAAGGTCGGTAGATCCTCTAGAGCTGCTCCGAAATCTGGCCACACAAAACCAGCTGGGTCAGACCCCAGAAAGAGCAAGTGCCACAAAGGAGGCTTCACTTAAGAACCAAAACCAGCAATCAGCACAAGATATAAATAAAGTAAGAACTGGAAATAAAGAAAATACACCAGGATGATATACGACGAGATAACCATGGAACTATTCAGATAACCAGGTTACAACCCGTAAACCAAACAAGGACCGGGGTTGTAACCCTTCGTCTGAACAGAACTTGGAATTCTCACAAATTATCGGTAAAATAAATACAAGCATTCTGGTCATTCAATAATCTGGAACAGGATCAGGGCAAGACTAGACTGGTTAGACTCCATCCAATCATTTTACGGCCAAGCAAGAATTACGGCTTGATACTTTAACTAACTAGGGTTGTCACAAGCCTAATTACTAACAAGATGCAGTGAGATTGTTCCACAGCCACAAGCCCTGCAGACCATCCAGGTTCTCCGGATTAAAAGATTAGAGTTGAATTCAGGTGGGTACATCGTCCAGGAAACGAATGTACCCTTAGGTAGCTTGAAGGGTGCAACACATGACAGTGTACTGAAAATGTGCCCTACTTGACGGCAGGCTACAGATCCCAAGGCATGCCCAGGTAACGGGATTGCCTGTAGCTGGGAAATCTCTTCATGACTAATGTATTAATCTAGTTATTAGCCCTTAGTTTATTTCAATAGGTACTCCTGACTGTGGTACTCAGGAGTCCCCTCCTAGACATGATGCAAGACAAGACTGGATTATTTATACAAGCACAATCGCCCACGGTGTCCAGGTTATTATACAGGTCATGTCATGTCAGGTAGCCGTCGTAACAGCTTATCAAGGTATAACATGTCAGGTTATCAGGTCAAGTGTACTTGTCAGGTGTGCGCCACGACGGGCCACTATCAGGTCATGTCAGGTTACTTATGTCAGGAGTGCACCACTACGGGTCACTATCAGGTCATGCTCAATTGTCAATTCCAAACATATCAAGTAAATTTGTAATTATCAAGTTCAGGACAAAAGGCGTAAGGATATAAAATGGGCGTAAAATATCTAATAAAATATCAATATACAGGGCTATAAAAGAGCCAAGCTTAAGAAAAATAAAACCAAATCTGACACGCTGACATGAGACCAAGTCAGCCAAAGGCCATACGCTCAGGTCAAACTATGCTCAGGCCAGCGTACACCTTGCTCGCTTAAGCTAGCGTACCAAGGCACGCGTACGCTCAAGCTACAGGTCAGCGTACGCTCAAGCTAGCGTACCAAAGGGGTCCATACACTTCCAATGGGAAGCGTACGCAAGGGTCAGCGTACACAAGGGCACGCTCAAGCTATAGGTCAGCGTATGCTCAAGCTAGCGTACGCTCAAGACTGTGTACGCTTGAGCTAGCGTACGAAAGGGTCTAGGGCACGCTCACGCTAGCATACGTAAAAGATACGCTGCCAACAGGCAGCGTATCAAGGCTAGCGTACGCTCGCTAAAGAGCAGCGTACCAAGGCTAGCGTACGCTCGCTAAAGAGCAGCGTACAGCTCAGTGGCGTAAGCTAAAAAGCTAGCTCACTGTTCACTGTCTTCTCCAAATGGCAAGAACAGCAAGAACTCTAAAATTGAATATAAGCTTCAACAGTCCATATCTTGGTCAAAACAAGTCCGAATCCAACTTTCCAAAGGTCAAAATTGGGTAGAATAAAATTCTCTACAACATGGAACCATCAAAACTTGAAAACAAGGAAGTTTGATAGATCAAAACTACTAAAATCCAAAAATAGCAAGACTCTAGATCTACAAGAATTAAAGCCTCAAAATGGAAAATGACAAGTTCTAATGGGGTTTAGAATCATGAGGAGAAGCTAATGAAACCATCAAAAGGGATTCTCTTGTGGAAGCAAGTTGCACTTGCCTATGGTGTTCTTGGTTGGTGGAGAAGAGTAATGGTGGGAGAAAGAGAAGTAAATGAGAATTATGGAAGAGAGAGAAGGTTGGTGGGGATAATAAAGAGGGGGGTTGTGGTGGAAATGAAGGAGAAGCATAGGCTAAGGTGTTCCACCCTTGGCCCATGATGAACCAAGCATTAGGCCGACCGAACCAAGCCAACCCAAACCGAGAGCTAAACCAAGCCGAGAGCTAAACAAGGAATCATGCAATACAGAATAAAATACGTATACGTATCCCAAATACGTAATACGAACACAGGCATTACAACTCTACCCACCTTAAAAGAATTCCGTCTTCGGAATTTAATCAAGAGGCTAGAGGAGCAATGACAAGCTACATTAATCATATGCAAGCTATAACTAGGCAATCAATCAATCATGCAAGCAAGGAATCGAAGGCAGGAGGCATAAGAAAGACATTATACCTCACGAGTCAAACAAGTCGGGATATCGCGATCGGATATCATCCTCACGCTCCCACGTTGACTTCCCCAAAGAGTGATGACCCCAAGCAACTCGGACTAACTTGATAGTCTTGTTCTTGAGGATCTTCTCTCTCCGGTCCAATATAGATACGGGCCTCTCCTCATACGAAAGGTTGGTACCAACAACCAATTCCGAATGATCCAGTATGTGGCTCGGGTCCGGGATATACCGTCGTAATTGGGATACATGGAACACGTCATGCACCTCGCTTAGCGACGGTGGAAGAGCGAGACGATAGGATACATCTCCTACTCGCTCCAGAATGTCAAACGGTCCTATATACCTAGGACTATGCTTGCCCCGTACGCCGAAACGAATGACGCCACGGTTAGACAAAATCCTCAGGAATACATGATCGCCGACCGAAAACTCGAGAGGACGTCGATGAGAATCGGCCCAATGGCGCTGGCGATCTTGGGCAACTCGAAGATGATCTCGGACTCTCCTGACCACCTCAACTGTCTGGGCAATTATTTCTGGACCAAGCATCTGTCTCTCTCCAACATCATCCCAGGCTAGCAGGGATCTGCACTTCCTACCATATAGTGCCTCGAACGGTGTCATCTGGATACTGGCCTGGAAACTGTTGTTGTACGAGAATTCCACCAGGTGCAAGTGATCTTCCCATGAACCACCGAAGTCAAGTGTGCAAGACCGCAACATGTCTTCAAGAGTCTGGATCGTGCGCTCCGACTGGCCATCTGTCTGCGGGTGATATGCTGAACTGAACTGGAGATGAGTTCCCAAGCTCTCTTGCAAGCTACGCCAAAAGTGTGACGTAAATCTTGAATCTCGGTCCGAGGTGATACTGACTGGCATACCGTGCAATCTAATAATCTGCCTGAGGTACATCTCTGCTAACTCAGCCGTCGACTGACCAACTCTGAATAGAAGAAAGTGAGCCACTTTCGTGAGCCTGTCAACTATAACCCAGATAGCATCTCTACCAGCTGGGGATCTTGGTAGTCCAGTCACAAAATCTATGGTCACATGCTCCCACTTCCATTCTGGAATCGGTAAGGGCTGAAGAAGTCCAGCCGGTCTCTGATGTTCGGCTTTAACTTGTTGGCAAACCAAACACCGAGAGACAAACCGAGCTATCTCCCGCTTCATGCCATTCCACCAGAAATGCTGCCGGATATCACGGTACATCTTCGTACTGCCCGGATGGATGGAATACTGCGAACTATGCGCCTCTGACATGATCTCCTGCCGGATATCTCCGCTGGGTACACAAAGATGCTTACCATATCGAAGTGTACCATCCTCATGAATGCATAACTCTGGTCTTCGTCCTGCCTCACACTCTGTTCTGAGTCGCTGAAGCTTAGAATCTGCCGATTGCGCCTTCCGGATCCTCTCGACTATAGTGGACTGAACTTGCATACTGGCCATCAATGCCACACTGGAAGGGAGAATAACTTCTATACCCATCTTCTGAAGATCTGCTAACAATTCTGGCTGTGCTGTTAGGAAATAAGCTCCGGCTCTCCTGCTCAATGTATCTGCTACGACATTGGCCTTCCCAGGATGATACTGCAGGTTGACATCATAATCCACAAGAAGCTCCAGCCACCTTCTCTGACGCATGTTAAGATCCTTCTGGGTGAAAACATACTTCAGGCTCTTGTGATCGGTAAAAATCTCGACCCTATCTCCATACAAATAGTACCTCCATAACTTAAGTGCAAACACTACTGCTGCCAGCTCCAAGTCATGGGTTGGGTAATTCCTCTCATGATCACAAAGTTGTCGTGATGCATAAGCTATCACCTTCTCATGTTGCATCAGAACACATCCTAGGCCTCTGCCCGAAGCATCACAATATACTGAGAATCCTCCAGTTCCATCTGGAAGCGTGAGAATAGGAGCGGTTATCAGGCCTTGCTTCAACTGCTCAAAAGAACTCTGACACTCTGCTGTCCAAGCAAACTGCGCATCCTTGCGGGTCAACTGGGTCAATGGTGCTGAAATCCGAGCAAAATCTGAAACAAACCGCCGGTAGTAGTCGGCCAATCCAAGAAAGCTACGAACCTCTGCAACTGTGCTGGGTACTGGCCATGACTCAATAGCCACAATCTTCTGGGGATCCACTTCTACTCCTCCTCGAGTGATGATATGACCCAAGTACGAAATGCGATAGATCCAGAACTCGCATTTACTGAACTTGGCATATAACTGGTGCTCTCTGAGGATCTGAAGAACTATACGGAGATGCTGCTCATGCTCCGCCTCACTCTTGCTATAGACCATGATGTCGTCTAGGAATACGATCATAAACTGATCCAAGTAAGGCATAAAGATGCGATTCATGAGGTCCATGAATACTGCCGGCGCATTGGTTGCTCCAAAAGGCATAACAAGGAACTCCCAATGCCCATATCTCGATCTAAAAGCTGTCTTCGGGATGTCCTGCTCTCTGACTCTGATCTGATGATAACCTGAGCGCAAATCAATCTTCGAGAATACTGATGCCCCTTTGAGTTGATCAAATAAGTCATCTATCCTCGGAAGAGGGTATCTGTTCTTGATTGTTACTGAGTTCAAGGTACGATAATCAACACATAACCTGGACGTACCATTCTTCTTTTTCACAAGAAGCATCGGGGCTCCCCAAGGCGATCCACTAGCACGAATGAATCCCTTGGTTCTAAGCTCTTCAATCATCTTATACAATATCTCCAATTCTGACGGTACCATCCTGTAGACTCTCTCTGACACTGGGGCTGTTCCGGGAATCAAGTCTATAGTGAACTCGATCTCCCGCTCCGGAGGCATACCTGGAAGCTCTTCTGAAAAAATATCTGGAAACTCATCCACTATCCTGGGCAACTGAACTGCTGCTACTGCCATCCGCAATACTGGAGGAGATGACTCAACCTCACCTCGAGAGAAAGAAAACTCCGGCTCGCCTGGAATACTAAAAACAACCCTGCCAAGGTGGCAGTCTATCCTAGCATACTGGTTCCTCAACCAATCCATCCCTAAGACCACATCATAATCGGCCATCGGAAATTCTATCAATCTAGCGGGAAACTCTCTACCGCTAACTACGATCCGACACGAGGAAAACACTCTATCTACTCCCACAAGTCCGTTACCAGTAAGTATATTGAGCCTTACTGATAATGACTCGGACTCCAACCCTACCCGTGTCGCAAATCGTGCAGACATAAAAGAATATGATGCACCAGAATCAAATAAAGCTGAAGCCAGAAAGGAGTTGACGAGAATAGTACCTGCCACTACCTCTCCTGGTGCCAATCCTTCCTCCACGGTCATTACCATAGCCTGACCGTGCCCTCGGGGTGCTGGTCCCCTCTGCTGAAATCCTCGCTGTCTGCTCTGACTCTGGGCTTGGGCTTGAACATACTGCTGGGGGTTCTGCTGCTAGAACACTTGGGTCTGAGGTGGCAAGGGCCTCGGCAATGGATACTGCTGCTGCTGGACCGGAGCTGGTCCTCTCACCGAAGAACTAGAAAGGTTAGACGATGACGAACCACCCCTGTTCGGGCAGGATCCAACCCTATGGTCTGGTGCTCCACAAGCCAGACACAATCCCTGTGCCCTGCGACAATCTGCCACCACATGGCCTGGCTTCCCACAATGAGAACATCCCACTGCGGAAGACTGCTTCTGCTTCTGCTGCTGAGGGTACGTCGGAGTTGAATGCTGAACCGACGTTACTGAGGCCGCTCGCCTCGGAGCTCCAATAGTCAAAGCCCTGGCTGCCGGGGCCGGTGCCGAAGACTGATTCATCTGGCCGTGAGATCTCTTCCGACCTCCGGTCCTATCCACAATCCTCTGGGAGGTATACTCATGCCTCCTAGCTGCTCTCAAGACTGCATCAAAAGTCTGATGCTTAAACTGCTCAACTGCCAACAAGATCTCCAGGTGAAGTCCCTGCTGGAACCGCTGGGCTCTATCATACTCGGTTGCCACCAAGGTGGGAGCAAACCGACTGAGTCTAGAAAACTCGGCCGCATATCCGTCGACCGTCCTGCCTCCTTGCTTCAGATTGGTAAACCTCGTCTGTAGATCATACCGAGCCACGGCATCAAAATACTTGGTCTGGAATCTCTCCCTGAACACTGCCCAAGCAATAGGTGCTGCTAATCCAACGGCCTGCGCTGCCCACCAGCTGCGGGCAAGATCTAACAACTGCAGGCGCACCACGGCTACCTTCTCATTCTCTGGAGTCTTGGCTGCTTCTAGAACCACCTCTGTGTCCTGAAGCCATGCATCTGCTGCGATAGCATCTTCACTACCGTCAAAGAATGGAGGGTTCAAGTGCTTGAAGCTGTTGGCCGCGCTGTTCCCTGGATGACCGCCTCTGGTCAAAGCATCCGCCACTGCCTGTTGCAATGCATCTCCACGACGATCTTGAGAAGCTATCAAGGTCCTGACGAGACCTACCAAAGTGCCATCATCAGGCTCGACAGGCTGAACTGGCTGGACTGGTGGCTCTCCGCCAGAAGGCACGACTCTGAAGGCTACTCCGGAATGCTGGGCTTGATCTCCAGGTTGCTGCTGGTCCGCGGGAGGTGCTCCGCCTTGCTGGTCGGTAGGACCACGAACAATGCCGCTGAAGAAGACGACATAGGAAACAATAAGGAAGGACCAGGACAGATCAACGATACAAGCATATGATCAGGAAAAGAATCCAGGGATTCAGAAGATATGAGCAGAGATCAAGGACGATTACTGATTGAGACATCTATTCGGTAAACCCTCACATATCTTGAATTACAAGACCTGTATGGGACACCACTTAAACCATGTCACACCCCAGAACCAGAATATTGGAGAGCGGGGGCAGACATAGCCAGCTACGTATATAGAAGTGCAACCCACCTCGCTATATGGTCACGGCTGTCTAGATACATGAGAGTTTATCTACAAGCCAACAGTCTCTTAAAGTCATGAACAAGCCTAGTGTCTCAATCACAAGCAAGTAAGTAAAAGTCACAAGATGTATGATCATTAAATATACAATAGTAAGGCGTCCCAAACATTACATATTCAGTTGATCATGAAGCTAGTCGTTACAAAATGTCAGGACTAGCAAGAGTTTAGTCATACATGATCAACCCTAGGATCTGTTAATCATGTTACAGCCCGTAGGCAGACAGTAAGTAAGTGCAATCGAGCTAAACAGGTGCTCGTCGGCTAAACGCCTCAAAAGAATATTTTTACAATAGAGTGGGAGAGCCAAACTAAAACCCACTCGTTGCCGGGATTCCTTCTAGTGTTCACCATCTGGCAGGAAGGTCGGTAGATCCTCTGGAGCTGCTCCGAAATCTGGCCACACAAAACCAGCTGGGTCAGACCCCAGAAAGAGCAAGTACCACAAAGGAGGCTTCACTTAAGAACCAAAACCAGCAATCAGCACAAGATATAAATAAAGTAAGAACTGGAAATAAAGAAAATACACCAGGATGATATACGACGAGATAACCATGGAACTATTCAGATAACCAGGTTACAACCCGTAAACCAAACAAGGACCGGGGTGGTAACCCTTCGTCTGAACAGAACGTGGAATTCTCACCATTTATCGGTAAAATAAATACAAGCATTCTGGTCATTCAATAATCTGGAACAGGATCAGGGCAAGACTAGACTGGTTAGACTCCATCCAATCATTTCACGGCCAAGCAAGAATTACGGCTTGATACTTTAACTAACTAGGGTTGTCACAAGCCTAATTACTAACAAGATGCAGTGAGATTGTTCCACAGCCACAAGCCCTGCAGACCATCCAGGTTCTCCGGGTTAAAAGATTAGAGTTGAATTCAGGTGGGTACATCGTCCAGGAAACGAATGTACCCTTAGGTAGCTTGAAGGGTGCAACACATGACAGTGTGCTGGAAATGTGCCCTACTCGACGGCAGGCTACAGATCCCAAGGCGTGCCCAGGTAACGGGATTGCCTGTAGCTGGAAAATCTCTTCATGACTAATGTATTAATCTAGTTATTAGCCCTTAGTTTATTTCAATAGGTACTTCTGACCGTGGTACTCAGGAGTCCCCTCCTAGACATGATGCAAGACAAGACTGGATTATTTATACAAGCACAATCGCCCACGGTGTCCAGGTTATTATACAGGTCATGTCATGTCAGGTAGCCGTCGCAACAGCTTATCAAGGTATAACATGTCAGGTTATCAGGTCAAGTGTACTTGTCAGGAGTGCGCCACGAAGGGCCACTATCAGGTCATGTCAGGTTACTTATGTCAGGAGTGCACCACTACGGGTCACTATCAGGTCATGCTCAATTGTCAATTCTAAACATATCAAGTAAATTCACAATTATCAAGTTCAGGACAAAAGGCGTAAGGATATAAAATGGGCATAAAATATCTAATAAAATATCAATATACAGGACTATAAAAGAGCCAAGCTTAAGGAAAATAAAACTAAATCTGACACGCTGACATGAGACCAAGTCAGCCAAAGGCCATACGCTCAGGTCAAACTATGCTCAGGCCAGCGTACACCTTGCTCGCTTAAGCTAGCGTACCAAGACACGCGTACGCTCAAACTACAGGTCAGCGTATGCTCAAGCTAGCGTACCAAAGGGGTCCATACACTTCCAATGGGAAGCGTACGCAAGGGTCAGCGTACACAAGGGCACGCTCAAGCTACAGGTCTGCGTACGCTCAAGCTAGCGTACGCTCAAGACTGCGTACGCTTGAGCTAGCGTACGAAAGGGTCTAGGGCACGCTCACGCTAGCGTACGCAAAAGACACGCTGCCAACAGGCAGCGTATCAAGGCTAGCGTACGCTCGCTAAAGAGCAGTGTACCAAGGCTAGCGTACGCTCGCTAAAGAGCAGCGTACCAAGGCTAGCGTACGCTCGCTAAAGAGCAGCGTACCAAGGCTAGCGTACGCTCGTTAAAGAGCAGCGTACAGCTCAGTGGCGTAAGCTAAAAAGCTAGCTCACTGTTCTCTGTCTTCTCCAAATGGCAAGAACAGCAAGAACTTTAAAGTTGAATCTAAGCTTCAACAGTCCATATCTTGGTCAAAACAAGTCCGAATCCAACTTTCTAAAGGTTAAAATTGGGTAGAATAAAATTTTCTACAACATGGAACCATCAAAACTTGAAAACAAGGAAGTTTGATAGATCAAAACTACCAAAATCCGAAAATAGCAAGACTCTAGATCTACAAGAATTAAAGCCTCAAAATGGAAAATGACAAGTTCTAATGGGGTTTAGAATCATGAGGAGAAGCTAATGAAACCATCAAAAGGGGTTCTCTTGTGGAAGCAAGTTGCACTTGCCTATGGTGTTCTTGGTTGGTGGAGAAGAGTAATGGTGGTGGAAGGAGAAGTAAATAAGAATTATGGAAGAGAGAGAAGGTTGGTGGGGATAATAAAGAGGGGGGTTATGGTGGAAATGAAGGAGAAGCATAGGCTAAGGTGTTCCACCCTTGGCCCATGATGAACCAAGCATTGGGCCGGCCGAACCAAGCCAACCCAAACCGAGAGCTAAACCAAGCCGAGAGCTAAACAAGGAATCATGCAATACAGAATAAAATACGTATACGTATCCCAAATACGTATTACGAACACAGGCATTACACTAAATGCCACAAAATAACTAAAAACATGACGAGTGGTAGGGAAAGTAACCCACTCGCACCTTAGGGTCCTTGATCTAAAGGTACAAGCCATCCAGCAGAAGGTACGACAAATCCTCGAGCTCCGCAAATACATTTGTCCAAACAAAACCAATGGAATCAAAACCCTAAGCAAGAAGTACCACAAAGAAAGCTTGAGGTAGAAAGCAAAACTCGAAAAAATGACAACAAACCACAACAAAAATTCTCAAAACTCAACTAGAAACCCAAGAAAATTAGTAACATAAACATAAAGAATAACTATAAAGGGGTTGGCCGATGTACAACCAAAATTAGTACTCAAATCAAGGATAATACCCGAATAATTAGGGAATAGCATATCCATACCATAAGTAGGTAGTGTACCGTTTGTATACTATTACGTACTCCCAACGGCAGCTCCGATATAGCCCAATTCGATTCTTGTTTTGAGCCACCGTCTACTAAATTATGCAAAGTCAACCCATAATACCCTAAATATAATCTACATTAAGAAAAAAGGGCGAATATGAAATTTGATACCCGAATCGATGAAAACTCACCTCAGATAGGGCATTTCTTCCCTCTCAGCACAGAACCAGTATACCGATGGTATATTGTCCGTGTAGACATAGCACAGACATGAGCTCGAGATTTGACTTTTCAGTCCTGATTTGATCCACCAATCGTCAATACATCACCAATTCACCAGTAATCAACTACACCAGTGCTTTGAGCATGTGCATCTGAATGTTGAATCGTATGGTGAATTTATTGATATATCAAATCTAATATGAGTGTCAAAAACACTGATACATTGGATCGGGTTCGATTCAGTGGCGCGAATCCAATGTGTAAATAGTCGAAGTGTCCTAGCATGTTACTAGTTCTAGGGGACTTGAAAAAATCTAGAAAACTAATTCTAAAGTCGAAAAATCCATACACAAAGCTCAAACCCTTTCCACAACACAAAGAATCAACATTCATATAGCCCTAATGGCCCTAGTGAGTGTTCAGTGTCGTGTGTCCAACAAAATGACAAAAAATAAGTTTGAGTCACTGCCCCTACGTCGAGTAAGTAATACTTGTCCCGACTGTGATATGAGCTACAGGTCCACCTCCAGGTCGGCACACATGTGCACAAGCCTCACTCCTTGCCATGACAGCCTAGGCTTGGGTCGAAAAGCTCTCACGGGGGTCATATAGGAGTTAGAAAAGAGATTTGGAGAGAAATAAAGGGACTAGGAGAGGGGAGAGAATGATCGAGATAGATGGAAGATGATCGAGGATGAAGAGATGAGGGGGAGAGAGAGACAGAGAGAGAGAGAGAGAGATACTGCATAGAAATATGAGAGATTTAGGGGTGTATGACTTATATATAAACTTCCGAAAGAAACCTGGCCATTCAATTCGATCAAACGACATCCAAAAATGAACCTTCGTGGAAAAATTCCTCCCGACTGGTATACCTGTGTTATACAGTCGGTATAATGCCATAATAAAAAAGTTTATAAAATTAGGGTTTTGAGTGATCCATTCTAAACCTATCCTAGTCCAGGTTCTCTGGCGTGATCGTTAGGGGTCTCTACAAGTCTAGAGGTGGTCCACTTACTGAATGAGTTAAATAGAAAGCTGTCACGACCCGCTCCCAAATAACTAGATACGGGTCGGACACATCCAGCCCATACTGTAGACACAACGTAGTAAGCTGTATTTAAACCTTAGAAAAACTCCAAATAACATGATCAATCAATCTAATCACATCTACTAACACGTTCCCAGAATAAATCACCACAACATCACACATTCCACTATTTTCTTTTAGTACAACTTTACAAAAAACATTCGGAGACAAATCCAGTAACTATATCCTCCAAAGATAACATTTAATACATTTGTCCCATAAAGAATATAATATAATGAAATATTCTAATCTAATCTTCTAGAATCCTCCAAAGGTCTAAATGTCGTCGTCCAATCTAGTGCCATCCACATCTTCTTACCCTAGTCTAATATGTCAATGACACAGTCAGAAAAATAGCAAAATACAATCCATAACAGTAAAACAAGTACAATACATGTACAAGTAAAGATGCAATGAAACATGACTAACCTGAAATACCATAGATGCAAGAACCTACTGAAACATGAAACATGTAAACTCCCTGAATTTTGCCATATTTTTTAAAAAATAATTTTATTTATTTATTTATGAAGTGTTATTGAATTGTTTGATATGGATAATTTTACATATAATTGTACATGTATATAATATAAATAATATCTCGTATGATTTATTTTAGTTCTATATTAATATTTTTAAAATATCATTATTGATGTATTAGATAATATAAAAGTTATATGCCTATATAGTATAGTGTATATATATCATGTGTGAAGTATAGTTTATATATGTTGGTATTTTGCCTTTGGAGACTAGAAAGATAGTCCCACATTGCTCACACCAAATGATGAGTATCTATATATAAAGCTTTGCTTGTGTTGAGATATGCACATTAGATGTGGTGAGACACATGGGTGCCATGTTGGGTTATTTTTCTAGTGGGAAGAAGGCTAACTCCAGAAAGGAAGCATTTATGCTTTTTGTCATGCTCATGGAGCTAAGCCTAGCGACTCGAACCCGGATTTGGACTCAGACTCGGGCTCAAGGGCACAAAGTGACACTTTGTTGGCACACTTTGTACTTAGCACATCAACATCGACACATGGTACTTTGTGCGCTGTTGTTGCGCTTGTGCGCTCGTCTTATGCGCGAGGTGCATGAGCTAGGTGTATGGGCATGCACGGGTGTAGGCGTAGGAGCAGGTGCGAGGGCAGGAACAGGGGCAGGCACGGCTCTGTGTAGCTGCGTCCGCTCGTGCTCCTGCGTGCTGCGCCTTAGGGCTGCTACACTAGTGCACGTGCTACTGTGCATCCGCGTGCATGTGCTGTTATTAGGCGCTGATTGGAAGATTCAGGAGGTTTTAAAAAGATTGGGTAAATATTAAAGATCCAATTTTTTTGGAATTTGAATTTGATTCAGTTAAATCTATCTACGATTCGTTCATATCTTTTTGCAGTCAGGGTTTCTTCCCATCTCTATAAATACTCTTTTCATGTCTTTTTTGACGACTTACTCAGAAAATAGAGAAAGTGAGTCGAGAGGTCGCTACCATCAAGGAGTTCTGCGAGTTCAGTCAGGAGGTAACAGTGAGCGTTCCAGAAGTTTTTTTGTTCGAACTTGCTGGTTCCTGGAAGCAGATCGCAGTAGGACAAATCTTGCTTTGAGCAACGGTGATCTTCATTACTCCAGCAGAGTTGCTATTTCATCATCCTCCGTATTCTTTAAAGAGACGATAGGATCTTTAGAGAAGAAAATTCTTTTGCTCTGAATTCTCTGAAGTTTCTCATATACAGAGTGTGTGAGTAAATTCGTTTGCAGAATCACTCTGTTCACTTTTGTTCTTCCATCTAAGATCTGTTTTGGGAATAACAATCTCAAAGCAAGATCCAGATCCGATGGAGAACAACTATACAAACCTTCTCGACACAAGTTTTAACAAACTTAAGAAGTTTGACGGGGAGCATTACAACGTCTGGAAGAGAAAGGTCAGCCTTAATCTTTACCTCGTGAATGTAGACTACGTGTTGATAGATCCTGAGCCTTTGATTTTGGAGGGTGAAAATGCTCGGAGGGTCGCTGAGGCCACTGCTCTACAATCTAAATGGAGGAGAGATAACAACCTCTGCAAGGTACTTATCTTGAACTCTATGGAGGACTCTCTGGCGAAGTCTTACAATAAGACTGTCAATGCCAAGGACGTCTGGAAGTCTATAGAAAATCTCTACAAGGCAGATGTACACATAAATAAGATCTACGTGACTGAAAAGGGATAAAGGATGCGATTTGAGGACGACAAGACGATATTGCCTCAAGTCAAGGAGTTCCTCAAGCTACGTAAGAAACTTGTGGATGACTGCATGCCCTTGGTCGATGCCTTCGTTGTCGGGGGTATTGTCGCCAAGCTCCCACCTAGGTGGAGCAACTTCATTACGGACATGCATCATAAAAAGTTGGAGGTGGATCATGAGCGCCTCGTGCACTGGATTCATGTTGAAGACGAGTTGAAGGCTCAATTCAACGTGGACAATTTGTCCAAACAGATAGCCAAGGCCAACTTGGTGCAAGAAGGAAACTCTAACGGGAAGCAGAAGGCTTTCTACCATAAGAAGAAGGACGTTCACCATCTGAAGGTGAAGTCGGCTCAGTTCAAACCCAAGTCTAAAGAACCTGGGACTTGTTGTCACGGCCCGCACCCGGATATTCGGGCACAAGTACATGAGCCACGCCCAGCCTACACCGCAGTATCGGCGGTAGAACACTGTCAAGTATCCAATAAATATCTACAATATCTAGATGATCTATAACGACAATATGTACTCCAATCACAAACATCTAAGAAGATATGAAAAAGCGGTAATAATATCACTAGAATAACTAGAATCTACAAAAAGATCATATGAGACAAGAATGTATCGGAGACAAAACAATAATAAAATTAAACAACTACCAGGCCTAGAACTCCTGGGAGACAACACGGTAAAAGAATATCGAGATCTGCCTCAGCTAGCATCATCCTGTAGTCCAATAATATAGGGCATAACAATTCCTAAAATTTTGTCAACGTATCCAGTCAGGATAAAAATGAGTACATAAACTAACAGCAGTTCCAAATGAATTGACAAATACTGTAAGAGACAACTATAATGGAATACAAGATGAAATATCAAGACTGGAAATAAAGTAGAACATGTAAAAGTGAATATCATGTCAGGGTATAAAAATACTAGAATGTAAGCAGTACTAGAATATCTGATGTACAATGTAAATTTAACAGTGCCTTGAGATATTAGAGCGTTATGTGATCGGCTTGGGTCAGGATCAGGCTGTTCCATTTGTCCGGCTATTACAGGAAATGTATATATATGGTCAAGCCGGCCAACCTGGAAAGCTAGCACAAGAAATATCAGGTCAGGCTACACCCTACGTGCAGTGAGGGTACGGCCAGCACAAAAAAAGTGACATAATGGGTATTGATCACATAACCTCTAATAACTCCCTATCCTCGAATATTATAATAGATCCGGACATGACATGTCATGACGCAGGATTCAAAAGCAAGGGGCCAGCCCACTCCCAAATTGGTGTCTATACAAGTATAGAAAACAAGATCGAACATTGTACCCACATACCAGGAAGTCCAGGAATAATATCTTATGACAGGATCCGACGTATACTAGTCCGTGTATCCTCGTGTCGAGAATCAAGTAAAACACTACAACTGAATCGGATATAGTATATATCAAGACAATGAAAACTATCAGAGAATGTACTCGTCTCATTTTAGTTGGAAGTCGACGTGCACAACATGAGCGTGTCGACACAGAATAGACATGATGCTAAGCTCTACAAGATGGTCCCAAACAATGGCACAAGCGGTTCCACTGAGTCCAAAAAAGTCCAAATAGCCTAGTTTGATATATAACAGTCTAGAATCAAGATTTGGCACGATAATAGAGATGAGGAAATAGGAAACGACTATAATAGTCGTGACTTACGATTTGAGGGAAAGAATAACTTTAAATACATATCTATCTACAAATCATTTATAATATTCAGAACTATAATTTTATTTACAAAATACTATTAGGTAATACTAGAAACCCAAAATCATTTAGAGTTTTACAAAACATTTATATATATATATATAAGCTAATAATAATATGAATTGCAAGTGGTAGATTATTAAAATATCAAGTTGCACCTCATTATTCGTACATCGAAACCTACGACACGCAAATCAAGATAAGATGATCAACCGTAAGGTTAACAATCTTATTATAGTGATCCACATGGTCATCTTATCAATTTCAGCGATGTGAGATCACTGGAATCGACTGATCTCAATTTCGTTGCACTAATTCCAAAATAGGAACATTATAAGAATTAATTATAACTAATAGTAATACATAAAGAAAATATCTACAGACGTTGTCGGATGATGGAACAAACATCACCAACGTGTCCAGAAAGGTCAAATTAGCTAGGATAGCCTATCCATAAGTCCAATTTGGACACAAGGTCAAAAAGGTAATTTCGGATCAAAACGATGTCCATATTGGACCCACTTTGCACCAAAAAACATGCCAAGCTAAAAGTCCATGAAACCTAGAAAATTATATGTCCACGAATCCAGAAAGACGGTACGAACCCAACGGTATATCCGAAATTGGATTCCGATGAGTCGATCTCAAAATGGTCCGTTGACCAGGATATTAAAATTCCGGTTTGCACGAAAATACGTGCCGAAGCCAAGATCCTCTAAATCTAGAAAAGTATATGTCAACGAGTCCAGAATGATGATACAAACTCAACATTATATTCGAAATCGAATTCCGATGAGCCGATGTCAAAATGGCCCGTTGACTCGGACCGTGGGGCCCACTTTGTACCGAAATGCGTGCCCGGGCCCATGTCTACTAAATTTAGCAAATTATATATAAATTTATGCCAGAACGATGCCACAAGTCTGTTGGTGGTGTCAGAATTTGAATTCGGAGTCCTGGGTCCAAAATTAGAATTTTACAAGTTAGAAATTACGAATTCGGACGGCCAACTTTGGCGTCAGATTCAACCAATCAAACGAGCTCACAATGAAACAAAACTTGAGGGGCAAAAAGATGGTTATACCAGATGTGCATAGGAACTGGTGGCACATCAAACGAAGCTGTGACGGTGGAGGTACGTGTCCACGAAGGGGTCGATTTTGATCTATCAAACGATCGAATTAACGGCTGAAACTTGACAGGAGTGAAGGAGTATA
Source organism: Iris pallida (assembly GCA_029216955.1). Classification (NCBI taxonomy): domain Eukaryota; kingdom Viridiplantae; phylum Streptophyta; class Magnoliopsida; order Asparagales; family Iridaceae; genus Iris; species Iris pallida. The sequence continues at coordinate 1,633,736 of JANAVB010021398.1, forward strand.
TATCGAGATTGCAAAGGAGCAAAGAGTTTGTCAATTCAACGGTCGAATTTCTCGAGAAATATGCGCAAAGTTGCTGTCCCGAGAACGAGTTCTGACTTTTCCAAAATGTGCGTCACGACGGGATCTCATGCAAAACGCACGAATCGAGTGTTTCACGCGTCAGAGAGGACGACGAACGTCATGGGAAGGTCGTCCATAGCCGCCGAGGTAGAGGGGGTATCACGAAGGCAGTGTGCGGCTGTCGTCGTGCTGCTGCACTGCAGCCTTTGCTGCTGCTCTCGCAGCTACTGTTGTCACTGGCAAACGTGGGTACACAGCCCACATGGATGCTGCCACAAGGGTAGAGGCCGCACGGGGTTGCGTATGGCCGTATGGTCGCCAGTAGTGGTGGTTTGGCCACGACCGCTGCCACTTTTAGTGGTGTGTGGGTTTGCCATGTAGGAATTGGTGGTGGTGATTGATGGTGGATAATTCAAGGGCTAGGATTAAGTGTAGGGATTAGGTTAAGTTAAATTTGAGGAGTATGATGAATAAAGTTGTCTATTGGATATTTTGAGTTGGTTGAATAGGTGTTTGGTGCTTTGTAGGGGGATGAGTGTATTGGTATTCATGATGGGATAACATGAAGCTTGGGTTTGGTTCGATTAAGTCGGGTTGGGTCAAAGTCGGGCTTGGCGCGATAAATGGCTTAAATTTAGCCACTTCTGATCACAGATAAATCAGTAGCACGCGGGAGCTCAATTGAATAGGACACAGGTGACATGTGGGTAGTAGGCTTAATGTGGGTCATGTCCATATTTTGGGTCGACAAGTTTGGGTCGAAATGGTGTCCCCAATTTAAGTCAAAAATAAATATGACTCCGTGGGGTGAATCAAGATTGGGTCTTTTGTCAGGAAAGTTGTGCGATAAAAATGAAGCACAAGATGGTGTGTCTGAGTGGGACACGAAGGTCATGGGTGTAGGGTGTCTTGACTAGTTCATGCATGTGAAGTTGGTTTTGAGAAAATAACTAGTCTTGTGCTTCTAAATTAAAAGTCATGACAGTGTGCATATGATAATCATAAATAAAAGTGGAAATGGTCAAATAGCCTAAATTGATCCGAAAGTTGTGAGATGCAAATATAGTACAAAAGAACAAGTTTGAGTGGGACATGATATATCAAAATGAAGATAATCTTGTCTACTACAAACTCATGAAGAAAGTTTCCAGCGATTGACATCTCTGACGCTCTAGAAATCAAAGTCACGAAAAAGAATATTTAATGATCAAAATAACTAATAACAATATTTATTAAAAATAATTCATTTAGAAAAATTTAAAATAAACCCTAAAATTTAGGAGGCTCACATCCTACCATCTTATAAGAATTTCGTCCTCGAAATTAAAAATCATCCAATAGGTCAAGCTATAGCATGTAGCTGCTACGGCTACAGTACTCAATCTGCTACCTATGTAATCATCTATTCTGTTTCTCTTTACAAATATTTTGGTTCATGTTCAACAAGCTTCTTCCATTAAAAACTATGTCATTTTATCCTTTAGAATCTTTCATACCAATATAGAACCTTTACATATACTCTAAAATATAGGTCATCTTTGAGATGTGTATATATGTCAACAATGCTTGGTCATCAACCATATTTTCAATCTCAATTGTAAATAATTTGTTCCTTTATCCTGTCCTCAGTGCCCTTATATTATCAACCATAAGCTCTCTTTATTAATTGCCTTCCATCCTCCTCTACAGTTTCTCCTTGAATTTATATATTAAACACATATTCTTGGCATAGGCCTTCTATCTTTCTTTATTTTTTTTACTCAACAACTCCTTCGAATATAAACCCTCAATTTTAAAATCTTGATTCATTTACCGATTTATTTATTACCAATATACATATGTCCTTGCTTTGTTCCTTGTTACTTTAATTGCTATCTTCCGATCTTGTACGCAATGTTATATCTCCTTCTAACTTATTCTATATCATTCCATACACTACCAACCCTCTTAGGCAAGTACACCTTGCACCAAATGAAGAGATTCTTGCATTCTCATTCTTTGATTTTTTTCCTTTGATATTATTTATCTATATTGTTCTTCTTTTCATTCTCTACAAGTTTAGTTCTTGGAGTTTTTGATTTTAATGGCTAGTTTTGTGTAGATCTAAGTTTCTAAAACTAGAGTTTTATGGGTTTTCATGGTTTTGATCTATCAAACTTAGTTGTTTTCGAAAACTACTGGTCCTATGTTGTAGTAAATTTGATTCTACATAATTTTGACCTTTGAAAAGTTAGATTTTGACTTGTTTTGAGGAAGTTATGGCCAAAATAATATTTGGACATATTCTACGTTCACCTGTGCTGGTTCTGGCAGGGACGATGAATAGTGCTGCAGGAATGAATAGTACCACATGGAATGAATAGTGCCACATGAATGAATAGTGCTGCATGGAATGAATTGTGCTGCAGGAATGAATAGTGCCGCATGGATGCATAGTGCCGCATGGATGAATAGTTCCACGGGAATAAATAGTACCGCATGGATGCATAGTGCCGCATGGATGAATGGTGCCACAGGAATGAATAGTGTCGTATGTATGAATAGTGCCGCAGGCTTGCATAGTGTCGTATGGATGAATAGTGCCCCAGAAGGCCGCATAGTGTCGCAGAAGGCTGCATAGTGCCGCAGAATGCCGCACAGTGCCTATTTTGGCCATTTTATGCCCTATTTGGCTGAATTGTGGCCATAATTTCTCCCAACTCCCAACACGAAAGTTGTAGATCTTTGTCTTGGCTTCAAGAATCTTCATGTCTTATTTTAACCAGAATTCATATGTGACTTTAGCACCTTGTGCACCTTTTACCTTGCACATTGCCCGTGCGCCGTTTGGCCACTTTATGACTTACGAGCACTTCATACCCCAAGTGCATAGTACCTTTTTGTTCTCTTCCCTCTTGTGTTTGGGACCTCATTCCTGATCTGACTACCTATGCATGTGCTGGATAACCCTATGTGTGTACTAAGGTACAATTTACGTGAGCATCGAGGTGCTATCCTATGTGCTAAGTGTTCCTAAGTGATACCTGCCAATACCTCCAAGAGTCCAACATTTACATAGCGAATGGTCGGTAGCAATGACGTGGTATGTGTTGTGTATTGCATTACACCAAGAAGGAGGTACATACGTATGAGTCCATGAGCCAATACGGATCCCTTCTTGGGGTACTCGTACAATGTACGACATCTAGGGGAGGGAGCATGTGACCACGACATGTGAACTCCGAAGATAACCTAGGGATTAACTAGGCAACTAACTTGGTAGATGCATTGGGTGGGAAGAATTTCGAGATCGTTCCATACTAGTCACCCCAGGTTCAGTCCTGACGTGTCGGGTTGGCCGCCACGGATATGGTGTCATTCGCCTTTAGCAGATGACTATATCCGATTTCTATGAGCTAAGTGTTATATGAATTAGCGCGGTAGCCCTCCGGGGGACCGGTGCATAATCAATGTGCTATATGTCTTATGGTTTGGCTAGCCCTATTGGGTTGACACGATTTGAGGATTCCTTTTAATCAGTATCGCGGGGATAACTCTGCCAAATATAGAAAGCCACAGGAATGAATGGCCGCTTGAAAAACGACTTGACTGTGCCTTGTGCCTTCCGTTTGTAGCCGAGGGACATGTACTGTCATGTTGCGTGGTCCAACCCATGTCCTTGTTTGGTTGTTGGGTTGGTCTATCGTGCTAGGGCAGGCTGTGGATCGAGGTTACGATCGAAAGCTTTTATTATTACTAGTATTATTATTTTATGCTTGGGTTTTATCTCACTCTTTTGTGCTCCCTTATGGTACTTGCTATTCGGGGCTGACCCCGCTGGTTTTGTTTGGCCAGATCATGTAGCAGAGCCCGAGTATCCGACCTTCCTTCCTGACGTCAATGGTGCATACTTGTAGCTCCCCTTCCCGAAAAATATTATTGAAATATTTGTTTATTCATTTATTTGATTTAATAGTGATTTTAGAATTTTTTGTAAATAATTATTAGATAATTATTACGATAGATGACTTTCGCCACAAATGAGTTTTGGAGTACAAGATGACTAGGAATCATGGCACGGATAGTACAGTAACGTGCTTGACTAGTATTTAGCCATGGTAGGGGAAGGCCGAGTCATAGGATTGTTCTAACTAGGAAAACTAGGCCAAGTTGCGACTTAACCCTACCGAAGATTTTATTTATTATTTAATTATATAATTGAGTTTTCGGAAACCCGGTTGTACCGAACCTTTCCAGATTGGATCCAAGTCAAATCCAAGCCCATGTAGTCATGTAGTGGGACCAAATACGGCCTTGTAGACATGTTTGGTAAATGCAAAGATTTTGTATATATTTTAGGAATTGGCAATTACTTTCTAAATATTTATTATATGTAAATTATAGGTATTATTAATATTAAACAGCGTTTTAGAATATTTATACGATTTTCTGGGGCCCAGTAATGGGAGTACATGATATGCCCATCCAGGAGCTACTATTGAGTTATTTTAATTACTAGTGGAATTATTATTATTATTAATATTATTATTATGGTTATTGAAAATAAACTATTTATTATTATTAGTTATTATTAATTTATTCTTTATCAAAAGAATAAATATATGTGTGTATGCGTATTTATATAAAAAATATATATATGTATATGGGTGCAAGTGTATTTAAATATAAATACATAAATGTGTTTGTATATATATAAACGTGTGTGTGTGTATATATACATATATATAGGAGGATATGTGTATGTGTATTTTTTTTTTATGTGTATGTGTAGGTGTATATATATACATGTATATATATGTGTATACGTGTATATATGAATATATAAATATATGTGCGTATGTGTGTGTATATATATATGTATAGTATTATGTATACATATATGTGTGTATATATATAAATATATGTGAATGTATTTATATATTAATTACTAATAAAAAGAAAAATAAAAAGGAAATGCAAAGGAATAAATGCAGCAGCTAGGCCCACAAGCCCAGCCGAGCAGAGGGAATTCCAACCCACAACACAGAGGCCCAGCCCACGAGTTCCTAGCCTGAGAGCCTAGAGCCCCGACCCTGTTCGAACACAGCAGACTACTCGTATATAATGATCGAGAGGAGTTTCAGGAATTCCTCGAAAAACCTAACCTAATCGCACCACCACTCGACCTCGAGGGCGACGGCGCGACCACCTCAGCATCACCGCGAGATCGACGCCGTCGACGGGCCGCCGGAGGGCCGTCGGGCGCAACAGAGAAGAGCCCTGCAGTAACAGCAGTCGTACTCTAGTGCACCGATTTCCAGGTTAATTTTCTCCCTCCATGTTTGATCATTTTGTAATCTACGAAATCCTCCGCGTAGAACATATAACCCACTCGAGATCCCGCCAAGGGGATTTGATGATAGTGTCACAACCTGTCCAGAAACTCGACGCCAATATCGGTAAAACCCTGTCCCGAAACAGGTCTTATGACAGTCCATGCACCTATATTAAGATATCGATTCAGATCGATCTAACACCAGATTATAAATTGTATTTGAACAAAATTTTAGAGTACATGACCAGGATTGAAACCCTTCAGATAGAATTATTTCTCATCAATTATGCAAGAAGTTATTCACCCTTGAAAACTAAGAAAATCTGTTTTTAAAACAATAGAAATATTAGAAAAATCATCCGATACGACGTGCGTCCCGCCAAATCGGGCGACGTGGTCGTGCACCGTAAGCATCGAAAGGCGCGTACGGATATTGCGGACGTGTGGGCATTGACGGAATTCAAATTGGTCGCGTGTGCGCGACGAATTTGATGCGTATCCGTCGAAATTCACCGTATCGGTCACTTTGCAAATTTCTCAATTACTTTGTGCACGCTCGTCAGATCGAGACAAAACTTGCGCCAACAGAACCGTACCATTTTTTTGGTCCTGTATGCCAAGTTTGGTCCGATTCTGAGACAGTTGATTGGATCACCGTTTTGCGGGCCCCACGGTTCGATTCAACGGGCGATTTTGTGCACGGTCCGTCGAAATCCAACTTTGGACATACGGTTGGGTTCATATCAGAAAACCAAACTTGTTGACATATAGTTTGATGACTTTAGAGACCATTGACTCCGACACATTTTTTGGTGCAAAGCGGGTCTAACGGCGGACACCGTTTTGGCCCAAAATTATCGTTTTGCCCCTGTATCCAGAATTGGACTTAAGGACAGGCAATCCTAGCTAATTTGACTATTCTGAGAATATTGGTAACATCTATTACAGCTTTTGGAGGCAGTTATGGGACTTGGACTCTCTGACTTGTTGATTGGCGATATATTGTTGGTTCTTCGTGCAACGCTCAGGCAAGTATACCTTGCCAGCTTGTACAATATAATTTATATGCATGTTCATTATCTCGCTGCTATTCTTTTCCTTACATTCGTGATTACTTTATTCCATATCTAGTACACTCATCCTGTCATAGTTTTACTTTACATGTTTCTAGTTGTCTGCACATTCTTGTTCCTTTCTGTTATGATATTTCTATCTGATACACTGTGTTAGTTTTATATGTATTCCTTGATAGAGTCGTCTAGTCCTACACCACGATTCCTTCGACTTGATTATAACTTGACTTGACTTGACATGACTTGAGTAGGACTTGACTTTGACATTCTATAGATTGTGAGTACTTACCTTGACTATGGTCTATAGGATTTTTATACTAGGATTGGCTAGCGTCTTGGTTGTGAGTGCTTGCCTTGACTGCGATTGAGACACTATAGATTATGAGTGCTTGCCTTGACTGCAGTCTATAGCTTTGACCTATTAGCCATTTCTAGTATGGCATGCCAGTGTCTTAGGATCCTTGTGTTTAGATCTTATGTCTTAGTTTATTTTGTCTCATTGGATATCCTTGATTGTTCCTTACTTCTTGGTATATTTTTTACTGTTACATGTTGGCTTGTATATTATGTATCTTGCTAGTCCTTTAAGGACCTGATGATCTCTTCAGGTTTAGTGACTGCATGGAGTTAGTTTGCAGAGCGGGATGGTAGAGGATTGCGATGTATGATACAGGTATTTGCTTGTGATATTTCTTTATTATTCTCTCGTGCTTTATATTCCGTACCATGTTATATTCTGCTTATTTTATAGACTCATATCATTTTTGGAGTCTAATCAGACAATATTGCAGACCATGACCCATACTTGTTCATTCTTGTTTATATGATTCCTGTGGATTGGGATATAGTTTAGATTAGACATGATACCCTATTCTGGACAGCTTATACGTACTCGAGTCGGGCTGGAGTCCGCTCGATACGTAGCTGGCTTGCTCACGAGCTCGCGCCCGAAAAACGGGTGCGGGTCGTGACAGGTTTTTGTGGTGGCCCATGCAGGTCAGAGCATATTGTATCGGTTACGTAACTGTACTGATACGAGCATGCGAATTTGACTAAACCCTTAGGAATCTCAATCCACTCTGCTTTGAAAATTCTCCTAGAAATTCTCTACGTCCTTGAAAACTCTATATTTGCTTTCGATTATACTTCCTTGCTTTATGTGCCATTGATTCTCGTCCCTTTTATTTCGGGGTGACGAATGATCGTGCTGTCTAGGATTTACCAGAAATTCTTAAATTATAATATAATATTGCATGATTATTGAGTTTTTGTTGTTTATAGATATGAAGGATTATAGTTGCCATATGCCCTAGATATCTATGGATAGTGATGTTAGCAACTAGTTGGATGTTACAAGATTTAGTGACCGTATTTTGAGGAGTAGTATGACCAAAGGTGGGTAGAAGTCCTCAAGTATTCAGAGTTATAAAATGACTAGAGAAGGTCATGAAATATATTTGGAGAAATTAAATTTGAGAAGATTAAGGTAATAGTAGACTTTAAATTTTAAGGAGTAATTATGAATTAGAATTTCGAGGACGAAATTATTTTTAAGGTGGATAGATTTGTAGCTCCCCTTCCCGAAAAATATTTTTGAAATATTTGTTTATTCATTTATTTGATTTAATAGTGATTTTATAATTTTTTGTAAATAATTATTAGATAATTATTACGATAGATATCTTTAGCCACAAATAAGTTTTGGAGTACAAGACGACTAGGAATCATGGCACAGATAGTACAGTAGCGTGCTTTGACTAGTGTTTAGCCATGGTAGGGGAAGGCCGAGTCATAGGATTGTTCTAACTAGGAAAACCAGGCCAAGTTGCGACTTAACCCTACCGAAGATTTTATTTATTATTTAATTATATTATTGAGTTTTCGGGAACCCGGTTGTACCGAACCTGTCCAGATTGGATCAAAGTCAAATCCAAGCCCATGTAGTCATGTAGTGGGACCAAATACGGCCTTGTAGACATGTTTGGTAAATGCAAAGATTTTGTATATATTTTAGGAATTGGCAATTACTTTCTAAATATTTATTATATGTAAATTATAGGTATTATTAATATTAAATAGCGTTTTAGAATATTTATACGATTTTCTGGGGCCGAGTAATGGGAGTATATGATATGCCCATCTAGGAGCTACTATTGAATTATTTTAATTACTAGTGGAATTATTATCATTAATAATATTATTATTGTGGTTATTAAAAATAAAATATTTATTATTATTAGTTATTATTAATTTATTCTTTATCAAAAGAATAAATATATGTGTGTATGCGTATTTATATAAATATATATATATATATATATATATATATATATATATATATATATATATATATATATATATATATATATATATATATATATATATATATATATTTTTTTTTTTTTTTTATATATGTATATATATATATATATATATGTATATGGGTGTAGGTGTATTTATATATAAATACATAAATGTATAAATGTGTTTGTATAGATATAAACATATGTGTGTGTATATATACATATATATAGGAGGAAATATAAATATATATAGGTGTATAAATATATAAATGTATATATATGCGTATACGTGTATATATGAATATATAAATATATGTGCGTATGTGTGTGTATATATATATATGTATAGTATTATGTATACATATATGTGTGTGTATATATAAATATATGTAAATGTATTTATATATTAATTACTAATAAAAAGAAAAAGAAAAAGGAAATGCAAAGGAATAAATGCAGCAGCTAGGCCCACAAGCCCAGCCGAGCAGAGGGAATTCCAACCCACAGCACAGAGGCCCAGCCCATGAGTTCCCAGCTTGAGAGCCTAGAGCCTCGATCCTGTTCGAACACAGCAGACTACTCGTACATAATGATCGAGAGGAGTTTCGGGAATTCCTCAAAAAACCTAACCTAATCGTACCACCACTCGACCTCGAGGGCGACGACGCGACCACCTCAGTGTCACCGCGAGACCGACGTTGTCGGCGGGCCGCCGGGCGCAACAGAGAAGAGCCCTGCAGTAACAGCAGTCGTACTCTAGTGCACCGATTTCCATGTCAGTTTCCTCCCTCCATGTTTGATCATCTTGCAATCTACGAAATCCTCCACGTAGAATATATAACCCACTCGAGATCCCACCAAGGGGATTTGAGGATAGTATCACAACCTGTCCAGAAACTCGACGCTAATATCGGTAAAACCCTGTCCCGAAACAGGACTTATGACAGTCCATGCACCTATATTAAGAGATCGATTCGGATCGATCTAATACCAGATTATAAATTGTATTTGAACAAAATTTTAGAGTACATGACCAGGATTGAAACCCTTCAGATAGAATTATTTCTCATTAATTATGCAAGAAGTTATTCACCCTTGAAAACTAAGAAAATCTGTTTTTAAAACAGTAGAAATATTAGAAAAACCATCCGATACGACGTGCGTCCCGCCAAATCGGGCGACGTGGTCGTGCACCGTAAGCATCGAAAGGCGCGTACGGATATTGCGGACGTGTGGACTTTGTCGGAATTCAAATTGGTCGCGTGTGCGCGACGAATTTGATACGTATCCGTCGAAATTCACCGTATCAGTCACTTTGCAAATTTCCTAATTACTTTGTGCACGCTCGTCAGATCGAGACGAAACTTGCGCCAACAGGACCGTATCATTTTCCTGGTCCTGTATGCCAAGTTTGGTCCAATTCTGAGACAGTTGATTGGATCGCCGTTTTACGGGCCCGACGGTCCGATTCAACGGGTAATTTTGTACACGGCCCGCCGAAATTCAACTTTGGACATACGGTTGGATTCGTATCAGAAAACCGGACCTGTTGACATATAGTTTGACAACTTTAGAGACCATTTACTCTGGCATATTTTTCGGTGCAAAGCGGGTCCAACGGCGGATACCGTTTTGGCCCAAAATTACCGTTTTGCCCCTGTGTCCAGAATTAGACTTAAGGACAGGCAATCCTAGCTAATTTGACTATTCTGAGAACATTGGTAACATGTATTACAGCTTTTGGAGGCAGTTAAGGGACTTGGACTCTCTGACTTGTTGATTGGCGATATATTGTTGGTTCTCCGTGCAACGCTCAGGCAAGTATACCTTGCCAGCTTGTATAATATAATTTATATGCATGTTCATTATCTCGCTGCTGTTCTTTTCCTTACATTTGTGATTGCTTTATTCCATGTCTAGTACACTCATCCTGTTATAGTTTTACTTTACATGTTTCTAGTTGTCTGCACATTCTTGTTCCTTTCTGTTATGATATTTCTATCTGATACACTGTGTTAGTTTCATATGTATTCCTTGATAGAGTCATCTAGTCCTACACCACGATTCCTTCGACTTGACTTGACATGACTTGAGTAGGACTTGACTTTGATATTCTATAGATTGTGAGTACTTACCTTGACTACGGTCTATAGAATTTTTATACTAGGATTGGCTACCGTCTTGGTTGTGAGTTCTTGCCTTGACTGCGATTGTGACACTATAGATTGTGAGTGCTTGCCTTGACTGCAGTCTATAGCTTTGACCTATTAGCCATTTCTAGTATGGCATGCCAGTGTCTTAGGATCCTTGTGTTTAGATCTTGTGTCTTACTTTATTTTGTCTCGTTGGATATCCTTGATTGTTCCTTACTTCTTGGTATATTTTGTACTGTTACATGTTGGCTTGTATATTATGTATCTTGCTAGTCCTCTGAGGACCTGATGATCTCTTCAGGTTTAGTGACTGCATGGAGTTAGTTAGCAGAGTGGGATGGTAGAGGATTGCGATGTATGATACAGGTATTTGCTTGTGATATTTCTTTATTATCCTCTCGTGCTTTATATTCCGTACCATGTTATATTCTGCTTATTTTATAGACTCATATCATTCTTGGAGTCTAATCGGACAATATGATAATGGCTGCAGACCATGACCCATACTTGTTCATTCTTGTTTATATGATTCCTATGGATTGAAATATAGTTTAGATTAGACATGATACCCTATTCTGGACAGCTTATACGTACTCGAGTCGGGCTAGAGTCCGCTCGATACATAGCTGGCTTGCTCACGAGCTCGCATCCGAAAAGCGGGTGTGGGTCGTGACAATACTAGGAGCATGACTGGCGGGGGACTCGGGTGGGTTTCTTCTCCACCACTCTAGTATCTTTACTTATGTTCTGGCGTTTAGCCACCGGCACCTGTCTAGCCTGCTAATCTAGATATTTTGTCTTTTGCATAATTGTAATTAAATCAGACTACAGCTGAATACAATTATGTACCTATGACTCTCTGGGCTAGCTAACTTATAAAGCTAGATCCCCATGATCATTTTGATGAAGTGTCGGGGATGCCTTATTGTTTTATCTCATATGTTCATTAATTGATATTTTCTTGCCTTGAATGATTGAGACATAGATGCTCTGTGAGACCCTAGGAGACTTGAATGTAGCATGCACCCCCTTATCTCTTGACAGCCACGATCGCCGTATGACGTTTGTATACCTCATATGGAGTAGCTGGCCTAGTCCGTCTCCGTATTTCGGTACTAGAGCGTGACAAGGTTTTATTGGTGGCCCATGCAGGTCTAATTTTCAGACTTGAGGGGTGTTACTATTACAAGGGTCTCAATCAAAACTTGTTCCCTTTGAATCTCTTACCTCGACTTCTCTTCCCTCACCTTGATTGATAACCTGAATTGCATCCTCGATCTTCCTCGTCCTGTTATTTAATATCATGTATCTTTCCCTATAGGGGTGCTTCTTTCTCAGTAGCTGGCGAGGCCAACATGGAGGAACGTCCAGTAGAGCATGGCTCGACGGGGCAGCAGCAGGAAAGAATACCTTCTCCTGACCAGATCCGAGTGGAAGTGATATCAGAGCCAGTGGAACCGCAGGTTCTAGAAACTCCTGCACCCCCAGCGGTGCCGACAGCGACGACAGTACCTGATGCTGCAGCACTCCTCGAGGTTATCCGGGGATTCCTGGCCACTCAGCAGCGTCAGGTGGCAGCCCATCAACAACAGTAGACCCAGCAGCAGGAACAAAATGTGCTACTGAATCAGGGGTTACAATTAGCCAGAGAAGTGTCAGGAACGATTCGGGAGCGTCGGGGAGGTTTTGTCGACTTAACCCGAGATACTTTGACGGCACGGAGGACGCCATCACGACGGATGCTTGGCTTCAAGATATTGAGGCCATATTGACCGCAGCAAAGGTTCCAGCAAAAGAGAAGGTTGACCAAGTCAGACTGTTACTTCAGGACCTAGCCCGCGATTGGTGGGCATCAGAAGAGGTTAGAATGAGGCGTCCTGTCCCTTGGGATAGCTTCAGTACCAGATTCAAGGCCAAGTACTTTGGTGTAATAGCGCGGTATGAGCTACAATAGAGGTTTATCAGTCTCAAGCAGGCTGGAAGACGGTGGATGGATATGCAGCAGAGTTCTGCAGACTGAGTCGGTTTGCACTGACGATGGTGGCTACAGAGCCAGAGAAGGCTATGAGATTCCAGTAGGGACTTCATTTGGAGATTCTACATCTAGTAGAAGGGCACGACTATCAGACTTTTGACACCGTTTTAACGGCTGCTCGGAGGCATGAACTCATCCAACAAAGGTTGGTGACAAGACATGGAGGCCAAAAGAGGACCCATCCCCAGAGTAGGGGCGGAGGAGCAGTACAGCGAACATCGGTGCCAACACCTGGCATTCGTATTCATGAGTCAGGAGCACCACAGAGGATGGCGGTATCAGAGATAACAACACCAGTTCGGCATCAGCAGCCGAGGAACCAGCAGCAGCGCCAGGGGGCGCCCATTGGATGTACTTATTGCGGTAAGGGAGGGCACACTAGGGATGTGTGTTATTCAGCTAACGGATTATGCATGAGGTGTGGCAGTCCAGACCACAGGATTGCCAATTGCCCTATGATGCAGAGGCTAGGAGGGCCAGTTCAGCAGTTTCTGGCATTGCCAGCTCCGGGGGCAACACCGAACAGAGGACCAGCATTGGCCGTAAGGCCACTAGCCTAGCGTCTGCCGACGCAGGCTCAGAAGTTTCAACAGGTGTAGAACCCGGAAGGCCCGTAGAGGCCGCAGCAACAGCAGGGTCGAGGAAGATAGCAGCAGGGAGCTCAACAAGGCCAAGGTCAGGCCTTCACCTTTTCACTGGAGGATGCACTAGCTTCAGGCGACGTAGTTGCAGGTAATGTTTCTGTTACCTCTTTTCCTGCAGTAGCATTGTTTGATTCAGGGGCTACCTGCCACGCCCCGCTCCCGTAGGAGCGATCGTCCTCGCTAAGGCGTGATGCCGCACGAGCCTAGATTGCGCTTGTGCAAGGCGGGTTCCATAACGGCCGATTTCAGCGGCTGCGACGGGGTCGTCGCACAGAAGTCCCAAGCAGAGACATTGAATAATAGCAGAGGAATTTAGAACAAAATGCAAGTTATACAAAGAAGCTCTTTATTAATATTGAAACAACGGTTACATTGGGGGCGCAAGGCCAAGATTACAAGTCTCTCAAGCTCACTCAATCTCACATTATAAGTCACTCAGCTCTCTCTCATCTCTCAATTACAAGTCTTTAGCCAGCAGATGCTTCGGAAGGCAACGTCCATACATTATGTCCTGTATAAGTCTTTACTCCATACGGTCGCGCGCTTCGAATCGCCAAGAAACTCCGTGCCTCAACGCATCCAAGCGAGCTCCGTGCCACGAGCTTCTACCCGTGCCTGCACATGTAAACTATGTGGATGTCAGTACTCAACTGTACTGGTGGAATGAGCTCCTCGCCCACCCATACAAACCTAACACGTTTGATTTACTTTGTGCAATACAAGTCCCTTTACGATTGTCTTTCTAGTCTTGCCTTAGGATCGGTTTTAGGACAGACGCCTTGCCTATTTTGTGTCTTTAGACCATCCCGTGCTCGCAACATTTCAATGTTAACTCAACAACGTTAACCTATCAAGTCGTGCTTGCCTTTCGGCCAAAATAAGAGACACAACTACGCGATGAGGCTCCATTCCCGTGTGACCGTGCTGTAAGTCCTTCTTGAGGCCGTACCTCGCAACTCAATCTAACTCAATCATACCGCCGCCTCGCGGCCCTTCGCTTCTAAATCATCAATTGACCCATCCAACTTATGAACTAAGTGTCACTCGACCAACTTTGCCTTGCAGCATTTCCTGACTTTAACTCAAGACAACTCGAACTAACTTATGCAACTTATATGCCAACAACTTAAGACTCGACGCCACATCTCGTGCCGAAGCACGTCGTCTATGTCGTAGCCATTCTTAGGCCCAAATACTTGTGTTCCAACCATACACACATTCAACTAGACTAAATCCAAAGGCACACACGCGGATTGCCGCTCATGGCGACCCATCTATATGAATTGGTCACTAACACCACAAGCTATCGTGGACTTATAGCCTTGCCATTCGGCGACCCTTTCAACGCAAGTAGCTAGCCCCGCTGAAAGTTCCCGAATGACCCGAGCGGTTCGTCCAGCTACGGCTATACCGTATTTCCCTCCAGAACGACGCGGTCCCTCGGTGCCCAGGGTTGTCGCACGTGGAAACTCTACCTTGTCGACAAGTTGTCCAATGACCATACAAGACTCGACACAAACTGACGTCTCACACAGTCATTTCTATTCCAATATTACCATCTCTTTCAAACCAATATCAAGACTTCTATCCTTGAGATCCCTCGATGACCCACGGTCGCGAGCCTTCTCCGTTGATGCTCCTTGAGATCCCTCGACGACCCACGGTCGCGATCCTTCTCCGTTGACGCTCCTTGAGATCCCTCGACGACCCACGGCCGCGAGCCTTCTCCGTGTTACCATATTATTTCATTCAACTCAATGCCTATTCGATAGTCCTTCCTCCAAAACTCATTCAATCAACCATGGTTTATGTCTTAAATACTAAGTCCGTGCATCGTGCCTCAAACCGACTTCTGCTCTACGCGACACTCTCGCCCAAGTCATACTTCATATGACGGGCCTTGAGACCGTAAGACTATTTGGTTATATCCAACCGTAGAACTTGTAGAACCGTGCTTGCTACCACTCCGATAGCCTAACTTAACTTGCCTGACTTAAACACACAACGACTTGACGAGCAAAGGCTGCCTCAAGCCTCACATTGCGGAAACGTGCCGTGCATGCGTTCGACTTCTGAACGACCAAGTCATGTGGGCGCCTAGACTTACGCCAGCAGCCGTACGACGCAACTTAACTCATAGGGCAGGTCAAGGCTATGCCAAGCCTTAGACGATGGGACCGTACATGCTTTATGAAGCATTCATGCGGGCGACGCCTATGACTTAGGCTACGATTCATGACTTCGCCTACTCAACCAACTTTCCTTCTCCCAAGCCACGGGACGAAGGATCGAGTGTCATTTTCAAAGCACGCCATGCACCAACTCTAAGCCGACCATTGGACCTTTCCATATTCTAACTCAATTCGACCCGTCGGGATTATTCTATTTAGCTATGTGGATTCGTCTCTTTTATTATCAAGCCTACTTGTGCAAGTTGAAAACATGCGATTTATTATGTGAAAGGAAAGATGAGACAAGTTCACTGAAACTACCCCACCTGAGCGAACGGTCGCCTTGACCGAGCGATGTCTCCGAGTAGCCGTTTCAAGGCTAAGTTCGAACGCCATCGGTATTTCAATTCCTCCGATTGACTGAGCGGGATGGGGCACTACATTATACACCACTCAGAAAAAGTTTCATCCTCGAAACTAACTAAGTACACTTATCGACTTATCACTCGACTCAACATCCTACGTTTCTCGCACACATTTTTTCTATGCATTTCTCAAATTCGAGCCACGCTCGTGCCACCCTCAATCATTTCTTCAAAACTTTACGATCTCAAATTCCTCGACACTTCCCCGTTCCTCAAGTCTCGCTTGAATTCAACGTATCACTTAGTATGGATCGTGCACATATCTTAGGCATCCCCAAAATATATGCATTTCAACCAAGCCTCATGATGGCGAATCCCGTCATCATCACTCGAGTCGGATCGTACACGCATTCAAGCGTCCTTGATATACATGCATGTCAACCGAGCCTCATGAGTGGTGCCTCTATAATTCCTATCGCTCCGTATCGGAACGTCTGTCTAACCGCTAGGCTATGTCTTTCCGTCAGTATTGGAATCATAGTTCCCAAACAACAATATCAACACTGACCCCATCCTAAGGTCAAACCAAGTTGATAGTACGGGGTTTTCTACCCAAGCTCGCATCACTCCGATTTCTAAACTTCGAGCATAGATCGCCTACACATATCCCAACATTTTTTCGCACGGGGTCCGAGTCATTCAGCAAAGCCATCCTACGATAACTCACATTTCAACCAATTCCTTGACGTATAGATATCGCTCGTCCGTCAAGCCATTTCGCATAGTCTATTTCTTCGAACTAATACGCCTATCAATCCTTCTCGAATCAAGCACGGTATGACACAAATTGTCGCTGACCAAAATTTTACATTCTACATTTCCTAAGTCATCTATTCTAATTCGCGTATTCGATCATGAGGTCGTCTAACTTAATAATATGTTGCGCCCCGATCACACGCGAGTCAGATTATCCACGGTGGGCACGAATCACCATGCACGCTCCCGCGGGATAATTATCCTCATCGGGACGTAACTCTTGTTTTGCGTATAGACTAATTCATTCTCGATGCGTGGATTGGACCTACTCAATCCTCAAGTTTATTCAATCATCAATCGCAAGTCCTAACATCCTCAAATTGTCCTGCGCATCAAACCGACAAGTCGAGACAATCGAAGTTGCCGCATCCTGATTTTTCGAGTTCGATCATTCCTGCGACATGAATCACCATGTCAACGCTCACGCAGAACGATCATCCCAAATCCGACGCGACGCATGTGCGAGGCTAGAGTTGTGCTCGCGCAAGACAAGATCGTCGACGTTGTGGTTATTCGTGTAACAATCAAGACACGATCACTTTTATCCAACATTCCTCTCAATCAAAGTCCTAAGTACTGCATCCATCCGAACAATAACACTTGCACGATCGTCATTCGCCGAGTCAGAGTACCCTCGAGTTATCGCATATCGATCTTTGATACGCCTCAATACCATCGATGACATGCGTAATCTGACGATCTTCCTTTGCAATAATTTCCGAGTCGTACGAATGATGCTATCGTCCGACTTGGATGATCTCCTCGACATTCAATTCAAGTTCGATCATTATCCCTCGAATCATTCACAACATCGATTTTTCTCAAACCAAATTCACGTATTTTTCATTCGTCTATCTTAAGTTATCAACCAACGTATTTCTTCAATTCGCATCATTCTTTGCTAACTCAAATCATCGAGCAACATTCAATCCAATCCTTAGAGTCGTTCGCATAATTTCAAAATCAAACCTTTCATGCATGCTATCTACCTGTCGTGCTAACTTTTTGTATACGATCCGTATCAATTTTCTCGATCAAGTTATCCATTCGCTACACCTTAACTTTTCTTTGATTCGATTTCACCTACTCAATCATTTTCGTGTTTCGTACTTCACGCAATCCTCAATCCCGTGCACGTTCCGTGTGCGTCAATTTCCAAGTTGTTCGAATCGACTCATCAAAATCTTTAAGACTATATTTTGCTCAATCATATTCAATCTAGGGCTTTGCATTCATGCGACGCTTGCTGATAGACTCGTCGATACCCCACATCCTCAATCGATCGATCGACATTCCTGAGACTATCACATACACCACTCAGGAATGAAGTCATTCAACAATCCTCAAAACTATCATTCGATTCACAATCTACTTCCTCGAATTTTCATCCGAACGATTCCTTAAATTTCAAGCACGCTCACCTTATATCGCACCGACGATAACATCATCGTTCGATAGCACCCCTATCGATAGTTATCTCATTTACGCAATCAAGTTCCACTCATTCTAGCTCGAAACATTACGAATCCCGCACTCGACTTTGCTAAGGTCGACGCAATCCTTGGTGTATATGCCCAGCCCGACTTAGCCAACCGTGCTTACGCAACCATCTTATTGTTTTATCGAAAACTGTTCTCCTACATTTTGCAAAATAGATAGACTTATTGCATGGACATCCCGTGGGACAATTGAGAGAGAGCGCACCAACGATTTCAACTTTGCGAAAGCAACGATTCAGAGTTTACGAAAACAACGGAGTTAAAGAATTCAATCGATAGTCCAAGGACGTAAAGCCGTGCTCTGATACCATTATGTCACGCCCCGCTCCCGTAGGAGCGATCGTCCTCGCTAAGGCGTGATGCCGCACGAGCCTAGATTGCGCTCGTGCAAGGCGGGTTCCATAACGGCCGATTTCAGCGGCTGTGACGGGGTCGTCGCACAGAAGTCCCAAACAGAGACATTGAATAATAGCAGCGAAATTTAGAACAAAACACAAGTTATACAAAGAATCTCTTTATTGATATTGAAACAACAGTTACATTGGGGGCGCAAGGCCAAGATTACAAGTCTCTCAAGCTTACTCAATCTCACATTACAAGTCACTCAGCTCTCTCTCATCTCTCAATTACAAGTCATTAGCCAGCGGATGCTTCGGAAGGCGACGTCCATACATTATGTCCTGTGCGGCATTTTCAGACTTTAACTCAAGACAACTCAAACTAACTTATACAACTTATATGCCAACAACTTAAGACTCGACGCCACATCTCGTGCCGAAGTACGTCGCCTATGTCGTAGCCATTCTTAGGCCCAAACACTTGTGTTCCAACCATACACACATTCAACTAGACTAAATCCAAAGGCACACACGCGGATTGCCGCTCGTGCCGACCCATCTATATGAATTGGTCACTAACACCACAAGCTATCGTGGACTTATAGCCTTGCCATTCGGCGACCCTTTCAACGCAAGTAGCTAGCCCTGCTGAAAGTTCCCGAATGACCCGAGCGGTTCGACCAGCTACGGCTATACCATGTTTCCCTCCGGAACGATGCGGTCCCTCGGCGCCCAGGATTATTGCGCGTGGAAACTCTACTTTGTCGACAAGTTATCCAATGACCATGCAAGACTCGACACAAACTGACGTCTCACACAGTCATTCCTCTTCCAATATTACCATCTCTTTCAAACCAATATCGAGACTTCTATCCTTGAGATCCCTCGACGACCCACGGTCGCGAGCCTTCTCCATTGATGCTCTATGAGATCCCTCGACGACCCACGGTCGCGAGCCTTCTCTGTTGATGCTCCTTGAGATCCCTCGACGACCCACGGCCGCGAGCCTTCTCCGTGTTACCATATTATTTCATTCAACTCAATGCCTATTCGATAGTCCTTCCTCCAAAACTCATTCAATCAACCGTGGTTTATGCCTTAAACACTAAGTCCGTGCATCGTGCGTCAAATCGACTTCTGCTCTACGCGACACTCTCGCCCAAGTCATACTTCATATGACGGGCCTTGAGACCGTAAGACTATTTGGTTATATCCAACCGTAGAACTTGTAGGACCGTGCTTTCTACCACTCCGATAGCCTAACTTAACTTGCCTGACTTAAACATACAACGACTCGACGAGCAAAGGCTGCGTCAAGCCTCGTATTGCGGAAACGTACCGCGCATGCGTTCGACTTCTGAACGACCAAGTCATTTGGGCGCCTAGACTTACGCCAGCAACCGTGCGACGCAACTTAACTCATAGGGCAGGTCAAGGCTATACCAAGCCTTGGACGATAGGACCGTGCATGCTTTATGAAGCATTCATGCGGACGACGCCTATGACTTAGGCTACGATTCATGACTTCGCCTACTCAACCAACTTTCCTTCTCCTAAGCCACGGGACGAAAGATCGAGTGTCATTTTCAAAGCACGTTGTGCACCAACTCTAAGCCGACCGTTGGACCTTTCCATATTCTAACTCAATTCGACCCGTCGGGATTATTCCATTTAGCTATGTGGATTCGTCTATTTTATTATCAAGCCTACTTGTGCAAGTTGAAAACATGCGATTTATTATGTGAAAGAAAAGATGAGGCAAGTTCACCGAAACTACCCCACCTGAGGGAGCGGTCGCCTTGACCGAGCGATGTCTCCGAGTAGCCATTACAAGGCTAAGTCCGAACGCCGTCGGCATTTCGATTCCTCCGATTGACTGAGCGGGACGGGGCACTACACTACCCACTCTTTTATATCTGCACAATTTATGACATGTATTGGATTGAAGTTCGAGGCATTGCCAGAGAGGATGAATATACTCACTGGTAATGGGCTCGTAGGAGTTAACAGAGTGTGCTTAGCGTGTCCGATCATAGTGAGTGGGTGATTATTGCCCGCATCTTTGATTGAGTTCCCTATGGGCAACTTTGACGTTGTCCTAGGCATGGACTGGTTGAGAGACAGTCATACGATGAACAGATTGTCGGGGAGGTAGGGTAGTATTTAATCTACCTAACGTTGAGGAGTTCGTCTTTGTTCGATCATTGGATGATCGACCCAAGGGCATTATTGCAGAAGCATTGGGAGAGTAGGAGCAGATACCAAGAGTGGTCAGAGAATTTTTTGATGTATTTCCAGATGAGCTTCCAGGTTTACCACCGGTGAGAGATGTGGAGTTTTGCATTGAGTTGAATCCTGGGACGGAGCCTAAAGTCGGCAGAGTTTACAGGATGTCGCAGTCAGAGTTGGACAAGTTGCACCAGCATGAAGAAGAACTGAAGGCGAAGAAGTTTATCCGAGACAGTGAATCGCCCTGGGCAGCACCGGTGATTTTAGTACCCAAGAAGGATGGATCGACGCGAATGTGCATTGATTACCGGCAGTTAAATGCAGTGACAGTGAAGAACAAGTATCCGTTACCAAGGATTGATGACTTGTTTGTTCAATTGAGTAAGGCCTGCATCTTCTCTAAGATTGATCTTCGATCTGGATATTATCAAGTGAGGGTCCGGGAGCAGGACATACCCAAGACAACATTTAGATCGCGGTATGGGCATTATGAGTTTATGGTGATGCCATTTGGACTGACTAATGCCCCAGCCGTGTTCATGGATTTGATGAATCGCATCTTCATGCCATACTTGGATAAGTTTGTAGTAGTGTTTATAGACGACATTCTCGTCTATCCCAGCAGTGAAGAAGAACATGAGAAACATCTTCGGACAGTTTTGTAGACCTTGAGGGAGCATCAACTTTATGCGAAGCTTAGTAAATGTGAGTTTTAGTTGGATCGTATTTCGTTCTTGGGACACATTATTTCTGGAGCAGGAGTGTCAGTAGATCCGAAGAAGGTTGAGGCAGTAGAGAATTGGCCAGTTCCAAAGACGGTAGCAGAAGGGCGTAGTTTCTTGGGATTGGCAGGTTACTACAGGAGGTTTGTGGCAGACTTTGCCAGGATTTCGGCACCCTTGACGCATTTGACGCATAAAGATGTAGAGTTTATTTGGTCAGTAGAGTGTCAGACATCATTTGATGAGTTAAAAAAGAGATTAATCTCAGCCCCGATCTTGACACTTCCAGTAGGATCGGGAGGGTTTACAGTGTATTGTGACGCATCCGGAAGGGACTTGGGTGTGTATTGATGCAGCATAGTAAGGTGATAGCATATGCATCTCGACAGCTTCGGGACCATGAGAAGAACTATCCGACTCACGATCTGGAATTAGCAGCAGTAGTGTTCTCGCTTAAGTTATACAAGCATTATTTATATGGGGACCGAGTGGAAATTTACACTGATCATAAGAGCTTAAAATATGTATTCACCCAGAGGGACCTGAACGTGAGACAGAGAAGATGGTTGGAATTACTGAAGGACTTTGATATAAATCTTCAGTATCATCCAAGCAAGGCGAATGTGGTAGCAGATGCCTTGAGCAGGAGAGGCGGTGCATTCATTTTAACCTCGCAGAGGTATATTTTGGAAGATCTTCAGGAAATAGGAATTGAAGTAATCTTGCCACAAGATACGGGAGTTATGGCCAGTTTGCAGATTCAGTCTACTTTAGTAGAGAGGATTAGAGCAGCCCAGGCAGAGGATTCGCAGATCCAGAAGCTTCGATCAGAGTGTGAGTCAGGTCTCAGGAAGGAGTTAGTAATCCATAAGGATGGTACACTTAGGTTCGGAAACGTCTTTGTGTACCAGGTAGAGACCTTCGACATGAAATTATGTCAGAGGCTCATAGTTCTCCTTATTCCATTCATCCCGGAGGCACAAAGATGTACCAGGATATGAAGCAGCACTTTTGGTGGAATGGCATGAAGAGGAAGATAGCGAGATTTGTATCCAGATGTTTGGTATGTCAGCAAGTGAAGACAGAGCAGCAGAGACCAGCAGGATTGCTACAGCCGCTTTCTATTCCGGAGTGGAAGTGGAAGCACATCATGATGGACTTTGTGGCCGGTTTACCTAGATCTCCGACCAATTGAAACGCAGTTTGGGTAATCGTGGATCGGCTCACGAAGGTTGCTCACTTTCTTTCTTTCAGAGTAGGGCAGTCTACTGAACAGCTGGCAAAAATATATATGAAGTAGATTATGAGACAATATGGTGTTCTAGTCAGTATAGTATCAGATCGAGACACACGGTTCACCTCTCACTTTTGGCGGAGTTTGCATCAAAGTTTGGGTACCAAGTTGAGGTTCAGTACAACCTACCACCCACAGACGGACGGGCAGTCAGAGAGAACCATTCAGACATTGAAAGATATGTTACGAGCTTGTACCTTAGATTTCGCTGTAACTTGGGAAGATCATCTTCATTTAGTAGAGTTCTCTTACAATAATAGTTATCAGGCAAGTATACAAATGGCACCGTTTGAAGCATTATATGGAAGAAAATGCCGGTCCCCTATGGCATGGGACGATGTGGTAGAACAAAAATTGTTGGGACCTAAGATGATCACGCAGACAGTGGAGACAGTCAAGTTGATCAGAGAGCGGCTTCGAGTTGCGCAGGACAGACACCGATACTGGGCAGATCAACATCGTAGGCCTCTAGAGTTTGGTGTTAGTGACCAAGTGTTTCTGCGAATTTCGCCTACTCGGGGTGTCATTAGATTTGGAACCCGATGAAAGCTTAGTCCGAGATATGTTGGTCCATTTGGTATTCTCGCTCGGGTAGGTGATGTTGCTTATCGTCTTGCCCTTCCGCCTTCGCTACGTGATGTACATGATGTGTTTCATGTATCTTAGTTGTGTAGGTATGTCCCAGATCCGAGTCACATCCTCGATCATTCTAAGCTGGTCGTCGGTACCGATCTGACTTACAAGGAGCAATTTTGGATCGACGAGAGAAGGTGCTCAAGAACCGGACTATTAATCTTGTTCGCGTCGCTTGGGGCCATCACTCACCGGAGGAGTCGACATGGAAGCGCGAGGACGAGATTAGATCTCGATATCCGCACTTGTTCGACTCAAAAGGTATATTTATCCTTATGTCTTTGTAATATGTTTCCCTGTTGCATCCATTAGGGTGGATGATTATTCTCTAATGCCTGTTAAAATTGATGAGATTGCATGCATAGTTAGCCTTGTAATTAGTATCTTGCTTGCTTTGATTTTTTCTCTATCTTGCCTTGGCAGAAATTTCGAGGACAAAATTTTTCTAAGGAGGATAGATATGTCACTTCCCGATCCCGATATACGTATTCTTTCATGAATTCTGTACATGGTATCCTGTATTTAGCATGTGCATAATTTTATTTATTATTTATTAATGGTTGCATGTAGCTTTAAGCATGTCATTAGTAGAATGGTTAGAGCATGTTTACAGATTAGGGTTTTCTTAAGCCAACCCTCACCCACTATAAATAATCTCTTCCACACTCTCTTTTCTCATTCACTCTCTCATTCATTTCTCTCAACCACCAACGTCTCTTAGGCAAGTACACCTTGCACCAAATAAAGAGATTCTCGCATTCTCATTCTTTGATTTTTTTGATATTATTTGTCTATATTGTTCTTCTCTTCATTCTCTACAATTTTAGTTCTTGGAGTTTTTGATTTTAATGTCTAGTTTTGTGTAGATCTAAGTTTCTAAAACTAGGGTTTTATAGGTTTTCATGGTTTTGATGTATCAAACTTGGTTGTTTTCAAAAACTAATGGTCCTATGTTGTAGAAAATTTGATTCTACATAATTTTGACCTTTGAAAAGTTAAATTTTGACTTGTTTTGAGGAAGTTATCACTACCAGAATAAGTCGCTTTAGCGACGCATAAAGACGTCGCTAAAACGACAATTTTCGTCGCTAAAAATATGTAGCGACGAAATTACCGACGTTTTGTGATAGTCGCTGAAATGTAAGTCGCTAATCTTCTAAACGTCGCCAAACGTCGCAATTACCGACGTTTGCCGACGTATTTATACGTCGGTATATTGCCGACGTCTGCCGTCGTGACGTCGGTAGATTAGCGACGTATTACTTTGTGTCGCTACGCGTCGGTAATTTCCCGACGTATTACCGTCGAATCGTCGGTGGTTTAGTGACATGTTTAAAGTCGCTAAACGTCGGTAAATCCTGAGAATTCCTGGGGATGATTACCGACGTGCACCGACGTTTATCGACGTTCTCCGACATATAATGACGTCGTTAAAACGTCGGTACCCTGGATAATATCGCATATTTACCGACGTTTACCGACGTTTACCGACGTAAAGGTACGTCGGTGGCCGTCGGTAGACGTCGCTAAATCTGCAAAAAAAATAAAAATAAAATAAAATACAGAATGTACATTTCTCCCTGCAGTTTAAAAAGATAACCATTTCTCACTGTAGAATAGGATCCAAACAATCACAGAATGTCCATTTCTCGCTATACACAGGTTTCAGTCCCTATAACCACGTCTACAATAATCACACAATGTCCAGTTCTCAGAATGTCTATTTTTTACTGTACACAGATTTCAGTCCCTATAACCAAGTTTACAACAATCACACAACAACTAACCAAATATCCAAATAACAAAGTATCCAAATAACCAATTCTACACCAAATAACAAAGTCTACAACCAAATAACCAAAGTCTACACACAACCAACAAATAGAATAGGATCCAAAAATCCAAATCTACACAACCAACAAATATCCAAGTCACAAACAAAGAATGAAACAAATACAAAGAAACAGTCCTAACTAGGACTACTAGGAATCTGGTGCAGAAGGGGCACCGCCACGACGAAGGGATAAGAACAACTCATACTCTTCAAGTAAAATCGATACCGATGGAGGAGGCAGTGACGTCGGTAGAGTCGGTGTCGAAGAAGAAGGCGGCGGAGGCGGCGGAGTCGACGACGATGAAGGCGCACCCGGAAGACCAGCACGCTCCAACGCTGTAAGTCGCTGGTGGTATGCATCCATGATAGATAACATTCTATCACTGCTCTGGACCATCGACTCCTGCGCCAATCTCATCCTCTCGGCCATGGTCACCTGTCCTGTCTGCAGCTCCGTCACCGTGCGCTCTAACCCTCCAACGGTGCGCTCTGTCCTCTCAGTCGTCTCCCTGAGGTCCATAATGCCGCGGTCGAGCGCATCCAATCGTGCTAGCAGCGTAGGATCCTCCGTAGGGTGCTGAGACTGCTCATCGATCCGTCGTAGCAGGTCATCACGGAGAGACTCCATCATCTGGTGGACCCAGGCAGACTCCTGGGACGGCTGTGGACCATGCACACTAGCAGGAGATGTCCTAGAGGACTGGGTCGCAACTAGGGCGCCATAGGATCCCGTACCGTAGTACGTACCCCTACGGAGTCTACCAGCGGCGGCAATCCACAGCTCGTCCTCCGACAGAGCTTGAGTGGGCTGCGAGGAAGTACCGGCCTCTCCTGCATCAGGTGCACTAGCAGCCGCCCGTTCCCGCAGCCTCTGATACTCGGCCTAGAAAGTACTTATTATTACTAACTTCTAATTTCTAATTAATGTACTTATTATTACTAATTTCTAATTAATGTACTTATTATTTATAATTTCTAATTAATGTACTTATTATTACTAACTACATGAATATTTATTTGCATCATATTTACTAAGTTATATTAAAATTGACACGAAGTATTAAATTAAGATAACGTATTATAATACTTACATAAGTCTGCTCGGCCCTCTCGTCAATAAGGTCACCGCCGCGACGATGGGTGGCCAGGAAGACGGTCACCATGTCGGCGTTACCGACCTTCCTTACCTGTAATTAAATATATTATGTTAGTAATAATTTATCGGTTTTGTATTAAAATAATATTTCTAAAAGAGGAAGACATACCAGACGACGAAAATGTTCCGTCATCGGAATCGACCCACCATACCACTTCGAGGCATGTTGCCTAGCCGTCTTGGCCTTCTCCGACTTCTCCTTGTACATTGGCTCCTCGAATCGAGCCTTCATCGCATTCCATTGATCAGGGGTGATCCAACCTTGGATCGGCTTTCCGGCACGATCACGATCCTTCTGATCATTGATAGAGTCGCGGATCAGCTTGGCAGCGACGGCAGGAAACATCCCCTCGATAAGCTCGGCCCGGTGCGGTGGATAGAAAAACATATCCTAGAAGAGCGCAAACCAAATATTTATCAGTTATATATAATATACTAAAATTATATGATTCATGTTAAAAGCAAATATATTTTAACCTTGAAGCGCGCAAACCAGAAGGCCTTCCTCTCATCCGAAGCCTCAGAGTAGTTAATCCAAGCACCACCATAATTATGCCTCAGCATGTGGCCTAGACGTCTCTGTACCTCTGGGGGACGATATCTATACAAACATATTATATTCAGGAAAAAAGTTAAATTATGATAAAAACAGAAAGAAAAAAATTATAAACCAAAATACCTACTTTGTACCGTCGGCCCAGATCGTCGTCCTCCTCTCCTCCGGAGGTGCGCACGCATCATCTGCATGATGCTGGTCGGCCGTGGGCGCCGCCGCCTCGGCCGTCGCCGCAGCCTCCACCATCTGCTCATCCGTCTCCATCGTCGTATCAGCAGTAGGAATGCTAGACGGGCGAGCACTCTCAACAGGCCTAGAACTACTCGTCCCAGGAGATATGCCACGTGATGTCGTCCCACCAGGCCCACCTACTGTCCGATATGGAGGAGTAATCGGCGACGAGGATCCAGAGCCGGTACCAGAATGAGGTACCGAAGGAAAACTCCGTCCTTTAGCAATACCTGTAGGAAGTACCGGAGGAGAGTGACCTTGTTGTCCCCTTCGGAACACTCCGCGACGACCTGCCATACCTGATAACAGCATATGATAATACAACAAATAATAGAGACTAGAAATATGAAAGTACAACAAATAATAGAGACTAGAAATATGAAAGTACAACAAATAATAGAGACTAGAAATATGAAAGTACAACAAAGACAAGATAATAACCAAGACAACATATAATGATAATTTCTACAATAAACATCTAAGTCCAAATAATATATTCTAGAAGAAACATCTAAGTTCAGAAAAGTATATCTCTCTCAATCATCTTCAGAATAATCATCATGTTCGTCTTCCTCGACCTGATCTTCCTCTTCCTCCTCATCTTCACTTTCATCTTCGCCTTCGTCGGCTTCGTCTTCCTCTTCGGATAATTCTACATCTTCTACATTATGTGTCGTGTAATGTGTAACTTCCGTGGAGTCCACATCAACAATATTGGTTACAAGAGGTAGCTCGTCCTCCTGGTAAGCTTTTTCGTCAACATCAAAAGTATCTCTGGCTTTAGTCTTGCATACTGCCCACCAGTCAGACTTCGTTGCTCCCCATCTCGGATAAGCTGTGAAGTACACGAGCTGAGCCTGAGTTGCTAGGACAAACGGTTCGTAGCCTTGATATCTACGCTTGTAGTTTATATCCAGAAGACCATGCTTGTCAATTTTCCAACCTTGATTTTCAATCGGATCGAACCATTCACACTTGAACAACACGAACTTTGCAGGTTCTCTGCCATATTATATGACAACTCCACAATCTCTCGCAAGATGCCAAAGAAATCATTTCCTGGATCGACGTCTTTGTAGTTCGAAGACTTGATACACAAACAACTATTTTTCGTGGAATCAAGATCCAGGAAGCTGTCTCTGATCGGAGCATTTGTCGACTTGAACCGAAAGCCATTGACACAGTAACTTGGCCATATTTTAACAAAAGTAATTGGTCTCTTGGCAAGAGTTCTAATTAATTCAATCTCGAGTGAAATTAGACGATCGACCTGAATATCAAAGAAGTGATAATAAGTTATTTATTGCGCAGTTGCATTAGAAGAGGCCAGTAATTACCGAGCTACTTACATATTCGCTCAACCAAGAAGGAAAATGACGTCTCATTTCTTGTTCTAATGCTTCGTCTGTTAGGTAGGGTCTAACCAGCCTCAACTCATCATTATATGTGCTGGAAAACAATGAAGCAACCGCCGATT
This sequence comes from Iris pallida, assembly GCA_029216955.1. Lineage (NCBI taxonomy): Eukaryota > Viridiplantae > Streptophyta > Magnoliopsida > Asparagales > Iridaceae > Iris > Iris pallida. The sequence continues at coordinate 1,662,639 of JANAVB010021398.1, forward strand.
AGTACAATAATATTAGCTTATACTATTACATTGAGATGACGTAAACTCATCATTCTGAGTTACTTACCCCTCTAGCTTCTCCACTTCATCCTCGTCACAATTGAGTAATACATACAACTGAGCAGCCCTTAGCTCTTCGTCATTCAAATATCTCTTCTTCATTTTCCCCGAAGGCTTTCCGGACACATTGAATACTTTCAGTATTCCATCATTAAATTCTTCATATCCGTCGTCGTTTCTCGGAGCCCTCGTTCTATTCGTAGCAACATGAGGTTTGAAATAGGAGGTGCAGAAATTTGTAATCTCTTCGAGAATATAGGCTTCACAAATAGAACCCTCGACCCGAGCCTTATTTTTTACCTTTCTTTTTAGGTGATTCAAATGTCGCTCGAACGGGTACATCCATCGATATTCGACGGGTCCACCAACACGTGCCTCGTAGGAAAGATGAATCGGCAAATGCTCCATAGAGTCGAAGAATCCAGGAGGGAACACCCTCTCTAGCTTGCACAGTGTTACCGCAATGTCCTTCTCTTGCTTTTCTAGACGTTCAACGAGCAATTTCTTAGAACAAAGGTCCCTGAAGAATATGCTAAGCTCCGTTAATGGATCCCAAACTGCCTGCGATAAGAATTTCTGAAATGCAATCAGAATTAACCGCTCCATGAATACGTGACAATCATGGCTCTTCATACCTGTCAGTTTGTTCTCCTTGAGGTCGACGCATCTTCTCAAGTTCGAAACATACCCATCTGGAAATTTTAGACCTTGAATCCACCTACAAAGCCTCACTTTATCCTCCTTCTCCAGTGAGAAAATTGCCTTAGGCTGCTTCAACTTCCCATTCCCGTCCTCTATCAAGTGCAATGCAGGACGTCTACATATTTCGTCCAAGTCCAATCTAGCCTTTGGATTGTCTTTCGTCTTCCCCTTTACGTCCATTACAGTATTAATATGTTGTCAAACACATTCTTCTCGATATGCATGACATCAAGGTTATGTCTAATCAGATTGGTGCTCCAATATGGAAGATCCCAGAATATACTCCTCTTCGTCCAGTTATGAGTGCGACCAAATCCGTCACACTTGTAGCCCGTAGCAGGCTTCTCAATAGCTCTTGGTAAATCTTTTACCTCTTCCCATATCGTATATCCGGTCCACCTTGGCGGGGGATTAGCCTTCTCCACAACGCCAGCACGAAAAGCATTCCTGTTCCTCCGGTACGGATGATCCTTCGGCAGGAATTGTCGATGACAATCGAAGAAGCACGGTTTGCCTCCGTGTTTCAAACGGAAAGCCTTAGTACTGTCCATGCAATACGGACATGAAAGACGACCATGCATGCTCCATCCAGATAACATTCCATAGGCCGGAAAGTCGTTGATGCTCCACATAAGTGCTGCCCGCATCCGGAAATTTTGTTTTCTAGATACATCGTACGTGTTGGAACCTACTTCCCACAGCTAATTCAACTCATCAATCAACGGCTGTAAATACACATCGATGTTCCTTTTCGGATTGTTCGGACCTGGGATAATAACGGTGAGAAACATATACGGAGTCTTCATGCACATCCAAGGTGGTAGATTGTACGGGGTGACGATCACAGGCCAACACGAATACTGGGATCCCGAAAGTCCGAATGGGGTAAAACCGTCGGAGCAGAGACCCAATCTGACATTACGCGGATCAGAAGCAAAATCTGGATACTCTCGATCAAAGTGCTTCCATGCTTCTCCATCAGATGGGTGATCCAACACTCCTTCGGTATGTTCTCGCTTATGCCAACTCATGTTTTCTGCAGTTTCCTTCACCATAAACAACCGCTGCAACCGCGGCGTCAACGGCAAGTAGTGCATCGAAGAGGTAGGCTTCCTGGCACCGACAAACTTTCCTCTACCACATGCCTTGTAGCGATCGACACCACAAAATCTGCAGGCGTCTTCATCCTTGTCGTCTTTGTAGCACAACATGCACCCGTTGCGACAGGCATCGATTTTTTCGTATCCCATCCAGAGCGATCTAACCATCCTCTTAGACCGGTAGAAGTCTTTAGGCAACTTCGCACCCTCAGGCAATATTTTTATAAGCAACTCCATAAGACGGTTGTAGCAATCTTGCGACATGTTAAAATCGGACTTGATGCTCAACAATCTTGTAACCACCTCCAACGGTAAATGATCCTCACAACCAGGATATAATGGAGTCCTTGCATTCTCCAGCAACTCCATGAACTGTGCAGCATCGGGGTTTGGTGCCTCCTCAGGTGCATCATGATCATCCGGATCGAAACTAGGCCCGGCCACGTCGAAAACCATGTTCACCAACCCATCGTCGTAAGGAGCGTTGTTGTGGACATCCACATAAGGCTCGTACTCCGATGCTAAAGACACAAGTTCTCCGTGCTCGCTCCACTGATAGTAATTCGGCGTGAAACCCTTCGAGTATAAATGATACGTAACATCCACTTCTGGATGATATTTTAAGTTGCGACATCTCATACACGGACACTTAATTTTGGTACCATCCATATACTGAGGGAACGCCTTGGCAAACTGCAGGAACTGGTGTACACCCTCTATGAATTCATCCCGCACACCGCACATGTTATCAGGATGACGGTTGTACATCCAAGTACGATTCCGCAGATAGTAATTCAGCTCCATAATTTTGTAAGATAGATACATCAAGGTAGTGAATGATATGCAATTGTCAGTTCATGCGGTCTACACTTTCTGCAGTATATGTACACATGACATTTTATGTTAAATGGTCAGAGATTATCTGTCATCTTCTTTTGGCATTGCTAACTTTTCTTTCGCGTGTTTGTGCGTGCGGTGGTCAGAGATTATCGCGGCGGTATATCCCCCGTGTCTACAATATTTCATATAGGCTGAGTTGTAGAAGTCAAGTTTTAGGATATTAGTCTATATATTATGTATAGTCCAACCGAGTCAACTCTAAGCTAAACTAGTCCAACTTGGTCAAACTAGCCATTTCTAAGTTGTATAAGTCAAGTTTTAGGATATTAGTCTATATATACTAGTATAAACTCTCCCTCCTCTCCAAATACCTGGTACTAGTTAACCCTCCCCCTTTCTCCCACTAGACACACACATACATATACATGATGTATACAACCACACCATAGTTCCCAGGTTCTTTTAACCTAACTTTCCAGTTGGTACTAACCTCAATAGAACAAACACTCTCACAGCTCAAAATACTAACACATGCTCACGCCTTACTCTTGTGACACTCCCTTTCAAACACAAATACACACCTATATGTTTCCTTACACATGTTGCCATGTTACCTATAAAAATAGGAAACCCTTGTTGTCTAAAATAAGACACAATTCTACAAAGAGAACCATACTGTAGAACTCACACTTTAAGACAATAGATGAAGGAAGACTTGTATGGAGGATCGATAGGGTTGAGCAATATCATTTTATTCTACAAAGAGAACCATACTATAGAACACATACTGTAGAACTCACACTTTAACACAATTCTACAAAGAGTTGTCATAGGGTGTTGAGCGATGTCATTTTATTCTTTTCTTCTTCTTCTTCTTGGGATTTTCGAGTATTGGATCTTGAGACATATATAGCTAGAACTTACGAAGAATGTAGTACCATACTTCAACAAATAGATGTTGACTAATTGGTTCATATACTTGTTGTCTAAAATAAGTGTAGGAATGTTGCAAGGTGAAACAATGTATCAAACACAATATCGAAACCTAAACCCAATATGCAAATCCAAATTAATACAAAAATACACAAGTGTATGTAGGGGATTAAGTGTGCAGAGGTGAAATACATATATATGCATGCTTGGGGGTGTCCACGTGTCCAACAAATGGACACAAAGTGTCCAAAACCTTACGAACACACTGTATCAGTGAACACATGGTCGTAATGTGTCTCCGTGTCCATTTTGGACACAAAAAACACCTCAATTAGGGTTAGGGTTTACCTTCAGTCTCCTCGCGGTGGTGGAGGAGGAGGAGGAGGACAAGTTCGGTGGTGGAGGAGGAGGAGATTAAGTGTACAGAGGTGAAATACATATATATGCAAGCTTGGGGGTGTCCACGTGTCCAACAAATGGACACAAAATGTCCAAAACCTCACGAACACACTGTATCAGTGAACACATGGTCGTAATTTGTCTCCGTGTCCATTTTGGACACGAAAAACACCTCAATTAGGGTTAGGGTTTACCTTCAGTCTCCTCGCGGTGGTGGAGGAGGAGGAGGAGGAGGATCTCGCGGTAGAGGAGGAGAAGGGGCTCGCGGTGGAGGATGAGGAGGAGAAGGGGCTCGCCAGAGGGAGGAGAAGGGGCTCGCGGTGGTGGAGGAGGATGAGCGGCGCCGGAGGGAAGGGGGTCGGGCTGTCGTCGAGGTCGGGGAAGAGGGACGGGAACAAAAAATTTGGGGAGAGGGAGAAATGAAAAGTCGAACCGAGGAAACCCTATTTAGCAGAAGTTAGCGACGTCCGTAAATACGTCGCAAAGCGTCGGCCTTCCTTTAATATTCGGCGATGTCTTAATCTTTGCGACGCTAAACGTCGCTGAACTAATAAAACTGGCGACGTTTTCCGACAAATCAACGACGTTGGTTTTTATTACACTAAAGGTAGTCGCAATATGTCGCTGTTTGTCGCTATCAGCGACGTATTATGACGCATAATTTTGGAGTCGCTAAATACAAAAATATTAGCGACGTTTTAAGTCGGCATCGCTAATTTCGTCGCTGATATGACTTATTTTGGTAGTGTATGGCCAAAATAATATTTGGACATCTTCTAAGTTTATCTATGCTGGTTCTGGCAGGGACGATGAATAGTGCTGTAGGAATGAATAGTGCCGCATGGAATGAATAGTGCCGCATGAATGAATAGTACCGCAGGAATGAATAGTGCCATATGGAATGAATAGTACTGCATAAATGAATAGTGCCGTACGGATGCATAGTACCACATGGATGAATAGTACCGTAGGGATGAATAGTGCCGCATGGATGCATAGTGCCGTATGGATGAATAGTATCGCAGGAATGAATAGTACCGCATGGATGAATAGTGCCATAGGCTTGCATAGTGCCGTATGGATGAATAGTGCCGCAGAAGGCCTTATAGTGCCGCAGAAGGCCGCAAAGTGCCGTAGAAAGCTGTATAGTGCCGCAGAATACTGCATAGTGCTGCAGAATGCTACATAGTGCCGCAGAATGCCGCATAGTGGCTATTTTGGCTATTTTTGGCTGTTTTATGCCCTATTTGGCTGAATTATGGCCAGAATTTATCCCAACTCCCAATATGAAAGTTTTAGATCTTTGTCTTGGCTTCAAGAATCTTTCTGTCTCACTTTAACCAGAATTTATATGTGACTTTGGCACCTTGTACACCTTGCACCTTGTGCATCTTTTACCTTGCACATTGCTCGTACGCCGTTTGGGCCACTTCATGACTTGCGAGTACTTTATACCCCAAGTGTATAGTGCCATTTTGTTCTCTTCTTTCTTGTGTCTGGACCTCATTCCTGATCTGACTACCAATGCATGTGCTGGATAAGCCTATATGTGTACTAAGGTACAATTTACGTGAGCATCGAGGTGCTATCCTATGTGCTAAGTGTTCCTACGTGATACCTGCCAGTACCTCCAAGAGTCCAACATTTATATAGCGAATGGTCGGTAGCAATGACGTGGTATGTGTTGTGTGTTGCATTAAACCAAGAAGGGGGTACATACGTATGACTCTATGAGCCAGTACAGATCCCTTGTTGGGGTGCTCGTACAATATACGACATCTAGGGGAGTGAGCATGTGACCACGACATGTGAACTCCGAAGATAACCTAGGGATTAACTAGGCAACTAACTTGGTAGATGCATTGGGTGGAAAGAATCCCGAGATCGTGCCATACTAGCCACCCCAGGTTCAGTCCTGACATGTCAGGTTGGCCGCCACGGATATGGTGTCATTCGCCTTTTGCAGATGACTATATCCGACTTCTATGAGCTAAGTGTTATATGAATTAGCGCGGTAGCCCTCCGGGGGACCGGTGCATAATCAATGTGCTATATGTCTTATGGTTTGGCTAGTCGTGTTGGGTTAACACGATCTGAGAATTCCTTTTAATCAGTATCGCAGGAATAACTCCGCCAAATATAGAAAGCCACAGGAATGAATGGCCGCTTGAAAAATGACCTGACTGTGCCTTGTGCCTTCCATTAGTAGCTGAGGTACAAGGACTTTCATGGTGCGTGGTCCAACCCATGTCCTTGCTTGGTTGTTGGGTTGGTCTATCGTGCTAGGACAGGCTGTGGACCAAGGTTACGATCGGAAGCTTTTATTATTACTAGTATTATTATTTTATGCTTGGGTTTTATCTCACTCTTTTGTGCTACCTTGTGGTACTTGCTATTCGGGGTTAACCCCGCTAGTTTTGTTTGGCCAGATCACGTAGTAGAGCCTGAGGATCCGACCTTTCTCCCTGACGTCATTGGTGCATACTAGGAGCATGGATAGCAGGGGACTTGAGTGGGGTTTTTTTCCACCACTATAGTATCTTTACTTATGTTCTGGCATTTAGCCACCGGCACCTGTTTAGCCGGCTAATCTAGATATTTTGTCTTTTGCATAATTATAATTAAATCAAACTGCAGCTGAATACAATTATGTACCATGACTCTCTGGGCTAGCTAACTTATAAAGCTAGATATCCATGATCATTTTGATGAAGCATCGGGGATGCCTTACTGCTTTATCTCATATGTTCATTAATTGATTTTTTTTTTGCTTTGAATGATTGAGACATAGATGCTCTGTGAGACCATAGGACACTTGAATGTAGCATACACCCCCTTGTCTCTTGACAGCCACGATTGCCGTATGACATTTGTATACCTCATATGGAGTAGCTGGCCTAGTTCGTCTCCGTATTTTGGTACTGGGGTATGACACAAAAGTACTACGAAATAACACTAAAAACACTCAATAGTTTACTTTACTACTTATCATAGACATGGAACTACTAGGTTGGACTGGTAGACAGTAAGCAAGACTAAAGCCAGAAATACCTACGATGTTGACGAAATAGCTTATCAGGAGGACAAGCTACCTCTTGTAACAAATACAGTTGACGTGGACACAACGAAAGTTCTATATCACACATCTAATCCTGTAGAAGAGGTAAAAGTATCCAAAGAGGAAAATAAAGTAGATGAAAGCGAAGATGAGGAGGAAGATGAGGACGCGGAGGACGAACAAGATGAATTTTCAGAAGATGATTAAAATATAAAATATGTTTAACCACTAATTAATCTCAATACAACAATGAATCTTCCACATTGCACATCTAATACTGTTATTTTATTTAATCTCTATATTTTATCAATCTATCCAGATGGCACCTATGACCCGAGTACGTCACTTGAGAGAGGCACAGATGGCTGCTGAGGAGGTAGTGGTACCTCCTGTTGCTGTGGAGATAGTGCTTCCTCCTACAGTTGAGGAGGTAGTGATACCTAAAGCAGAGATGAAGGTCAAGAAAGAACTTCCTCCTACTATTAAGGAGGAAGTGATTCCTAAAGCTGAGATAACTGTGAAGGAGGAGGTGGCACCTGAAGGCAGTTGCACTGGGAGTTCCAGTCATCCAGCTCCTATGGATATTGATCTTACTGGCGTAGATCCTACTTATGCACAGTGGCTGAGGAGGGAGATCTCTCTGCGCCTGCGTAGAGGGTAGAGCAGTATGATATGACTTTTGACCAAATTTATTTTCGGTAGACTTATTTCTGGGTTAGACTTGGATGCTTTACAACTCTTGATGTTTCTTATTTTCTAGACATAGTTATTATCTAGACTTGGATGTTTATGGATGCTATTATCTAGACTTGGTTATTATCTAGAAATTCAATGAAGAGTTGCTCCGGGTCTATCTTTATAAACTATGATATGTTAAATGCATGTTTATTATCTAGAAATTCAACGGAGAGTTTCTCCGGGTCTATCTTTATAAACTGTGATATATTAAATGCATGGTTATTATCTTGTAGATATCTATTTCTATCAGTTATGACAGGACACAGAGGATCGTACCCCCGTAGCGGTAGAGGAGTATCCCGTTGAGGTAGAGGTTCCACCGGTGGACGGAGTGGTACTCCGTTAGTGGATGACGGTGCTGGTCCCTCGTCTTATAGTACTCCAGTGTATCAGCCACTCGGACCTCCGTCTGCGTCGACGGTACGTGGCAGCACTCCTGGGACGGACAGTTCTAGGCCTGATCCTAGCCCGTCCAACAACATTCCTCCTGCTGACGGCACTATGGAGACGGAGGATCGGGTAGAGGAGGTCCCACCTACGCTGTCTACATATGATCCGAGCGATCCCCCGTGCGCTCCTTCGAACGAGATGAGGATAAAGATTTGGTCCGACGGGCCTACAAAGTAAGTTAATTAGTAAACATTTATTTATACTTATATCTATATATTAATGAATTTAATTATCGTTGTGTAGATATCATCCTCCGTCAATTTAGAAGGAATTGGGGCTATTTCTGAGGTCCAACTATGGAGGACCTTGGATCAACTACTCGGATGCCTCGGACGAGAGGAAGGCATTCTGGTTTGCCCTCTTCAAGGTAACTAAAGTTTATTGCTTTTAGTATAAATTATATTTTATGCATATTGTATAGCTAACTAATTTAATTCTTGTAGAAAACATATTTTTATCCACCACACCGGACTGAGACGATTGAGAAGCAATTTCCTGCCGTTGCTACCAAGTTGATCCGGGATGCGATCGACGACCAGAAGGCTCGAGACCGTTCTGAAAAAGGGATCCAAGGTTGGATCACGCTCGAGTAGTGGACTTCCATGATGCCTAGATTCGACGCTCCTAGGTACAAGGAATGGTCGGAGAAGGCGAAGGTGGCTAGGACGAGGGCAGGAAAGTGGTGTGGTGGCTCAATTCCTATGACGGAACATTTTCGTCGCCTGGCACGTATTTTACTGTAATATATTATTTTAATAAAAGTAGTAATAAAATATTTAATTTCAATGACAAACATTTTATTATAACAGGTAAAGAAGGGTGCGAACTCCAATATGGTGACGGTCTTCCTGGCTACCCATCGGAAGGATGGAAAGCTCATCGATGATCGGGTTACGTAGTGCTATGTAAGTATTACTTTACGTGTCACTAACTTTATTATAACTTAAGAAATATGCAAATATATCCATAGACGTGGAACAACTAGGTTGGTAGTAAATATTATGCTTATCGAGATGCGTACTTTTCTAGGGTCAGTATCTTAGGCTAGAGCGTGAGCTTACTAGTGCATCTGCGGAGGGAGGGGCTAGTAATTCCTCGCAGCCCCCTCCGGCTCGAACGATGGACGAGCTCTGTATGACTGCCGTTGGTGGTCTTCAGAGGGGTACGTACTACGGTATGGGATCCTACGGCACCTTTGTGGTGACGCAGTCATCTAGAGCCTCCTCTGCCAGTGTGCATTCCCCACAGCCCTCAGAGGAGTCGGTCCTAGTGGGGGAACTCTGTCGCCAGCTTACTGAGCTGCGGGACGATGGGGCCCTCACCTCACGATTTGATATGCTTGAGCGTACCATTAGGGAGACAGGCGAGAGGACGGATCGTGCCGTTCAGACGGTGTAGGAGAGGACGGATCTTGCCGTTCATGCGTTGCACAAGACGCAGGTGGCCATTGGCGAGCAGGTTTCGAGGCTGGCGGCTGTTATGGATTCCACTAACTCCAGACTGCTGGCCATGGAGCGGACACTTCTTTGTCGTGCTTCGGCATCCACACCGACTGCAGCGGCTCCACTGCCTCCTCTTTTTCGTACTGATGGGTCGTCACCGGTGATGCTGACCCCGGAGCAGTATTGGTTCCTGGTGTCCCAGGTGTAGGCACTGCCTACTCCTCCTCCTCCTCATCCTGACCAGGCATAGTCCTTTATTTGACTTTTTTTCATTTGTTGTGTTGGTGACCCATTGTTGGGTCTTTAGGTATTTGTTGGTGACCCATTGTATCCACCCGGCTATTTCTTGTCTTTCTGATCGTTCGATTCTATTTATTTGATTATTGTTAGTGCATTATTATTATTTGTCTCTATATTGGTTTAATGGTGTTGAGTGTTCAACCGATGGGGTCGACGAACCCATAGAATTCTACGGAGGGTTGCTCCGGGTCTATTATTTGCAAACCGAAACTCTAAATGCAGGTAAAATATTTTTAATGTAACTGTTATTTATGTGAAATGCATACTGCATTCTATTTTTTTACATTTTTTGGAATTAGCGACGTTTAGCGACGCTTAGCGACGGTCAACGACACATACATACGTCGCTAGAATGTCGCAAAACTGAGAATCAAAACGTCGCTAATCGTCTGACATGGCAAATTGTACAGGCCAGCAAATCTAGCATCTGAACGTCGGTATTCAAGTATCGTAACGTCACAAAACGTCGCAAAAATGATGACATCGCAACCATTGCCTGATATAGAGTCGGAAAACGTTGCTAATCTCTGATTGTAACGTTGCTAAAACCTGAATGGACAGCGACAATCAGCAACGAAATGTTACGTCGCTAATTGACAACATTTTTGTCTGTAAACGTCGCTAAAACTAGCGACGTCGAGCGTCGCCGAATGACGTCGCTATAGCGACGAGTAGCGACATTTTACAGTTAGAGACATGCCCGAAACGTCGCTAAAAATATCGCTGTCAGAAGTTAGCGACATTTTTTGCTGTTTAGTGACGTTGTTAGGCGTCGCTAATATGAGATATTTAGGTAGTGACATATCGATCTACCCTCCAATAATATGTAATTAGTCTATAGGTAACCAACCAAAATCCTACAAATGCTCAATCCTCAATTTGTAGGTACATGGTTTGGATCCTCGATCCGTAGTCACAACAATATAATATTTTATCACTCCATCTTAGATACCCTATCATCAAATTATACTATCAAGGCAAACCTTCTTAATGGTTTCTAGGTCCACTATAGTCAGTCACTCATATCTGTCCTATAAGCTTAACCTAATCAATCTCTAGGAAATCACTTATCATAATCACACAACATATTATAGTTATACTATGGAATCCATTGATGAGGTTGTCTATTAAATAGAAGGTAGCAAGGGCCAAAGACTAGGTTGATCAATCCATAAACAGTTACCAAGAAGGATGAGAAGGATTTACCCAAGAGGTTAACGAAAAAGAGTTTAGACAAATCATAGGAAAGATGAAATACAAAAGAAATTTTGTCGAGAGAAGGTAATATGAAAGCAATCATGTTAGGGAGTTCTAGAGAACCTATGTCCTAGTTGTGGATGTAGATAGGACAGAGTTAATCAAAACGGAAAAGAATGATGATAAGAATTTTTTCTTGCTCATATGGTCATAACGAAGTCGTCATCCTTTCCTTTTTCTTGCACTTGTCCAAAATCACAAAAGCAAAATTTTTAACCTCCAAGATGTTCACCTTGTCCAAAAATCTCTCTCCCTCACTATATCCTTTTCGTAACTCCAAGACACCAATAATCCACTGCTAATAGTCTTGTCTAATCCCATACCTAGGGTCACTTATCTACTTGCTACTCATAAATTTTTTTTAAACTTTCACGTCCAATGTTTAATCTCATAATATCATTTTTTTCTCCTCTTATCATCCACCAATGTTTACTCCGTGTATGAATTTTTTTATATGAGATGATAGAAACCCAGTTCCAGAATTATCATTTATCCCATTAGCAATCTCAATTTTATTCATTGTCAAAAATAAAATTTTTGAAGATCCCGTATAAATCAGGAATCCTATATATGCAACCGTTCCTAAAACTTCATGTGTCAGTAACTGATCAAATTTGTATAACTCTGGCTTTGCCCAATCCTCAAAATAAGTTGTAAACCTTAAGTATCCCTAATCCAGTTATCAGTCATTTCTACTACAAATTTATTCAAATCTTTCAACTATTCTATCTTGGTAATTCCTTAAAATTTAGGAAATCCCATCCCGTGTATAATAATCACATCTCGTGCCACTTTCTTGGCTACAAAAGCAAGAAAGATAATCCAACGTTCTCTTCGATAGCTCTTACTACTATAAAATCATATACAACGTCTCTTTAACATTTTCCTTGACGCAAGTCCATTCAACGCTATCCTCTAATCCCTTAAACTTATAACCCATATCTATAAATCATTCTTGGCTTGACTATATAATCCATATTTCTCTAGATTATTATCTTCCGTTTATTTCTCAACTTATTTCATTAAACTCGAGTTCCAAACGTACTATCTTGTTTAAAATTCAATTTTTTTTCCAAAATAGATCTCAACCTTCATATATAAGATTGACTAGTCATCCCTCTTACCAATCCAAATAGTTAGAAGTTCAACTCCTACTCTTTTGTTCCTTCTGGGGTCCATAAACTTATCTTCATGCAAGAATAGGGTTCGGCAACGGACATGCGTTTCAAAAATCAAGATAAACAAAAACGAGTAAAAATAGACTTGTAACACCCCAGTCCCAAAATACGTAGGACTAGAAAAGTAGACATGCCAGCCGTATAATAGATATACGTAAGCTGTAAAATGTAGTAAACTAAGGCTAATCTAATCTCATCCACAAATTAAAGAATAAAAGATATGTCATAAATTAACTTTGAATTATCATTGTACAAAATGTTGGGCGAAGACAAATCCACTACCAACTAGTTAAAAGAAAAGTAATACATGGAAAATGAAATAATTTGTCGAGATTAGCAAAGAAAGATCCAAGACAAGAACACACACCTGGAGAATGAAATGATTTGTCGAGAACAGAGAAGATCACGACCTCGGCTAGAATACATGTGGAAGACAAGAACACACACTTGAAGAGATTACCAGGTTCTCAGAGGGTCGTAACAAGATACATAATATCATGCCATATAAACTGAATAAATACTGCTCAATAATAAGTCAATCAGATCATAACATGGTCCAATACTCCCCCCTTGAATTAGCATACCATCCTCCAACCAAACAAGGACATAAGATGGCACACTAACCCACGATGAAGTATATTTCCAAGTCATGAATCCAATATGGTATCCGGACCACAACAAGGTTCAGTACATTCTCGTCGGAGTAGTGTGCCTCACCTACAACCAAACAAGGACAAGATGTGGCAAACTAGTCTGTGACAAGTTACTGTTCCAAGCCACGATCAAATACAAGTACCCAAACCAAGAGTACTCATACCTAACGGATAAGGTAGCCTAACCAATCTAAGTTAATGCAGTTTAAGAACATCCCTCCATCGCATGGGCTCTCTGGCTGAAATGGGATCGGCATAGTCCCCACTTGGGGCACCAGGGGCCTCAAGCATAACCTTTCCTCGAACGTCAGTGGCCAGCAACAAAATAAAGGGGTCGTCAACCCGCATCTCTGTCAGAGCGTACGGTCACAAGGGAAATGTGCATAGTAGTCTATACGCTAAGAATATGTCGTCCCCACCCAATGCCTATATGTTGCCTTAACAACATATAACCTCTATAACCGCTAAGTCAAACTATCATGCAATACTATTAGCGGTTAGCCCTATCGCACGGCTTATACGTACTGGCGGCCAGCCAGTCACGCATAATCGAGTTCTATATGCGAATTGTGACTTCGTGACACAAATATGTCAAGGCCAATGAATACAACACAAACTAGGATGGTCCCTTAAATCTATGGTTAACATGTATAAAATAATAAGTACGGAAAAATAGAACTACACAGTTATAATCTATCTATCTATAACTTTGTAGCACAATTTATTTTACAAAAAAATAATTAATAAATAAATGCATGAATATGAGCTAAAGTAAAATAAATAGCAAATGTCAATGTATCTTGCCTGAGGTAGTGTGCAGAAAGGGCGACATCCAATAGCTCGAATCGATAGAATAGTGAAGCACATAATATCAAATCTCAAAACGTCCTCGGATGCTGAAATAAACACCACGAATATTTTCAAAATAAGAAAAATAGCAAGGATAGACTATCCATAAGTCCAATTCTGGACACATGGGCAAAATTGTAATTTTAGGTCAAAATGATGTCCGTCGTTGGACCCATTTCGTACTGAAATACGTGCTAGTATCTATGGTCTCTAATGTCGTCAAACTACATGTCTACAGATCCTGTTTGAGAAGGCGAACCCAACCGTATGTCCAAAGTTGGATTCCGGTGGACTGTGCACAAATTTGCCCGTTAGATCGGATCGTGGGCCCGCCAAAAAGGCGTTCCGGTCGACCTTCTCAGAATCGGACAAAACTTGGCACACGGATACGGTCTTGTTGGCGTAAGTTTTGTCTCGATACGACGAATATGCACAAAGTAATTGAGAAATTTGCAAAGGGGTCGATACGGTGAATTTCGACGGATACACATCAAATTCGTCGCGCACACGCAACCAATTCGAATTCCGTCAAAGTCTACACGTCCAAGAAGTCGATACACATCTTTCGATGCTTTCGGTTCACGACCACGTCGCCCGATTTTATGGGACGCACGGCATATCGGTCAATTTTATTAAATTTCTACAGTTTTGAAAATAGGTTTTTGTCAGTTTTGGAAATCAGATTTCTCGATGCACAGTCGACAAAATCCAATTCTACAAAAAGGGGTTCAAATCCCTATAGGTTGCCTAGGACTATCGTTAATTAGATTTTGAAATCTTCTAATATTAGGTTAAAAAATTCCTTCCAAGGAGGGGTGTTGGGACAGTTTCTGTGTCCAGTTGTTGGTCAGTTTTGCATCGACTTTGCATCGATTTTGTGGACAGGTTTTTCTACTATATCCGAAACTATTACTGGGACTTCCTAGAGGGTCATGTAGGGTTCCTAGAATAGTTTACGGAATAAAAAATGATCAAGTATAGAAGAAGAAATGAGATGCACAAATCAAGTACCTAATTGCGGCAAGAACAGAGTCTCATCTGTTTCTTAGCTATTCAGGTGATCGTCGGCGGCCTGGGCGGCTTGTAGGCGGTGCAGCACAGTGGGGTGCGCCAATCATCGCGAGTTCTCTAGTAATTGAGAGAAACGACCCCGAGGCAGTTCTCTGGAGTTGAGAGATTGGGTTGGCAAGGTGTTTCGATGGTGATTTTCTGAAAATCCTGTGTGTATCGGGCGAACATGTAAGGCAACCTATTGTGGGTGGATAATCTATCTAGATCATGTCTTTGAGATCCTGGGGTCGGTGAGAATCAAGAGGATTGGTACTAGGAAAGGATTAGGGAGAAAAATTTGAATAAGATTAATTTTCAAATCTTTTCCTCACAGATGTATTCGTAGGGAAACTATCGGGTTCCCCTTCTCTCTGGGCTTGAGTGTTTGGGATTACTGTTCCCACCTTTGGGGAACAGTAGCAGTTGTTCATTTTTTATATTTTTTTAAAGTGAAAAACATATATACATAATACCTTATGTGTATATATATATATACACACACACATAAGGTATTATATATATATATATATATATATATATATATATATATATATATATATATATATATATATATATATATATATATATAATACCTTATGTGTGTTATATATATATATATATATATATATATATATATATTATATATATATATATATATATAATACCTTATGTGTGTATATATATATATATATATATATATTATATATATATATATATATATATATATATATATATATATATATATAAAATATATATATATATATATATATATATATATAAAAAAATATATATATATATATATATATATATATATATATATATATATATATATATATATATATATATATATAAAATATATATATATATATATATATATATATATATATAAAAATATATATATATATATATATAATATATATATATATATATATATATATATATATATATATATATATATATATATATATATATATATATATATATATATATATAAAAATATATATATATATATATATATATTAATATATATATATATATATATATATATATATATATATATATATATATATATATATATATATATATATATATATATATATATATATATATATATATATATATAATATATATATATATATACACACACTGTAAAAAAAAAAAAAAAATATACACACACTGTAAATTCCAAGTAGTTTTATATAAAAAATTCTAAATACCCGAATCTTTAAAATATAAATTATATATATAAACATTATATTCCTTACAATTATTAAGAACAAGAATTTATTCATTAAAGAAATCAGTATGTATATGATATATATTTTCATCAACGTAAATAAACCTTATGTACATATATATATATATATATATATATATATATATATATATATATATATATATATATATATATATAAATATATATATATATATATATATAACCCGTACATTAAATGTAACAATTCTAAAAATCATGATATACTCAAAATATTTTAAAGATGGAATAACAATAAGAAATATTTACAGCCTATTTTTTAAAAATAGGTTTATATTTATTTATTCTAGATATCCTCATTTTAAAAAATCATTTGTAGTAGTAGTAGTAGTAATAATAATAATAATAATAATAATAATAATAATAATAATTCCTACAACAAATAGTAGGATGTCATAAATCTGGGGAGAGTATATTCCTTACTAGTATTACTTTTACAACAAATATTAATATTTTCAATTCCTTAAATAATAAATAAATTTTAAAAATGGTAACATATAGCCATGATACGATTTAATAAATTTAAACAACTAAATATTTAAATAAAATAAATCTAGTGGCATCTAAAGTTAATAGGCTAGTCAAGGCACTTAACTACACTAGCCGTGCCGTATTGTCTAATCAGTGTGCATAACAAAATTTAAACATGACTAAGACATTATTTATATATAAATAACAAAGATTCCAAATAATATACTTAAGCAAATTTGAAAAAAAATCCTTGAAAATATTGGGGGTTTACATCCTACCCAACTTAAAAAAATTTCGTCCTTAAAATTAAAATAAATCTTAATATAAATATAATAATAAAATAATGAGGTTGGATACAAAGGGAGAGTAATTTTATCAAATCATAACTCGGTTCCTGAAAAGATGGAGGTGATAGTTATAGAAGGAATCCAAACTGACAACATATTCTATCAGTTAGGGTTTTCTTAGTCTTACATGGATCATGGGTATTTAGTTCATTTGAGAGAATGTGTCGATATTGCGTGGTTAAAATTAAATGGGACAAAAATGGGCATCCGGGTTTGTTCTAAGGGAAAATAGGTCATACATGTGGTGTAATTGAAATGGAGCGCAGGATGGTATATTTATGTAGGATGGTTATGTCATGTGTGTAGAGTAGTTTGTCTAGTTCATGAGGGTGAAATTTGTTGAAAGGAAATGGCTAGTGTTGTGCTCCAAATATCAAAGTCATGGTAGAGGTATCAAGAAAATACAGATAGAAATATACTTTATAAACCAATGATTTTATTAGTTCCGTTGGAGCCAATCTTTGATTAATTTATGTCTTGGATTTAATCTATACTAGCTGGACAGAATACCTAAAATCAATCTGAACCATTCCTACTAGGTGAGGGTAGCCTAGAATAAGTTTCAACTTGAGTGGTTGAGCTAATTGTCAGTCGGATGGGTTACTAGGTTCCTTAAGCGCACATGCGCCTTTTGTGACTTTTGTGTTTAAGTAGCACATGGGACTCCAACAAGTAGCACACTAGTCGCATGTGTGTAGCGGACTTCGAGTGGATCACAACCATATATTGGGTCGAAAGAATTGAGTCAAGGTTGGATCTCTAATTGAGGTCGGAAAGTACATCGGTATTACGGGAAGGGTTAGCTAGCCTTTTTGACCTAAAAGTCGTATCATAAAAATAGAGGACAAGGGGACGTTTTGAGTGGGACATGATATGCCTAAATAAATGTGGACTTCTCTAGATCTTGTATATAAAATTTGTTGGAAGGTAAGAGTTGGTCTCGTACTCCGAATAGCAATGTCACGGTCAAGGACACCAAATGATCTAGATAGAAAGTGGGTGCTCATGAGGTACTAATTTATCATCCTAATAGAAACCAACCTATTCTAATCAATCGGTAATCCTAATAAATCCTAAAATTTAGAAGGCTTACAATCTATGCTCTATAGAACTAAGACAAGGTTTTAGGTTTAATGAGGTTAGAAAACTTTCAAAGTCGTGATGTTGTACCTTGACTCTTGATTATAAAAGAATACTAGACGACGCAATAGATAATGTGATACAGTAGATATGAATCAAGTTTGAAGATAGTTCTCCAATTTCAAATAGATGTAAACGATTGTGTATATATAGCTTTCATGGCCATAGAAGAATACTTCGTGTCTATGAATCGTTTGTTTTTCGAAATAGGTGACAAAAAAAAATAAGAGTTCGAGGGAGATGGGATCAAATTGCAAATATGGGTTTCAAAGACGATGTAGTAGTTCAAAAGGGAGTTGTCAAGGCATACACGGATGAGATCCTAGAGGACAAGTTTAACTATATCTCAATCCAAGTAGAGTAATCATACGAAGAGCGAACCAAGTGCACTAGGTTGATCAGACCATCATGCACCAGTTCTGATTTAGTGGACGCACGCAAATAACATATGTCTTGAAACAAGCTCGAATAAGTGTAAGCTTGTAAAACTAGGCTATAATAGCAGTATTGGTCAAGATGGTAAAATATGAGTACGTGAGATAATGATGAAAGGAAATACAACTAATTCAAGTTCCTTAAGAATCTAAGTCTTGTCTGGTGTTCGTGCCTATACAGTCGTCCTACTGTTTTCTTGTCCAAGGCTTTGGTTGATAAATTATGGTATGCTCCTCTAAGGATTTATAGTCTAGGTAATCCAAGTAGTATCCTCTATAATGGGTCCTAAGGACGAAGGGAATACCAGGCCGTGAGGCACACCACCCAACTTATAAGAGTTCAGCTAATAGTGTAATTGGATCAATGAGGCCTACAAGTCATTATTCTAACCCCTATCAAGCACGAAGGAAAGATAAGATTTATGATAGAAGGGATCAAGTAAGATGCAATCAGTGACTCAAGTGAGAGTTCAAAAATAGAATCGAGGTAGGAGGTCAAGTATGTGGATGAGATTCTAGACTTTAATCCTATACGCAGGCTTGCTTGGTACGGTAAAGTAACCAAACAATTTATCTTAGACATACATGGGCCACCACAAAAATATGTAACGCCTTAGTCCCAAAATATATAGGACTAGAAACGTAGACATGCCAGCCGTATAATAGATATACGTAACCTGTAAAATGCAGTAAACCAAGGCTAATCTAATCTCATCCACAAATAAAAAAAAAGATATGTCATAAATCAACTTTGAATTATCATTGTACAAGATGTTGGGCGGAGACAAATCCACTACCAACTAGTTAAAGCACAGAAGGTCAAATATCACAAACGTCCTCGAATGCTGAAATAAACACCACAAACATTTCCAGAATAAAAAATAGCAAGGATAGACTACCCATAAGTCTAATTCTGGACACAGAGGCAAAATCGTAATTTTGGGTCAAAACGATGTCCGTTGTTGGACCCATTTTGCACCAAAATGTGTGCCAATATCTATGGTCTCTAAAGTCGTCAAACTACATCTCTACGGATCCGATTTGAGGAGATGAATCCAACCGTATGTCCAAAGTTAGATTCCGATGGGCCGTGCACAAATTCGGCCCGTTGGATCGGATCGCGGGTCCGCCAAAAAGGTGTTCCGGTCAAACTTCTCAGAATCAGACCAAACTTGGCACACGGGACCATAAAAATGATAGGTCCTATTGGCGTAAGTTTTGTCTCGATACGACGAATGTGCACAAAGTAATTTGGAAATTTGCAAAGGGGCCGATATGGTAAATTTCGACGGATACGCATCAAATTCGTCGCGCACATGCAATCAATTCGAATTCTGTCAAAGCCCACACATCCACGAAGTCGATATGCACCTTTCAATGCTTTCGATTCACGACCACGTCGCCCATTTTGATGGAACCCACGGCGTATCGGTCAATTTTATTAAATTTCTACAGTTTTGAAAATTGGTTTTTGTTAGTTTTGGAAATCATATTTCTCGACGCACAGTCGACAAAATCAAATTCTTAAAAAAAGGGTTCAAAGCCCTATAGGTTGTCTAGGACTGTCCTTAATTAGATTCTGAAATCTCCTAATATTATGTTAAAAAAATTCCTTCCAAGGAGGGACGTTGGGACAGTTTCTGTGTCCAGTTGTTGGTCAGTTTTGCCTCGACTTTGCATCGATTTTGCGGATAGGTTTTTCCATTATATCCAAAACTATTACTAGGACTTCCTAGAGGGTCATGTAGGGTTCTTAGAATAGTTTACGGAATAAAAAACGATCAAGTATAGAAGAAAAAATGAGATGCGTAAATCAAGTACCTGTCTACGGCAAGAACAGAGTCTCCTCTGTTTCTTAACTATTCAGGCGATCGTCGGCAGCCTGGGCGGCTTACAGGTGGTGTAGCACAGTGGGGTACGCAGTCGTTGGGGGTTATCCAGTAATTGAGAGAAACGACTATGAGGCAGTTCTCTGGAGTTGAGAGATTAGGTTGGCAAGGTGTTTCGATAGTGATTTTCTAAAAATCTTGTGTGTATTGAGCGTACATGTAAGGCGACCTATTTTGGGTGGATAATCTATCTAAATCATGTCTTTGAGATCCTAGGGTCGGTGAGAATCAAGAGGATTGGTACTAGAAAAGGATTGGGGAGAAAAATTTGAATAAGATTTGATTTTTTTTTTCAAATCTTTTCCTCACAGATGTATTCGTAGGGAAACTATCGGGTTCCCCTTCTCCCTGGGCTCGAGTGTTTGGGATTACTGTTCCCCCCTTTGGGGAACAATAGCAGTTGTTTATTTTTTAAAATATTTATTTTAAAGAGAAAAACATATATACATAATACCTTATATAAAATATAAAATTTCTAATACCCAAATCTTTAAAATGTAAAATTATATATATGAACATTATATTCCTTACAATTATTAAGAACAAGAATTTATTCATTAATGAAATCAGTATGTATATAATATATTTTCATCAACGTAAATAAACCTTTTCTATATATATATATATATATATATATATATATATATATATATATATATATATTTATATATATATATATATATATATATATATATATATATATATATATATATATATATATATATATAACCCATACATTAAATGTAACAATTCTAAAAATCATGATATACTCAAAATATTTGAAAGATAGAATAACAACAAGAAATATTTACAACCTATTTTTTAAAAATAGGTTTATATTTATTTAGTATAGATAGCCTCATTAAAAAAAATCATTTATAATAATAATAATAATAATAATAATAATAATAATAATAATAATAATAATAATAATAATAATAATAATAATAATTCCTACAACAAACAGTTGGATGTCATAAATCTGGTGAGAATATATTCCTTACTAGTATTACTTTTACAACAAATATTAATATTTTCAAATCCTAAAATAATAAATAAATATTAAAAATGGTAACATATAGCCATGATACGATTTGATAAATTTAAACAACTAAATATTTAAATAAATAAATCTAGTGACATCTACAGTTAATAGGCTAGTCAAGGCACTTGACTGCACTAGCCGTGCTGTATTTTCTAATCAGTGTGCATAACAAAATTTAAACATGACTAAGACTTTATTTATATATAAATAACAAAATTCCAAATAATATACTTAAGCAAATTTGAAAAAAGAATCCTTGAAAATGCTGGGGGTTTACATGACTTAATATAGTTTCGAAGTAAGATTCTCAGGGGTCATCCCTGGAATCTATCAAGAGATCCTAATATGTGATTGAGTACCAAAATCCTAAAATATTCCATGATTCAAATCCAATCCTAGGGCAGGCTCGCAGTAGTACGGCTAAGCCTAAGTACTACAACGACTTCACATTAGTTGCAAAGACTGACCTGCATGGACTACCATAAAAATGTGTCAAGACCCGCACCCGGATATTCAGGCACAAGTACATGGGCCACGCCCAGCCTACACCGCAGTATCGGCGGTAGAACGCTGTCAAGTACCCAATAAATATCTATAATATCTAGATGATCTATGATGACAATATATACTCCAATCATAAGCATCTAAGAAGATATGAAAGAAGCGATAACAATATCACTAGAACAACTAGAATCTACAAAAGTTCATATGAGACAAGAATGTATCGGAGACAAACAATAACAAAATTAAGCAACTACCAGGCCTAGAACTCCTGGGAGACAACTCATGGTAAAATAATATTGAGATCCGCCTCAGCTAGCATCATCCTGTAGTCCAATAATATGGGTCATAACAATTCCTAAAATTTTGTTAACGTATCCAGTGAGGATGGGAACGAGTATATAAACGAAGATCAGTTCCGAATGAATTGACAAAACTATAAGAGACAATTATAATGGAACACAAGATGAAATATCAAAACTGGAAATAAAGTAGTACAGGTAAAACTGAATATCATGTCAGGGTATGAAAATACTGGAATATAAGCAGTACAGGAATATCTGATGTACAATATAAATATAAACAGTACCTTGAGATATTAGAGCGTTATGTGATCGACTTGGGTTAGGATCAGGCTGTTCCATTTGACCGGCTATCACAGGAAATGTATATATAGGGTCAAGACGGCCAACCTGGAAAGCTAACACAAAAAATATCAGGTCAGACTACACCCTACGTGCAGTGAGGGTGGAGCCAGCATAGGAAAAGTGACAGGATGGGTATTGATCACATAACCTCTAATAACTACCCATTCCCGAATAGTATAATAGATCCGGATATAACACATCATGACACAGGATTCAAAAGCAGGGGGCCAGCCTACTTCCAAATCGGTGTCTATACAAGTACATAAAACAAGATCGAACAATGTACCCACACACCAGGAAGTCCAGGAATAATATCTCATGACAGGATCCGACATATACTAGTCCGTGTATCCTCGTGTCGAGAATCAAGTAAAATACTACAACTGAATCGAATATAGTAGATATCAAGACAATGAAAACTATCAAAGAATGTACTTGCCTCATTTTAGTTGGAAGTCGACGTGCGCAACACGAACGTGTCGACACGGAATAGGTATAATGCTAAGCTCCACAAGATGGTCCTAAATGATGGCACAGGCGGTTCCACCGAGTCCAAAAAATTCCAAATAGCGTAGTTTGATATATAACAGTCTAGAATCAAGATTTGGCACGATAATAGAGATGAGGAAATAAGAAATGACTATAATAGTCGTGACTTACGATTTAAGGAAAAGAATAACTATAAATACATATCTATCTACAAATCATTTATAATATTTAGAACTATAATTTTATTTACAAAATACTATTAGGTAATACTAGAAACAAAATCATTTAGATTTTTACACAACATTTTATATATATAAGCTAATAATAATATGAATTGCAAGTGGTAGATTATTAAAATATCAAGTTGCACCTCATTATTCGTTCATCGAAACCCACGACCGCAAATTGAGATAAGATGATCAACCGTAAGATTAACAATCTTATCATAGCGATCCACATGGTCATCTTGTCAATTTCAGAGATATGAGATCACTGGAATTGACTGATCTCAATTTTGTTGCACTAATTCTGAAATACGAACATAATAAGAATTAATTATAACTAATAGTGATGCATAAAGAAAATATCTACTAACGTTGTTGGATAATGGAACAAATATCACCAACGTGTCCAGAAAGGTCAAATTAGCTAGGATAGCCTACCCATTAGTCCAATTTGGACACAAGGACAAAAAGGTAATTTTGGATCAAAATGATGTCCATATTGGACCCACTTTGTACCAAAAAATATGCCAGGATAAAATTCCACCAAACCTAACAAATTATATGTCAACGAATACAGAATGACGATACGAACCCAACGGTATATCCAGAATTGGATTCCGATGAGTCGATCTTAAAATGGTCCGTTGACCAGGATATTAAAATTTCTATTTGCACGAAAATGCGTGTCGGAGCCAAGAGCCTCTAAATCTAGAAAAATATATATAAACATGTTCAGAATGACGATACAAACTCAACTGTATATCAGAAATCGGATTTCGATGAGCCGATCTCAAAATGGTCCGTTGACTCGGACTGTGGGGCCACTTTGCACCAAAATACGTATCAGGGAACATGTCCTCCAAACTCAGCGAATGATAAATATATTTATGCCATAAAGACGCCACGAGTCTACTGGCGGTGTCAGAATTTGAATCCGGAGTCCCGGGTACAAAATTAAAATTTTACAAGTTGAAAATTATGAATTTGGACGGCCAACTTTGGCGTCAGATTCAACCAATCAAACGAGCTCACAATGAAACAAAACTTGAGGGAAAAGAAGATGGTTATACCAGCTATGCGTAAGAATTGGTGGCGCATCAAACGGAACTACGACGGCGGAGGTACGAGACCATGAAGTTGGCTCCACGAAACTGTACAAAATAACACAATTTAAATGGTCAACTTGGCGGCCAGTTTTGATCTATCAAACGATCGAATTAACGCTGAAGCTTGACAGGAGTGAAGGAGTATATACCGAGATTGCAACAGAGTAAATAGTTCGTCGATCCAACGGTCGAATTTCTCGAAAAACTTGCACAAAGTCGCTGTCCCGAGAACGAGTTCTGACTTCTCCAAAATGTGTATCACGACGAGATCTCATGCAAAACACACGAATCAAGTGTTTCACGCGTCGGGGAGGACGACGAACGTCATGGGGAGGTCACCCATGGTCATCGGGGTAGAGGGGGTGTTGCGACGGCGGTTCGCGGTCGTCGTCGCGCTGCTGCACTGCAGCCATTACTGCTGCTCTCGCAGCTACTACTGTCGCTGCCAAACGTGGGCATACAACGCGCATGGGCGCTGCCATAGGGGTGGAGGCCGCACGGGGTCGTGTATGGCTGCGTGGTCACTGGCGACGGTGGTTTGGCCGCGGCCGTTACCACATTTGGGGGTGTGTATGGTTTTACCATATAGGAATGGTGGTGGTGATTGATGGTGGATAATTCAAGGGCTAGGATTAAGTATAGGGATTAGGTTAAGTTAAATTTGAGGAGTATGATGAATAAAGTTGTCCATTGGATATTTTGAGTGGGTTGACTAGGTGTTTGGTGTTTTGTAGGATGAGTGTGTTGGTATTCGTGATGGGATAACATGAAGCTTAGGTTTGGTTCGATTGAGTCGGGTTGGTTCAAAGTTGGGCTTGGCGCAATAAATGGCTTAAATTTAGCCACTTTTGATCACGGGTAAATAAGTAGCATGCAGGGGCTCAATTGAATGGGACACATGTGACATGTGGGTAGTAGGCTTAATGTGGGTCGTGTCCATATTTTGGGTTGACAAGTTTGGGTCAAAATAGTGTCCCCAATTCAAGTCGAAAATAAATGTGACTCCGTGGGGTGAATCAAGATTGGGTCTTGTGTCAGGAAAGTTATGCAATAAAAATGAAGCACAAGATGGTGTGTCTGAGTTGTACACGAAGGTTATGGGTGTAGGGTGTCTTGACTAGATCATGGATATGAAGTTGGTTTTGAGAAAACAACTAGTCTTGTGCTCCTAAATTAAAAGTCATGGCAATGTGCATATGATAATCATAAATAAAAGTGGGAATATCCAATGGCCTAAATTGATCCCTGAGATGCAAATATAGTACAAGAGAACAAGTTTGAGTGGGACATGATATATCAAAATAAAGATAATCTTGTCTACTACAAACTCATGAAGGAAGTTTCCAGCGATTGACATCTCTGACGCTCTAGAAATCAAAGTCACGAAAAAGAACATTTAATGATCAAAATAACTAAATAACAATATTTATTAAAAATAATTCATTTAGAAAAATTTAAAATAAATCCTAAAATTCAGGGGGCTCACACTTGTTTTAACTATGGTAAGAAAGGCTACTAGAGGAAGGACTGCAAGGAAAAACCTAACAGAAAGAGCAAGGTGAGGCTAACTTTGTTACTTTGATTGTGCAGGTTTACTTAACTGGTGTTGACACGGACTGGTGGATAGACACTAGGTATCATGCCATGTTTGCTCAAAGAAGGAGTGGTTCACCACTTACAAACCTATCTCTGAGAAGGTTGTGGTGGAGAACCAGACACAAACTGAAGTATTAGGGATCATGATGGTGGTGTTGCAACCGACTTCGGAGAAGTAGCTTACGCTTCAGAATGTAAAGCATGTACTGGCTATAGCCAAGAACCTAGTCTTGGGAAGTCTGCTCTACAACGCAGGCTTGAGGATGGACATTAACTCTGGTCAGGTAGTTATGTCTTATAAAGGAACATACTTTGGAAATGCTTTTTGTACCGAAAGGATGTTTAAATGTCAACTTGTAACTCTAATTGAGATAACAAAAACAATCTCTTCTTCTAGTTATTCTCTTGAGTTATGGCATAATAGACTAGGATATGTTCATTGTAAAAGAATAAACAAGATGTCTAGTCTAGGGCTTATCTCTAAATGTGGGGGTAAGGAGTTGGAGAAGTTTGAGGTCTGTGCGCAGACGAAGATCACTAGAAAATTGTTTAAGCGGGTAAACCGAATTATAGATCTTTTGGAGCTGGTTCACTCAGATATCTATGACTTCAAGCAATTCTCCACAAAGGTCAGGATGAAGTATTTTATTACTTTCATCGACAATTTCTAAAAGTACGCATTTATTTATCTCCTCAAGTCTAAAGATGAAGCATTTGAGAAATTTAAAGACTTCAAGGCTGAAGTCGAGTGTCAAACCGGACAACAATGGTTGCCATTAAAAAGTTTAAAATGAACTTTATATTTAATTAAAAAAATAGAGTACAATGTAGGATCTCGATGGAATCCTTCTAGTACCCTTTTGTTTTTACCTGGGAACCGTAGTGATGGATAGGTGATTCTTTACTCTGTTGACTATCTGACGACGATCTCAAGCTTTATGAAGGTCTGAGTTGCTCTGGAAGGTGATGAGTCGAAGCTGTTGAAGCTCTTAAAATGTTAAGAATATTGAAGTGGTTGTAGAAGCATGAAAAATACAAGACTATGTCTCCCACATGAAGAAGATAAAAGAAGCTATGCGCCCACATAACCAAAAGGGGGCTATGCGCCCACAGAACCAAAAGGAGTCTATGCGCCCACATGGTCGAAGAGGGGTATGCGCCCACATGATCGAAGAGGGCCTATGCGCCCACATTATTTTCGTGTAGATCAAACATGCACCCAAGTATGGGCGCATAAACTTGCTCCCATACTATGCGCCCAACGCAGCAGATCCCTACGACTCAGTCAAACTCTACGATCAATCGTGCACCGAAGCATACGGCCACATCAGTCTCCACGAGCAATCGTGCACCGAAGCATACGACCACATCAGTCTCCACGCCAACCCCACGATCTACCCTGATCATCCAGTGTCCATGCGCCTACACCCTATGCGTCCAAAGGGGTGTTATGCACCCACAGTGAAATCAGTATATTTTCCACCTGTGGGCGCATAACAGTCATTTTAGTGCCAAACGACTATAAATAGAGGGCATCCCCCTCTACAAAGACAGACAGAACGGAGAGTATTTCAAGAGCCAAATTGCTGCCCTTCTTTCCAGTGAACCGAGAGTTAGCAATTTTCTTAGATTTTCTTCCACTTTTGTAATCGGAGTGTCAACGGAGTAAAGGAGCAACTGCCGTTCGATCTCCATCATCCCATTCCCCAGAATTCTTTTTGTAGTCGGAGATCCTCAGCGCAGGATCTCTCAGACGTACTCGATTTGTGGTGCCTTGCGCCAATAAAAAAAGATAATGTTTTTTTGTGCGTGTCCACAAAAATGGCGACTCTGCTGGGGACTAATCACGTCCATATTACTTCTGAATTATCCACTCCTACCTAATGTTATATATCCTTCCACGTCCATATTACCTCTGGTCAGATATAGAACATTCTCTGCTATTACGTCCATATTACCTCTATTAGCAGCTTCTTTCAACTTATTATCTATATTCTAGAACCTTGAATATAAAATGGATAATAAGTCCACATTAAATTTTCCAGTGGAATACCCACCAGAAATATCCTTACTACGTCCACATTATCTCTAGTTCTTATATTTCACAAGCTTTATTCATGATAATAGCCACATGGGACTACCTTCCCTAGCAGAGTCACCATTTTTGTGGCTATTCCAAAGCAATATGTGGGCGCATAACTCTAGCCAGAGGACTTCTGTCTTCGATAGGCTATGCGCCCAGGGCCATACGCCCAGGGCTATGCGCCCAGGCTCTGATGACCCATTCTATGTGCCCACATCCAGGAGGGCCAGGCATGCTGCCAGGACTTCAGAAAAGCATACGCCCAAGGGCATGCTCCAGGGTCTATGCGCCCACAGCAAAAAGATAGACCCCATTACGTATAGCACGGGGCTGTCTTCAAGGTCATTACAGAACTTAGGTGTGGGGGTTGCCCCTGCACATGAACTAAGTCCGGATGCGCCAACTCCCCTTACAAACCCATATACAAAGCTCGGCGATGCATGTGACATGGGTTTTAAGGCAAAACTCCCTTCCGCTGATTTACGCAACATGATAAATCATAAGCGTAAAGTGAGAGAGGATACGATAATTCATGGCGTACATCCGTGCACCAGTATTGTCATCAACTGTTGCTGCTCCAAAGCAACGAAAGTGCCTCAGAGGCAGTCTGTGTTTCGACGACTGCATCGCTCTGATGATAAAAAACTGCTATGTGTTTCATCCATTATGGCTTCATGGGGTCCTCCTTACAGGAGTCCCAATCAAAGAAGGTGGACCACTAACCCAACTTTTTCTCTCAGTTCTGCCAACAGAAAAAGAAGAAGTCTGCCAACAGATAGCCAGCGAGCTGTTACATCTGAAGGAGTCTATATGGGTACTCGGTCAAGGACGAGATTTCGTATAGATGACAAGGACTCCCAAGCTGGGGGTGATAATCCTTCAGCTAGGGGTAGTATTCCTTCAGAATCTGAAGTAGATGACCTTTACACCGGGGGTAGCCTTCCAGATGTCGATGATCCCTTCGAGTCCGACGGTGACTATCTACCTCCCCTGCCTGAAGACGAAGGTCTTTTCAACTCAGAGACAGACAGTATCAGCACCAGTTGTACTGTCTCCTCTATTCATCCTCGTATGTTATCTGCGTACATGGCGGATGGAGAGAGACCTGAAGAAGCCTGCGATCAGACCAACAAGCGGCTAGAGATTCTTGAAACGATATTTGCTATGATCACTGATATGCTTACCAGTATCATGGAAGTCCAAACTGCTGGGGCTGTTCCTCCACCTCAACCGAACGTCTCAGCACACGCTAGTCCAGCTCATAGCACAACCCTCCTTTGGTACAAAAGGAGTATCATTCCGTTGCGTCTCCTCCAAATCTTATCAATGTGGGGGGTGGTCATTCGCCAACGACACCTGACAACCGTACAATAGCTATTTCTCAACATCTGCTCAATTAGCAGGATGCAATTGATTCTTTTGTTGCCCGTCTCGATACCATCTCACACAAAGATGAGCTTCAAAAGATGGGGATATCTCAACCTTATCCTCCTGAATGGGAGAATGCTACTTGCCCTCCTAACTACAAGCCACTGATGCTAAATTCATTTGACGGGGATGACTTCTCCTCGCCAACATATGACATACTTCAACACGCGGACTCTGCACTTACCAAGGGACGATCCGTTCTTGTCAAAGCTATTTATTAGCACCTTGCAGGGGGTAGCTTTTGAATGGTTTTGTAGTCTGCCTGACGGTTGTATTAATTCTTTTAAAGACTTAGAGATGTTATTCCTCAATAGGTTTTATGAGAGTGGCATGCATATTAGTATGTCCACCCTCATCGAGACCAAGCAAAGGAGGACTGAGTCTGTTATTGCTTTCATCGAACGCTTCAGGCGACTAGCATTGAAGATGCCCTTCGGTATACCAAACTCAGACCTTATGGATACTTGTCGACATAACTTCCTTCCTATAGTGAAGTTCTGTCTGGGTATACATAAGTATGATGCAAGGCCCGCTTTCATCGGGACTTCTGATGTTGCTGAAAATAACGTCCATAATCTGGAATTACTGGGGTTGAAGACACCCAAATCTGAAGACAAAAGCAAGCACCCCCAAACTATCCCTGTCCGTGGGGGTAAAGGGAAAGAAGTCTTGAAGGTCGACACCTCCAAGGGAGCTGCCAATTCTCAGGGCGCTCTTGACAAACCCAAGAAGACTTTCTCCTTTGACGAAGATGATGTCATTACCATTTTTTACACATTGATGAAGGGTAATAAACTGACATTACCTCCACTACGACATCCTGCGAAGGCGAACCAACTCAACGATCCCAAGTACTGTCTTTATCATCAGTACGTGCACCACTCTACCAAGGATTGCATCATCCTGAAGAAGAAGATACAACAGCTTATCGACAGCCAAGTGATCAATCTCGAAGCTGAAGACAAGGTCGTATCTTCTAACATGATATCTCTTTAATTTGTGACTTTCTTCCTACAAAAGTCCCAGCGTATTCCCAATCCCAAAGGCAGTAATAGAAATCGTCAACCTGCCGCCAGCTCACAACTCAACGTTGGTGCCACCCACGACAGAACGTGGTGAGATCATGTGGGTCCATCCAGACCTTGTACAAGAAATGATGCAGGAGGTGTTGTCTTCCAAAGCAAAAAGGAAAAAGAAATATAAATCATGCCATATGGCGTCTTCTCCTATTTACGAAGTTCTATCTGGCGAAACGCGATTTGGGAAGACCTACCTACAGACTTATGACCCCACACAAGAAGATGCAGTACCTTCTCAACCTCCTGCTGCCCCCACAAGTTCAGAGGCTGGTCCATCTAAGTCCTCAACTACCGACAAAGCTAAGCAGAAGGAGACGCGATTTGACAAGTCTCTGATGGCACCAACTCCCGAAGGCATGGATCAGCCTTACAACTTTGACATACTGGCACAGCTGGCCAATACACCTGCCAGGTTGTCTTTGTTCGATGTATTATGACTCTCCAAAGAGACACAAAAAGCCTTAAGTGAGGCATTACTACATGCCGACTCTTATTTCGCTGAAATTAAAGCCCCCGCTGAAGATCTCGTCTCCTGTCGTCACTGTCATAGCACTATGGAAGCGGTGCCCAACATCACCTTTTCACAAGAGGACATGCTACTCAAAAATAATCGTCATGATAGACCTCTGTACTATATAGGGTATATCGGGGCTATTAAGGTGGATCAGATGCATATCGATCCAGGTTCCTCCCTTAGTATCATTCCTAGAAGTCTACTCCAAATTCTAGGGATCCCTTTGCACAAGCTGTCTATAACTAATACAACTATCATGGCTTTCAATGCTGGAAGAAGCCACCCGCTGGACAAGATCCGTCTCAAGTACCAGATTGGTGATCTCCGAACAGAGGTTTCTTGCTATATAATCGACGCCAATGTGTCCTACAACGTCTTATTAGGACGTCCGTGGATACACGAGAACATGATCGTTTCTTCTACCCTTCACCAGTGCTTCAAGTATGTCAACAACGATGGCATAGTAAAGACGGAGTTTGTCGATGTCGATCCTTTTAAGGGTATTGAATCCTACTATGGAGATTCGGTACTTTACCAATCTCAGCCCTCTAAGGATGACTGCAACGAAGCTGACGATGAAGCTAAAGTAAACTCATCCGCCAGTGATGGTCCCCTGATTATCCGAGTCAAAAGACGTACTACTCCAAAAAATACTCCAAAGCCTCTCACAATCTGGGTCAAAAAGAAGAATCCTGATAAGGTAAAACCATTGACCATCACTCTCCACAAAACAACTCGGGTGGAACCTGTAGAAGACCGTCCTTCCAATCCTGAAGAGTTATCCTATGTGGAGAACTTGGCTAAGTCTGTGGCTCCTATTCCAGACAATGATCCCCTCAATGAGTATATCAATACTCAAAATAATGTACCTTCAGTGGATGATGTTATTCCTGAAGAAGAACTTGTATATTTTCTAAGTAAAGGTTTATCTTTGAATTACTCCGATGTCTACCAATCTATAAACCAGTACATAGATACGATATATGCCCTAGAACATGGCATAGGACCACATCTCTGCATGCCGATCACGACGCCTCGTCTACGGGAAAAAGTCTGGCCAGAAGATATCCACTACTTCATCGTTCCAGCTAGAAAGAAGGGTGAAGAATTGATCATCTTCGGTCGAATAATTGGCGAAAGAAAGTTTGTTCTGGACTCTACTTCTCCCAATCACAACACTGAAGTTGAATATGATTCTGAAAAAAATGCAACTTTCCTGATATAGTTGGCAGGCCAAGAATATCATCCAGAACATGGGATATGATATAAAAAGCGATCATAGGATAAACTATGGTCAAGGGCGACGATTGCCAATACGTCACTTTGCTCCTCCCAACAAATTCGAGAACTATGATCAACAAAATGGTGTTGATTTGGTTTACGTTACTCCTCCAACAACTCCTGAAGGATCAAACGTCGAAGCGGATCATTGTTCTCATTCTTCTGATTCCTGCCTCTGGGATTTAGACTCCAGCATTGGAGACATATTCAAAGCAACTTTGTCCGTCAATATGGTGTCAGTTGACCAAATTATAGACGATCTCCAATCGATCGAGCTTGAACAATGGGCTCAAAAGATGGATACTAGGTGGGAGTTACGTTTCGAATAACGCAAACCATCTACTGAAGACGAAGTCGTCCAAGTTAATTTAGGAGATGAATCATTTCTTAAACCAATCTTCATCGGCAAAAGTTTGTCTGGCGAAGAACGACAATCTC
This sequence comes from Iris pallida, assembly GCA_029216955.1. Lineage (NCBI taxonomy): Eukaryota > Viridiplantae > Streptophyta > Magnoliopsida > Asparagales > Iridaceae > Iris > Iris pallida. Next base: position 1,695,633 of record JANAVB010021398.1, read on the forward strand.
TTATACAGCTTATAAGAGAATACATTGACATCTTTGCATGGAGCTATGAAGATATGCCAGGCTTGGATCCTAAAGTTGCTTTGCACCACCTAAATATCTCTTCCAAAGCTAAGCCAGTGAAGCAGCAGCAACGACGGTTCCGACCAGATCATGGAAGCCATCGAGAGTGAAGTCAAGAAGCTTATTTCAAGCGGGTTCATTCACGAAGAACAACACCCTGACTAGGTCGCTAATATTGTTCCAATTATAAAAAAGAATAGTAAAGTTTGAGTCTGTATCGATTACCGTAATTTGGACTCTGTATCCCAAAAGATGAGTTCCCTCTACCGATCACCAACGTAATGATCGATAATACTTACGGCTTCGAGCGGATGTCCTTCATGGATGGGTTTTCAGGCTACAACCAGATCAAGATGTTCCTTAACGATGAGAAACACACATCTTTTCAAACATCGTTGGGGGTATACTGCTATACGGTGATGCCCTTAGGATTGAAAAATGCAGGGGAGACATACCAGCGAGCTATGAACACAATTTTTTGCGATCATTTGTGCAAAACAGTAGAATGCTACGTAGACGTTATCGCATTTAAAAGTTGTCTCAAGGGCAACCACCTCCAAAATTTGAGAACAGTGTTCGAACTAATGCGTGCACACCAACTCAAGATGAATCCAACCAAGTCTTTTCTGGGAGTCTCCAGCGGCAAGTTCCTTGGTTTTGTTATCACTTCAAAGGGTATACATCTTAACCCAGAGGAAGTGAAAGCTATCCTCGATATGCGTCCCCCAAGAAATCTCAAAGAGCTATGCGAACTTCAAGAAAGGCTAGCCTACATTAGACGATTCATTTCAAATCTTTCTGGAAGGTGCCAACTGTTTACTCAGCTCATGAAGAAATGAGTATCTTTCGTCTGGACTGAACAATGTCAACACGTATTTGACGACATCAAAAAGTATCTCACAAGCCTTCCAGTATTGGTGGCTCCAATAATGGGAAAGCCCTTCTTGTTATATGTCTACGCTATGGATCATTCCCTTGGTGCCCTATTAGCTCAGAAGAATGAAGGCGGCCATGAATATGCAATCTACTACCTCAGCCGCACGATGGTGGGTGCCGAGCACAGATACACACCGATAGAAAAAGAATGTCTCGTACTGGTATTTGCTATCCAGAAGACACGCCACTATGTGTCTGGACAGACTATCCACATCATGATCTAAAGTCAGTCATCTCAGAATGCTCATGACTAGACCGAATTCTCTTAATTCCTGTTTAGCTACATGGGCAATGTTGTTGACTTAATACGATATGCTGTTCGTCCCTCAGAAGGCAGTAAAAGGCCAAGCGTTGGTTGATTTCCTAGCAGCTCATCCGGTGCCAGAATCTTCCAAACTCTACGATGAAATCTCGGATGAAGTAGTGGAGTCTAACACCGCAACTGAGAAAATCCCCATTTGGCGAATGTTTTTTAACGGTGCATCAAAAACAGGACCTAAAGAAAATATCGTGGCCGGAGTAGGCATCGTGCTTGTGTCTCCCGACCATCTGGTTATATACCATGCATATTCTCTCGTGGAACCCTGTACTAACAACGTGGCCGAATATAATGCCCTACTGATCGGCCTTCAACTGGCAAAACAACTAGGAGTTGACTATCTAGAAGCTTACGGCGATTCTAAACTAATAGTTAGTCAGGTTCGAGGGGATTATGAAGTTCGTCACGAAGATCTCATCCCATATCACAAAGCGACAATCGAATTGGCTTCTACTTTCGCTAGATTCTTGATAGCATTTCAAATCTTTCTGGAAGGTGTCAACCATTTACTCAGCTTATAAAGAAAGGAGTATCTTTCGTCTGGACTGAACAATGTCAACGCGTATTTGACGACATCAAGAAGTATCTCACAAGCCCCCCAGTGTTGGTGGCTCCAATTATGGGAAAGCCTTTCTTGTTATATGTCTACGCTATGGATCATTCCCTTGGTGCCCTATTAGCTCAGAAGAATGAAGGCGGCCATGAACAGGCAATCTACTACCTCAGCCGCATGATGGTGGGTGTCGAGCATAGATACATACCTGTGGAAAAGGAATGTCTCTTACTGGTATTTGCTATCCAGAAGACACGCCACTATGTGTCTGGTCAGACTATCCACATCATATCTAAAGTCAATCCTTTTAGAATACTCATGACTAAACAGGGTTCTCTTAATTCCCGTTTAGCTACATGGACAATGTTGTTGACTCCATACGATATGTTGTTCGTCCCTCAGAAGGTAGTAAAAGGCCAAGCGTTGGATGATTTCCTAGCAGCTCATCCGGTGCCAGAATCTTCCAAACTCTATGATGAAATCCTGGATGAAGTAGTGGAGTCTAACACCGCAACTGAGAAAATCTCTATTTGGCGAATGTTTTTTGACGGTGCATCAAGAACAAGACCTAAAGCAAATATCATAGCAAGAGTAGGCATCGTATTTGTGTCACCCGACCATCTGGTTATACACCGTGCATATTCTCTTGTGGAACCTTGTACTAACAATGTGGCCAAATATAATCCTTATTGATCGGCCTTCAACTAGCAAAACAACTAGGAGTTGACTATCTAGAAGCTTACGGCAATTCTAAGCTAATAGTTAGTCAGGTCCGAGGGGATTATGAAGTTCGTCACGAAGATCTCATCCCATATCACAAAGCGATAATTGAATTGGCTTCTACTTTTGCTGAATTCTTCATTGAGCACATGCCTCGATTACAGAATATAGAAGCAGATGCTTTAGCCGATCTTGATGCTTTCTTGACCGTCCCTACCAATACTCAGCATTCAATCACAATATCTGGTTGAGAACTATTCTATGTAAAAGATGTCTTGCATATTTATCACAGTTATGCAACAGAAACAAATGATTTCCTTTCATAGACTACGCCATCTACGAAATCCTCCCTGAGGACCCAAAGGAAGCAGTATCTGTCCAAAGGCGATCCCTCAGATTTTACTATGATATAGCTACCAAAATGCTGTACCGACGCTCTTACGACGGGCTACTTTTACGATGTTTATCAGACACATAAGCCAAACATGCACTACGTGAGGCTCACGACGAAATTTGTGGTGTGCATCAACCAGGCCCCAAATTACAAGATCGCCTCAGACGAATGGGTTATTATTGGCCCACGATGATAGCAGATGCTGTTGAATATGCAAAAAAGTGTAGGGCTTGTCAGTTCTATGCCAACTTTATTTATCAACCTTCGGAGTTTCTACATCCGACAGCGACATCTTGGCCTTTTGAAGCCTGGGGTATGGACGTCATAGGCCCAATCAGCCCGCCATCCTCCAGAGGACATCGGTTTATCCTGGCTATAACCGATTACTTCTCCAAGTGGGCAGAAGCTATACCGCTCATCGAAGTAAAGACGTCAAATGTGATCAGTTTCATCAACCATTATGTTATCTATCGCTTCGGCCTACCTCGCAGGATCATCCATGATAATGGTCCACAATTCGTGAGCCACGCATTCTATCTGTTCTGCGATAAGAATCGAATTCAGAATGTAGCCTCTACTACTTACAATCCAGCGGCTAATGGGTTAGCAGAAGCCTTCAATAAGGATATCATCAAACTTCTCAAGAAGTTCATGCCTTCAAACAAGCACGATTGGAATGAGAAGCTCGTCGAATGTCTCTGGGCCTATCGTACAACGGTCCGGACTCCAACAGGCAGTATGTCATTTTCTCTGGTTTATGGGAGTGAAGCAGTTCTTCCCCTAGAAATTCAGATTTCCTCTCTTCGAGTAGCCTTAGCCAGTGAGTTGACTGCCAAAGAAATTTACCATCCGCGACTACAAGAGCTGGAAGTGCTAGACGAAAAATGCTTATTAGCTCAACAGCGTATTGAGCTATACCAAGCACACCTTTCCAGAGCCTTTAATAAAAAGGTGAAGTAAAGAATCTTTTAAGTTGGTGATCTGGTCTTAGCAGTGAGAAGACCAATGGTCATGACGCACAAGACAAAAGGAAAATTCCAACCTGAATGGGAAGGTCCTTTCGTTATAGAATCAGTGTATTCTAACGGTACGTATCGACTGACCAAGCCTGATGGTGACTTGCTCATGATGCCGATCAACGGCAAGTTCCTAAAGAAATATTATGTGTAACCTTCATGAACAGTGTTCACATATACCCTGTTTCAGTCATGTAAATGTATAGTACAATGTTTATGTGATTCGAAAAAAAATCATCTAACTATTATCCGTATTTCACGAGACTTGAATACACCATGGATAATAGGTCCTTTAAAAAGATTCTCCAGTGGAATTATCTCTGTTTTGAACTTTGCCCAAACTTGGTCTGACGAAAACAAGTCACGTCCATGTTACCTCTGAACTATTTTTCGATAATTATTTCTCCTGCAAAATTATCTCCGTTTTGGACTCTGCCCAAACTTGGTCTGACGAAAACAAGTCACGTCCATATTGCCTCTGAACCGTTTTCCGATAATTATTTCCCCAGTAGAATTATCTCCGTTTTGGACTCTGCCCAAACTTGGTCTGACGAAAATAAGTCATGTCCATATTACCTCTGAACTATTTTTCGATAATGATTTCCCCAGTGGGATAATTAAGAAACATTTTACCACGTCCATATAACCTCTGAGAAAAGCATTCATCAAAGATAATCATATCCATATTACCTCTGAATTATCCACTCCTGCCTAATGTTATATATCCTTCCACGTCCATATTACCTAAACATTCTCTGCTATTACGTCCATATTACCTCTATTAGCTGCTTCTTTCAACTTATTATCTATATTCAAGAACCTTAAATATAAAACGAATAATAAGTCCACATCAAATTCTTCAGCTGAATACCCACCAGAAATATCTTTACTACGTCCACATTACCTCTAGTTCTGATATTTCACAAGCTTCATTCATGAATTTTGAGAGCCAAAAGATTCTTTATTAAAAACATCTATCAAAAGATGGAGAAAAGAAAAGGATATAAGAGTCTTGACGGCCAAAACAGACAGTTACAAACAAAAGACTTAAGGGATACACAATCGATTAATGTTATCCCTCTGAGCCTTGATTTCAGCTTAAGATTTGACGGTGGCACGATGACGTGGTTCTTTCTGCCAAGCAACTTCTTCTTCGAAAGGAATCAGTTTCATATGCTCTTCCAACTTCACCAGCTGAGCCTTCAATTGGTCTGAAGTTATGGCAGTCGCAGCAGCCTGAACCACGTAGTCTTCCTGTTTAGATGCGACTGTTCGCAAGTCAGCCTCAAGTTGAGCAATCTCTTCGCGAAGCTGCATAATCTAATTATACCTCTCAGCAATCTGGATGGCCAGCTTATTCTTTGAGGCAATGTAAGCCTTACCGGCAGCATCAAACTATTCATACTGATCAGCCAGCTCACTGATCTCTTTAGCCAATGCCTCCTTCTTCGCTTGGAAAGTAGCTTTCTCCTCCTCAATAGCCGTAATCTGAGCCACATCCTCCTCAAGAAACGATGATGTTGGGCTTCGCTGACTGACCTCTCGGAGTTTGGCCACTTAATTTTCTAGGTCAGCCATGACATTCCTTAAAGCATTAGCTCGCTCTTCATAGCCAGCAATGCTTTCAAGAGCTGTCACTTGGCATTCAGCGACAGCCTTCACAGGCCTGAAGGCGGCGTTTCGGTTCAAAACTCCAGAAAGCTTTACTTTCAAAATAGAGTAGAAAGCCCTTATGACTTCCTGAGCCATCTCATTATCTTCAGAAGATGTCGTTGGAGATAAAGCTTGATGAGGATCTTCTGTCCCAAGGAGAGTTACTTGGAAGGAAGCTGAACCGGACAAATAAAGCGATATACATATCAGTAACAAAAAAAACTTACTTAAAGAAGGAGTTGTAAGTTCGTACCTCCTGTCGGCTCAGCATCAACTGGAATGGAGGAAATGAGAGCGGACCCAGGTCGCTCACTTTCAACATCAGCCAAAGCAGCATCAGGCTGCTTGCCTACCACGGTCCCAGCTAGACCCGAAGTAGATTTAATAATGGCCGCCTTAACGGGCCGATCAAGAACTTCTTTAGTAACCAATCCCGGTTTACTGGGAGAACCAAGTGCAGCTTCCTATCAAGCCCCGGTATCTGGAGCAACCTCTATGCTTTGTTCCCTCTCCTTGTCTACAAGGGAATATACGATGGAAGTCAGCCTCACAAGTTGTATGCAAAATTGAAGTCAAAAAATCTCATCCGAAGAAAAGTACAATAATAACATACCTGAAATAACGTGTAGGCAACTCTAGAGGGGGGTGAATAGAGTTTGTATCGATAATCACAAAATAAAAATTAACTCTATATCACTTCCACAAAACAACTATGAAGATAGTAAATAAATCAGAGAGAAATACGGATGTAAATAAAGATCAGAAAAGCATACGCAAACACAGCAGTTTTAACCTGGTTTCCCTCGTGGAGGACTAGTCCAGGCCTGAGAACTCTAGCTCAGGATTGAAATTCACTATTTGTGAAATAGTGTACAACCACGTGCCTTTATTCAGAAGAGCACGCCAACTTCTTACAGATTCACAGGTGGCGAAACTTGGAATTGTCCAAGTGACTTTTCTTTTCAACTCCTGCACAAAAACTTCTAGCTGAATCGCACTTGAGCACCTTGGGGCTTAGGAAGTTTTGTGGCTAGTAGATTGGAAGAGTAAGGCTTAGGTAGTATAAGGCTTAGATGATTGAGAGTGAGAGATAGAAAGATGATGAAGAGATGAATGAAAATGGTTGAAATCATGCCCTATATATACTAGTCTGGAAGGCAGAATTCGGCCAGAATTCTGTCCTCAAAATTCAAAAATATGGCCGTTGTACCAGCTAGCAATTGGTAACCCTAAAAATCAGTTCCTGGAAATCAGGGGACAGAGTTCGGCCCGAACTCTGTGTGGGGGCAGAGTTTGGCCCGAACTCTGCCTCCTAGGTGGAAGAATGTTCAAATGACCTTTGGGCTTTGGTAGAGCTTGGGCTTGGTTTAGGAATTGGTCTGTTTGTATGGTAGAGCTTGGAGAGATATGTCTAGGGCGTTGAGATGACTCAGTACGACTAAACGTACACATTCTCCTAGACTCAATAAAATAAAGATTACAGACTTAGAACAAATAGAAAAACCAAGAGCCCTTTGATGACGCCTTTCTTCTGATATTTGAGCGGAACCCCCGATGCGAGGCCCCGGATAGGTCGCTAGGCGGTTCGGAGAAATCTTTTTGTATGACGCCGTCTTTTGTCCATCATTAATTCTTTATTGCCTGTGTCTTGGTTTGGTCATGTTTGATCATGCTTATTACATGTCTACAAATACATATTAGGCTATCAAAATATGTTGCAGTACGATACAAGCATAGCAATATAATATAGGACAATTAGGACAATGCTAAGTTTAAGTAGCAACATGATAGTGAGTATATGAATATTAGTGACATTATTATGTTAAACTTAACTGATTAGCCATATTCAAAAACACGATGTAATCATTGGGCCAACAATACCCAGAGGAGGGTGAGCTGAGTGGACTTGATTTTCATCCAAATCCTTCATCATAGCTCCTATCGCAGATATATCCCCCAAAGAAATATTATAGGAGGGGCTGTCTTTCTAATCTCTATCATGGTTTGGGCCTTCACCATGATCATCCCTTTGCTCAAGCCTTACAACTGAAGAAGACCTACCTTCATCCATCAGTTGAGGACGAGCAGGGAACACTGTTGTTATGTCTACCTCTTTAGACGAAGAAGCACCTACCGCGGTCGTGACTTCAACGTCCTGCGCAAAGGACAAACGCAATGGTGAGAAAGCTTCTAACGGTTTGACCAAAATGGCTGTAGAGTCTAGGAAGGGATCTACCTCCCGATTGGTAACAGCCCACGACGTCATTCCACCCCTTCCGGTATGCCAGGAAGATCTTCTGGGAGGAGGCGAGCCGGCGCTCACGTCCGTAACCTTCTTTCTCCTTCGGGAGACAACAACCTTCTTCCTTTTGGACCGTGGAACCAGCTCAGTGGAAGCTTTCCTCTTGTGAGGAATATCAGGAAGAGGTTCTTCAGTATCCTCTATTTGAGGTGCTACAACAACAGGCTCCTTAAGAGTGACTCTCTGTTGTGGCACTGCAACCGGCTCAGCTGAGGGTGCGGCGCCTTCCTTTCTGTGACCCTCCATTGTGCACACTTGTCCTATATAAGCAAGAGTGGGGGCAAGCATAGTCCCCGATATTAAACTCTGCTCACGATCATACCGAGAATGAAGGGTATTGACCTGAATATAGAACTTGGCAGCAGCAAAGAGCATGTAGGTTTCAGTCTTATCTTCTGGCAGGGTAAAAATTGTCCCCGTACATCTAGCATTGTAGTATCCCCATGTACGTGCCCCGTCGATCAGGCTTCCTATCGACTGTAGATGAGGGCTGGGGTTGCCCAAAAGAAGCTGGTTGTAGCCGAACTGCCGTACAAAGCAACTCGGTAGATAAGGTTCCAGGAAAGTGTGGTTCCTATTCCTGACCATCAGATGGGAAGGCCTGATGGACTAGAGCCAACGGAACGCCCCAATAGGAAGACTAGTAGTAAGTGCTCCCTCATCTACTGGAGTGTCTCCCGTACGGCCACTACCAGACGGAGGCGACACTCTGAAGAATTCATAATTCTGCAGGAAACTCAAAGCCTTCCCACAAACAGGCACTCCTGTGACGGTCCAATCTGCATCTTTGAACCTCCAAAGAAAGACATCACCCGCCAAAGAGTCTGCCATTAGCACGACATTTATTAATCTGGGATAATACAGCACCAGCCGTCCCATCAGATAATAAAAGGGAAATTCAGTCCTGACAAAATCTTTTCTGCCATCGGGTGTCACCGCGTTAACAACGACGTATCGTAAGCCTCATTAGATGGCGTAGACCATTGCAGGAAGCAGGACAAGCTGGCATCCAAATGCCAGCTTTACTGTCGGAAGTATCATACCCTGGCTTATTCTTTCAATAGACCCTGAACCACCAGGGACTACACAATCGCGGAGCCATGTCATCAGAAAAGCGACTAGCACAGCCTTTTTTGACAGTTTAAACTCGGCCTACTTGAAGAAATGATAAACCGGGATGTTCCCTCGGGATCATCACTATCTTCAGTGTCTACTGGCCCGTGATCTGTCATCAATTGCTCTATCTCAGATTTCGTCGAGGGCTTGCGAGTCGAGAAAGAGACTAGGCCGTCTCGTTCTTCTCTAATGAAGATGTAGTTGGTCCAGGCTCTCGTATGGGGAAGGGACCCCTCAGTCTTACCCTTCTTTGTGACCTGGTGACAAATGAAGAGGTGACAGAGTAATTCTTTGTACACCTCCATCATCTCGGAGTTCTATCTCTCCAAATCCAGGAGCTCCTCATCACATGAGATGTATTCTTCATACGGCTCGGTCCCCCAGGGAAGTTTTGATTTTGTCTACATCTCGTGAAGAGCCAGACCCATCTCTCCACCAAAAATGAAGAAGGTACATGTGTGATAGTTGTACAGCTCCACCAATGAGATAAACGTAGGCCAGTTAACCTTTATGCCATATTGGGTGGCTCTAACGGCATAAAAAAGGCCGGTAGTTTTTAGGGTGGCCTCGTAAGTCGAGAGCACCCATTCAGTAAGGTCGCTCCAGAACGGGACAGAGTATCTCAAACCTTCCATCCGCAGCTTTCCTCCTGGTTATGACACCTTCTTTGACAACATTAGGTTGGAGAGAGTCTCAGCAGCGTAAGGGTGAAGATCAGTCGGGACATCGTTTATTATGGCCCCAGGATGCAGCCCCCTCTTGGAGTAGGACGTGGAGCCCTTGACACACTTGAAAGTGTCCTTCTTCCGGTCACTAGAGTTGAATTGGATCCTGCCAGAAATGACCCCATACAGTTCAGGGGTCAGGTCACATTTTATTTGACTCCGTACAGTTAGATCAGTAAACACTGACAGAGGGTATTGACGCTTCATCGATGGTAACCATATCCTTTGGTTATTTAACCTGACCACCAGAGAGTCTTCTAGACATCTCGTCTTGTCGTCCTCAATTCCCAGGCTGTCACCAAATAAGAAGTACGGTCTCTTAAAGCTTTGTGCCCCTCCAAGTGCGAACTTTTCATCATTCATTATCTGCTTCAAGAACATTTTGTCATACTCAAGCATAGCGATCACCTGCACCGAAGGTTGGTCATGGCTGATCTTCACCTGAGCATATTTGACCATTGCGGTGACAAGGCTTGAATCCAGAGCATGGCGGGCAGAGCCAAGAGGAATCCCACCAAGAGCTGGAACAACCATGTCGACTGCGAAGACATAAGAAAAAAAATCAGACTTAGAATCTACAGAAAAAAAGAGAGCTAAGTACTGAGAAATTCTATGCGCCCCGATGTTATGCGCCCAAAGGGCCTGTGGGCGCATAAGCACAAGTTCTGTGTGGGCGCATAAGCGTATGTTCTGTGTAAGCGCATAACACGAAGTGTGTGGGCGCATGACACAACCGAGTGCATCGGAACATAACACAAAAAAGTGCGTGGGCACATGCATCTGTGAGCGCATAAGACTGCTTGCAAAAAGAAGTGTTTTTCTTTGGGCGAATATCGATGGTTATGCGCCCAAGCAGAGAAAAGTCTGAGCGTCACAAATTAACGCTCGAGACTTCATTTTTTGAGACATCGCCTTACCGAGGATGGGGTCCTGAACCAGATGAGAAGCTGCCAAAGGAAGAGAACTAGCTGTTGCAGCCTTCTTGCCCTTCGCAGACTTCTTGGGAGTCGAAACAGCCTTGGAAGACATGATTGTTCGAAAGAGAGTAAAGGAAAAAACTCTTTGAAAATTCTGAGGAAAAATAAGAGAGAATGATCTTTCTCTCTCTTTAAGGCCTATTTATAGGCACGAACGGGGAGTTATCCGCACACATGGCCTATGCGCCTACATGTTCTATGCGCCCACACAGATCTATGCGCCTACGTAGAGACAGTCTTTTATAAATTATGCGCCTGCTATTTGCTGACGCAGACTACGCATAAAACATCAAGAACGAACCTTTTCAAATTTCGTTCCAAAACGAGTCTATCGTTTCAGAGTTCCAAGGAAGATCTCAACAGCCACATTTCTACAGCCTGGCAGACACCTATACGCCTAAAGGGATCATTTCTATCATGCGCCCATAAAGCTGGTGGAGACAATTTTTTCTATGCTTCTTTCAAAGTATTCCAACACTCGTTCGAGTCTCAAAAACTTTGAAGGGGGTCTTGTAGAAGCTTGAAAAATACAAGACTATGTATCCCACATGAAGAAGACAAAAGAAGCTATGTGCCCACATAACCAAAAGGGGGCTATACGTCCACAGAACCAAAATGAGTCTATGCGCCCACATGGTCGAAGAGGGGATATGCGCATACATGATCGAAGAGGGTCTATGCGCCCACATTGTTTTTATGCAGATCAAACATGCACCCAAGTGTGGGTGCATAAACTTACTCCCATACTATGCGCCCAAGGCAGTAGATCCCTACGACTCAGTAAAAGTCCACGATCAATCGTGCACCGAAGTATGCGGCCACGTCAGTCTCCATGAGCAATCGTGCACTGAAGCATGCGGCCACGTCTGTCTCCATGCCAACCCCACGATCTACCTACAATCATCTAATGTCCATGCGCCTACACCCTATGTGCCCAAAGGGGTGTTATACGCCTACAGTAAAATCAGTATATTTTCCACCTGTGGACGCATAACAGTCGTTTCAGTGCCAAACGACTATAAATAGAGGGCGTCCTCCTCTACAAAAATAGACAGAAGGAAGAACATTTCAAGAGCCAAATTGCTGCCCTTCTTGCCAGTGATCCGAGAGTTAGCAATTTTCTTAGATTTTCTCCCACTTTTGTAATCGGAGAGTCAACGGAGTAAAGGAGCAACAGCCGTTCGATCTCCATCGTCCCCATTCCACATAATTCTTTTTGTACTCGGGGATCCTCAGCGTGGGATCTCTCAAGCGTATTCGATTTGTGATGCCTTGCGCCAATAAGAAAAGATAACGTTTCTTCTTCTTTTTTGTGTGTGCCCACAGTGGTTAACGCTCTTGAATGAAGGAATAATCCTTCTATTTATAGGCAGTAGAATGATCTTGTTATGCGCACATATGCAGTGCGCACATGGAGATTTTGTACGTAGGGATGCCACGTGTTTGACTTTGATGGGCGCATGGAGATGTGCCAGGAAGCTGGAACTGAATCTATTTGAACTGTACCGTTGGGCTACGGAGGAGATGACACATGGCAGTTGCTGAGACTTGGTTGTTGCTGAGATCCTGGGTGGTTGGCACCCGTTCGTAGGCAGAACTGACTTTTAGGGGCCAAAAGAAGATTTGTCATCTGACTTTTAGGGGCCAAAACCAAGTCTAGGCGCATGGCCGTAGAGGCGCATGCAAAATTTGAGCACATGGTTGCTTAATACGCATGCGATTGATCAGTCGTCCATGTGGCAGAGTACAGCTATAATCGACAAAGAGTGATGATTGCATCTTTTCGTCTTCTGTAAAAGCTGTCAATTGCTCAGAATTCGAGACGTGTGCTACTGACTCTGTCACATAATATTAAATGCTTGATGGATGATGAGCTTAGGTGGGAACATCACATGTGAGGCACATTGCCCCTTAAGACGTATCGGATATGGGGTGCATCTGTTTGGGGAGCACATCAGCCGCTGGGCGCATCTCTTTTGGTTAACACATTTTGAGTATTTCGAGGCCAAAATTGATGACTTTTGACTTAGCTAAATTTGAGGTGGCAGATTCGTTGCCATGAATGCATATTCATCGCATTAACTTCGAGTTGGCTGGCACTTGGTGCATGGCTTTGGTTCATGCCTTAGCCTATAAATAGCAGTGGTAAGAGAGTTTGTTCTCATTTCATCCAACTTCTAAACAAAGATGAACTCGATCAATCCTTCCCCTTGGCGAGACGTTGCATTGCGTTTTGTGAATATCCTCGTTCAAAGAAGCTTTGATAATGATCTCCTTAAGAAGACTGAGATGCACCCGGTAGGCTATGGAAAGAACAGTTCGTGCTCCTTGTCGTTAATATTTTTATATGAGATGATGTTGGGTGCCTGTTGCATGAAAAGATCGGGGTCGTCGTGCCCCAACTTTTGTTAGGATAGAAGAGCCAACATATTCGATAACTGCTTCATTAGCTGAAGTATTCGTATGTTGACGATGAAGTGATTCACTCTGACGAGGAAGAAAGATGCACCTGTACTGAGACGTCAGAGTGATGCGCCTAGCCATAGAATTTAGAATAGGGATTTCTAAAAGTTTTTAGGCATCATGTTTTCGAGATGATGTCGGACAGGTGCAGCAGGTTGCAGTCACTGGAACACAGACTGCCTTGGTTGTAGGGCTACTATTTTACGGTAACAGTAGTTGAAGGCGACCGTAGCACAAGTATGCCCCATCTGGGACGAGTTGTGCATGGTGGTCATCTCCCCTGATCAACATCTGTGACTGATCACATTGCATAAATCATGTGAGGAGAAGTTCACACTTGCACCTTCTTCAGGCGCATGGTAAAAGCCAAGCGTCAGGGTGAGTGTATGAGAGATGCGCCCCATGATCCAGTCCCAGTACATAAAATACACCCAGATCATTAGTGGAAGAGCAGCAAGTATTGCGAGTGGAACCCACTTCATGCGTACAGCTCACATGGGCACATGGGTTCGACATCGCAAGATTTACCCCCTGAGTTGGTTCGAAGCGCAAGAGAAGCGCCCAAGTAGAAGGAGTACTTTAAGAATTGACCCATTCTGGGTGCGAAAGCACCTGAGTCAACTTCTGTACAGCTTGTTATTAGTCGTGTGTGTGACTTTCAACACACATTTCTGGCTTGCTGCTGGCATAGCACATTGAGGGCGCATGGTCCGTGCCATCTTGGATATCTTCGTACTTGCCCATAAAGGCACATAGTATTCAGAATCCAACTTTTCCTTGCCAAGATGGCAAGTGAAGAACTTACAACCGATCATGAAGAAGAATAAGCACTGTTGTAACTTTTTGTGGCTCGAACCGGCTCCCTGGACAACGGGCTCCCTTTTTTTGGGTGCACTTTTCAAATGAGGCAAGGGGGCTCTATATATAGAGTAGAATGAGACCTCTCTTCTTCTCCTTTCCGAAGTGGAACTAAAAGAAATATCCCTTTTCCATGCTTATACAAGACCCCTTTCTAAGTTTTTAAAATTTTGGACAAGTTTTGAAATACTTTGAACAAGAAGCATGGACAGTAGAGTTGTTTAGTTGTGACAATCCTATCAGAGGTAGTATGGACGCAATAGATTTGGATACTTCCGCTGGGGATTTTATGTAGACTTATCATCCTTGGCATACCTTGGTTCTAGGTACAGATGATAAGTTGAGAGAGGGAACCAATATATTTATTTAGAGGTAGTGTGGACATGGTAAACATTGGGTTGGTGGTAGAGTTTTCTTACTCAAAGGTGATATGTGTCACGACCCGCTCCCGAATATTCGGATACGAATCGGACACGTCCAGCCTTCATCGTTATACACGACGAAGTAAGCTGTACCAATACTAGGGAAAGCTAACAAGTAATCATGAAAGTGAGATAACATCACAGCTTCTATAAACGAATCCCAGAACAAAATGTGTCTAAGTATTTTATTACATTCATCCAACAAGAAAGTAAAGTCTGTCTAAAGTCTCAAAACTGGAAAAGACATAAAGGTAAGGTACTAGGCCTCAACGGCCTCTAAGTCCAATGCAGCTCCAGCTGGCTCAACATGTATGGCAGTGTCACGCCCGTAAAAGGTATCGCAAATGGCCTCCATCTCACCTACAACTTATCCAATCAGGAGCGGAGCAAAGCACAATTCTTGGTAATGAACAATAACATCATGATATGAAAATAAGATGAAAGAACATGATAAGAACATGGTATGTAAAGAACAAGAAGATCATGAAACTACTGCTATAAAGATACCGGAAAGACCATGAATATCGTAAGTATCAAGATCAGGATCACAAGAACTAGTGTAAGAATCAATCCTGAACATGTGTGCATGATATTTTTAAAATACAACTATAGTATGTGACCGGCTATGGGTAAGATCATGAAAGAACATGAAAGATCCTGAAAGATCATGTAATGGTACGGCTTAGGACCCGCGTGCACGTTGCGAGGCCTAAGCTAAAGATCATGAATAGTAACATGGGTTTGGTCACATATCTAGTATATTTCCCTACCCTAAAATACTGATAAGAACATGAATAAGAGCAAGCAAGAAAGATCATGAATATCATGTCACAGTATCAGCAATAAAGAACAAGAGATAATGTAATGCATAGAACCATAGAATGTACTTGCCTTGCTCTGGGAAATCAAGTGTAATAGATGGAGCTGGATGTCCTCCTATTTTTTTAAGGTACAAGTTGATTAATAGTTACACAAGTTGGTTATCTCAAATTCTAATCATGCCTAATTTTAGAGTATTCATAAGATATATTAGCTATACCCTAATCTATCTAAGGTTACAAGTTGTATATATATAACTGATATGTACTTATATATATATTCATGGCTATACATAGGTATCTCAGCTAAGTATCCACAGAGAAAGAGTTCGGTACCCAGAATCAAATTATCAAGTCTACAACCATATCGAATTTATACAAAATTCAAGCTAAAGTAGATATAACCCAGCCCTGCAATCCTCAATTAAAGAGGACTAAAATATAATTATACGATAGATTGTAAAAATAAGACTCCAGCCGGTTGCTCTAATGGCTAACATGAACATATAGTCGATCCCGAGCTGCACTTGGACATGCCTGTAACGCCCCAGTCCCAGAATACGTAGGACTAGGAACGTAGACATGCCAGCTGTATACATACGAAGTACACTCCAATATATGGAAACCTCGTATAAATACATAAGCTGTAAAATACAGTAGAACCATAACTAATCTCATCCACACAAGAATAAATGAATAGAAGATATCATATAATCAACTATGAATTGTCATTTGGTACATGTAGTTGGGCGGAGACAAATCCACTACCAACTATGAAAAGAAATACATAACAAAAAAAAGATTTTTGGCGAGCGAAGCGAAGATGATCCAAGTGCAATCATTCTCGAAGAAAATAGCGATGAACACGGCTAGAGCTAGAACACCTGCGAAAAATAATAGCACACACCTGGAGAGATAACCAGGTCCTCAGAGGGACGTAACAAGACACATAATATCATGCCATATAAACTGAATAAATATTGCTCAAATAAATAAGTTAATTGAATTATAACATGGTCCAATACGCACCTATTGAACGAGCGTACCATCCCCCCAACCAAACAAGGACAGAAGATGGTAAACTAATTCACGGTGACGTATCTTTCCATGCTATGAATCAAATATGGTATCCGGACCCCAACAAGGTTCAATACCTTCTCATCGAAGTAGTAAGTCACACCTACAACCAAACAAGGACAAGATGTGACGAACTAATCTACGACAAGTTATTGTTCCAAGCCACGGTCAGATACAAGTACCCAAACCAAAAGTACTCGTACCTAACGGATAAAGGTGCCTAACCGTTCTAAGTGTAATGTAGTTAAGAACAATCCTTCCTACGCATGGGCCCTGGCTAAATAGGATCGGCATAGTCCCCCCTTGGGGCACCAGAGGCCCAATCAATAAGAGCATAACGTTCCGCAGAACGTCAGTGGCCGCCAGTAATCATGGGTAAGCTGTTCCGCGTCTCCGGCGGAGATCACGAGTTACAAAGAAAAAGTGCATCGAAGCCCATACGCTAAGGAATTGTCCTCTCCGCCCAATGCCTACTCTGTTGTATTCACAACAGTAAACCTCTATAACCGCTAAGTCAAACTAAACATGCAACCTCTATTAGCGGTTATTCCTATCGCACGGCTTGTACGTACTGGTGGCCAGCCAATCACGCACTTCCGTGTTCTACATGCGACACACAACTTCATGTTACAACGTGTCAAAGCCAATGAATACAACACACAAGGTGGTCCCTTAAATCTAGGTTAATGTGTAAGAAAAAAATAATACATAGCAAGAAATATAACTGAACAATAAGTTCTAACAGGTTATGCCATGTATCACAGTTTATTTTGCATAAAATAAATAAATAATGCATGAAATATGAGCTAAAATAAATAAATATCAAATGGCAAGGTGTCTTGCCTGGTAGGACGCCTAGTGTACTGCAATAATCAAGATGGCACGATCTGCGACTTTGGTGTAACAACTATGCAAGGTGATCTCAGATAACGATACGGACGGTTCCATTGTGTCCAGGACGGTCAAATTGACTAGGAACGATATGAGAAAGTTTGAGATTTGTAAGAAGATATGAGTACGACTAGCTAGGGACAAGATTCAATAATGGAAGAAATTGAGTATAAATAAATTTTTGTAATAATTCTAAATATATATATATGAAAACTTTACTTAATCAAAATATTTAATAACTACATTTTATAAAGTACTTTATTATAAAGAAACTATATTTGAATTTTAGTTTAAAATAAAAAAACTAGGTTTTAGTTTATCCAAAATAGTATAAAAATCTTGGAAAACAAGTTAGGCAAACAAATAATAATTATATCAAATATAAGTTTTAAACTTCTAAGGCCATACTGCTACAAAATAATATAACACTATTTTAGGACTTATAACCTAATTAAGAAAAAAAAATAAGGTAGGAGTAGCTTAATAAAATATTTTGTGACCAAATTAATTTAGAAATATTACTACATATTTATTTAACAAAACATAATAATAATAATAATAATAATAATAATAATAATAATAATAATAATAATAATAATAATTCATAATAATAAAAATAGCAAAATGTGAAAAAAAAGAAAAAGAAACAATTTAAAACAACAACACAAAAAAAAACAACCCATTAAATAAAATAGCAACAGCTGCTATTCCAACAAGAGGAGAGAGAGAGTGAGAGAAAAAAAAGGAAAAAAAGGGAAAGAGGAGATCGAGAGAGAGTGGCGAGGGTTTTCGGCTATGGCACGGCGGAGGCGGTTCGACGGAGCGGCGGAGGAAGTGGGGAGCGGGGGAGAGATCGACCGGAGGAAGAGGAGAGCGGCAGAGCTCGATGAGCGGACTCGCCCGACGGAGCGGACGGCTCGTCGGAAGAGGGTTTCGTGCGCGGGCGGTGTTTGCGGCGGCGCTGGCGGTTCTAGGGAGGATAGGCGGCAGGAAAAAGGTCGTACGATAGAGGGATGCGCGGCGTCGCGCGCGCGAAGAGGTGGAGACGGGCGGTGCTGGAGTCGGGCGGCACTCGACGGAAGAGAAGGGTTCGGCTGGGCACGGCGGATGATGTGGGTTTCAGCGACGGCGGAGTTCGGGTGAGGGCGCTGGCTGCGGAGGAAGGCGGTCGCGGGTTCGCCGGAGGGGGTTTCGGCTGGCCTGGGGGTCGATTGGTCCGGCGGACGCGTCGAGCGACGGAGGGTGCGCGCTAGCGGCGCCAGGAGCATGGCGGTGGTATGAACCACTCTCGACCGGATTATACGGGGTCTGATCTAGCGACAAGCACGGTCGGGGACGCTCGGCTTGACGAGGCGGCCGCACGGGTCCCGACGAAGGTTAGGGTTTTCTTTTAGTTTTTTTTGGTGTGGGAATTATTGTGGCACTGGTGGTTGTGATGGTGGCGGTGGTTGTCGGGTGGCCGGGGTGTTGACGACGATATAGGGTTCTGTGGCGGCGGTTAGGACGATGGTGGCGGTAGCAGGGATTGTGGTTGGTGACGGGGTTCGGGAAGGCGACGTCGGCTAAATTGTCGAGGCTGGGTTATAGGTGGCGGTGTCGGTTTCTGGTATGGCCGGAAGAGGTCGGGGTGTAGCGGAGTTGGGGATGACAGGAAGATGATGGTGGCTGGGGTCGGGTTTAGGCTTAGGTTTTGATATTTCGTTCGTGTCGGGGGTTGTCCGACACGCAGACGATAATGTAAATGTAAAATATGGAGTAAGAATTTGGATGGACACAGACACGATGTACGTAGATTTGTGGAGAAAATTGTTGTGGATGAATAATGAATTGGAGGAGTACCTGCCTATTTATAGGACATGGGAATTTCCAATTGGATAAGGATTAGGAGTAGTTTAAACCCAATTTAGATAATTCAATCTATTAATTTAAATTAATTCAATAAATCCAATCCAAATCAAAATCTAATTTAAATCTAATTAAATCATATCTTTTATTTTAAAATCAATTAAGATGAATCAAATTCCAAATATAGATATTAATTTACTATTTAAAACATATCCATAAATCAAGTCAAGATTTAAATTGCTACAATAATTTCAAAATATGTTTTCTAAAAATACTATAATAATAATTTCGAAAATACATTATTATTTAGAAATAAACTTTAATAAAATATTTATGAAATATATATGTAAGCACAAATAATGCATACATGATTATACTTTTCCTAGTATACAATAAAATATTATTTATGATTAATAACTGCTAAAAACATAAGGCTTTTTATAGTAAGAATAATAATTATATAATATTTTGAAAGTGTATAATAAAAATAAAAAATATTTTTCTAAAATATGTACGCTCGCACATATTCGCACTCGACGAGCAAGAAAATAAAATTTCGTGCGCGACGTACAATACGACTACGTGATGTACAATACAAAATTTTAAATCGATACCAAATTTAATTAAAAAAATAGTAGAAATTTAGGGGTTTTACATCCTACCCAACTTAAAAGATTTTCGTCCTCAAAATTAAGAATTTAGTAGGGGGTGAGAAGACACAAGGGGGTATCGATGGGGAACAAACAATGACAAAATCACGCTGTAAGAAATTGCGGTCTAGATCATAGAGAAAAAAAAATACGGTATGGTCATAATCGATAAGAAGGCTAGAGGAAGTTCTTAGTATAACGCCTTCGTCCTTCTAAAATAGGTGAAGGCGAAAGCAATATAGAGTTCGAAGGAGACGTTATCGAATACGAATACGTGATTCAAAGGCGACCAAAAAATTTCAAAAAGAATTTCAAGGCAGTCGTGGATGGGACTCTAAAGGACAGGTTTAGCTATGTCCCCATCCACGTAGAATGATAGATAAAAGCGAACCAAAGTGCACTCGGTTGATCAGACCATCATGTACCAGTTCTGAGTAGACAATACGTTAGTGGACATGCCCAAATAACATATGTCTTGAAACAAGCTTGATAAAAGAATAAGCTTGCAAAAACTAGGCTACATTAGCATCATTTGTCAAGATGAAAAAAAAAAACATAGGCACGAGAGATTAAGATTGAAAGAAAGCAGAATGATTCTAAGTCATATCTTGTGTTGGCCTCTATACAGTCGTCCTATAGTCTTCTTGTTCAAGTCCTTGGTTGACTAGATGGGTTATGGTCCTCTAAATTCTAGAATCTAAGTAGACTTGCTAAGATAGGTCGTAAGGACAAAGGGGTTGCTAGGTCATAAGGCATTCTACCCAACTTAAAAGAATTAGACTAATGGTGTTTGGGACATCTACCTAGTAGGGTCAATCTCTAGCAAGCACGAAAGGAAGATAAGAATAATGATAGAAGGAATCAAGCAAGATGCAATCGATGAGTCGAACGGTAGTTCGAATTTAGAATCGAGAAAAGCGGTCAAGTATGTGGATGAGATCCTAGACTTCTAATCCTATTCGCAGGCTTGCTTGGTACGGTAAAGTAACCAAACAATTTATCTCGACCTGCGTGGGCTACCACAAAAACATGTAACGCCCCAGTCCCAGAATACGTAGGACTAGGAACGTAGACATGCCAGCTGTATACATACGAAGTACACTCCAATATAGACATGCCAGCTGTATACATACGAAGTACACTCCAATATATGGAAACCTCGTATGAATACATAAGCTGTAAAATACAGTAGAACCATAACTAATCTCATCCACACAAGAATAAATGAATAGAAGATATCATATAATCAACTATGAATTGTCATTTGGTACATGTAGTTGGGCGGAGACAAATCTACTACCAACTATGAAAAGAAATACATAACAAAAGAAAGATTTTTGGCGAGCGAAGCGAAGACGATCCAAGTGCAATCATCCTCGAAGAAAATAGCGATGAACACAGCTAGAGCTAGAACACCTGCGAAAGACAACAGCACACACCTAGAGAGATAACCAGGTCCTCAGAGGGACGTAACAAGACACATAATATCATGCCATATAAACTGAATAAATATTGCTCAAATAAATAAGTTAATTGAATTATAACATGGTCCAATACGCACCTATTGAACGAGCGTACCATCCCCCCAATCAAACAAGGACAGGAGATGGTAAACTAATTCACGGTGACGTATCTTTCCATGCTATGAATCCAATATGGTATCCGAACCCCAACAAGGTTCAATACCTTCTCATCGAAGTAGTAAGTCACACCTACAACCAAACAAGGACAAGATGTGACGAACTAATCCGCGACAAGTTATTGTTCCAAGCCACGGTCAGATACAAGTACCCAAACCAAAAGTACTCGTACCTAACGGATAAAGGTGCCTAACCTTTCTAAGTGTAATGTAGTTAAGAACAATCCTTCCTACGCATGGGCCCTGGCTAAATAGGATTGGCATAGTCCCCCCTTGGGGCACCAGAGGCCCAATCAATAAGAGCATAACGTTCCGTAGAACGTCAGTAGCCGTCAGTAATCATGGATAAGCTGACCCGCGTCTCCGGTGGAGCTCACAGGTTACAAAGGGAAAGTGCATCGAAGCCCATACGCTAAGGAATTATCCTCCCCGCCCAATGCCTACTCTGTTGTATTCACAACAGTAAACCTCTATAACCGCTAAGTCAAACTAAGCATGCAACCTCTATTAGCGGTTATTCCTATCGCACGGCTTGTACGTACTGGTGGCCAGCCAATTACGCACTTCCGTGTTCTACATGCGACACACAACTTCATGTTACAACGTGTCAAAGCCAATGAATACAACACACAAGGTGGTCCCTTAAATATAGGTTAATGTGTAAGAAAAAAATAATACATAGCAGGAAATATAACTGAATAATAAGTTCTAACAGGTTATGTCATGTATCACAGTTTATTTTGCATAAAATAAATAAATAATGCATGAAATATGAGCTAAAATAAATAAACAACAAATGGCAAGGTGTCTTGCCTGGTAGGACGCCTGGTGTACTGCAATGATCAAGGTAGCACGATCTGCGACTTTGGTGTAACAACTATGCAAGATGATCTCAGATAACGATACGGACGATTCCATTGTGTCCAGGACGGTCAAATTGACTAGGAACGATATGAGGAAGTTTAAGATTTGCAAGAAGATATGAGTACGACTAGCCAGGGACAAGATTCAATAATGAAAGAAATTGAGTATAAATAAATTTTTGTAATAATTCTAAATATATATATATATGAAAACTTTACTTAATCAAAATATTTAATAACTACATTTTATAAAGTACTTTATTATAAAGAAACTATATTTAAATTTTAGTTTAAAATAAAAAAACTAGGTTTTAGTTTATCCAAAATAGTATAAAAATCTTGGAAAACAAGTTAGGCAAAATAATAATAATTATATCAAATATAAGTTTTAAACTTCTAAGGCCATACTGCTAAAAAATAATATAACACTATTTTAGGACTTATAACCCAATTAAGAAAAAAAAAATAAGGTAGGAGTAGCTTAATAAAATATTTTGTGACCAAATTAATTTAGAAATATTACTACATATTTATTTAACAAAACATAATAATAATAATAATAATAATAATAATAATAATAAAATAATAATAATAATAATAATAATAATAATAATAATAATAATAGTAATAATACTAATAATAATAATAATAATTAATAGTAATAAAAACAGCAACATGTGCAAAAAAAAGAAAAAGAAACAATTTAAAACAAAAAAAAAACAACCCATTAAATAAAATAGCAATAGCTGCTATTCCAACAAGAGGAGAGAGAGAGAGTGAGAGATAGAAAAAGGAAAAAAGGGAAAGAGGAGATCAAGAGAGAGCGGCGGGGGTTTTCGGCTATGGCGCGGCGGAGGCGGTTCGCCGGAGCGGCGGAGGCGGTTCGTCGGAGCGGCGGAGGAAGTGGGGAGTGGGTGCGAGATCGACCGGAGGAAGAGGAGAGCAGCGGAGCTCGGTGAGCGGACTCGCCCGATGGAGCGGGCGGCTCGTCGGAAGAGGGTTTCGCGTGCGGGCGGTGTTTGTGGCGGCGCTGGCGGTTCTAGGGAGGAAAGGCTGCGGGAAAGAGGTCGTCCGGCGGAGGGATGCGCGGCATCGCGTGCGCGAAGAGGTGGAGACGGGCGGTGCCGGAGTCGGGCGACGCTCGACGGGAGAGGAGGGTTCGGCTGGGCACGGCGGATGATGTGGGTTTCAGCGACGACGGAGTTCGGGTGAGGGCGCTGGCCGCGGAGGAAGGCGGTCGCGGGTTCGCCGGAGGGGGTTTCGGCTGGGCTGGGGGTCGATTGGTCCGGCGGACGCATCGAGCGGCGGAGGGTGCGCGCTAGCGGCGCCAGGAGCATGGCGGTGGTCTGAACCACTCTCGACCGGATTATACGGGGTTGGATCTGGCGACAAGCGCGGTCGGGGACGCTTGGCTTGACGAGGCGGCCGCACGGGTCCCGACGAAGGTTAGGGTTTTCTTTTGGTTTTTTTTGGTGTGGGAATTATTGTGGCACTGGTGGTTGTGATGGTGGCGGTGGTTGTCGGGTGGCCGGGGTGTTGACGACGGTGTAGGGTTCTGTGGCGGCGGTTAGGACGATGGTGGCAGTGGCAGGGATTGTGGTTGGTGACAGGGTTCGGGAAGGCGACGTCGGCTAAATTGCCGAGGCTGGGTTATAGGTGGCGGTGTCGGTTTCTGGTATGGCCGGAAGAGGTCGGGGTGTAGCGGAGTTGGGGATGGCAGAGAGATGATGGTGGCTGGGGTCGAATTTAGGCTTAGGTTTTGATATTTGGTTCGTGTCGAGGGTTGTCCGACACGCAGACGATAATGTAAATGTAAAATATGGAGTAAGAATTTGGATGGACATAGACACGATGCACGTAGATTTGTGGAGAAAATTGTTGTGGATGAATAATGAATTAGAGGAGTACCTGCCTATTTATAGGACGTGGGAATTCCCAATTGGATAAGGATTAGGAGTAGTTTAAATCCAATTTAGATAATTCAATCTATTAATTTAAATTAATTCAATAAATCCAATCTAAATCAAAATCTTATTTAAATCTAATTAAATCCTATCTTTTATTTTAAAATCAATTAAGATGAATCAAATTCCAAATATAGATATTAATTTACTATTTAAAACATATCCATAAATCAAGTCAAGATTTAAATTGCTATAAAAATTTCAAAATATGTTTTCTAAAAATACTATAATAATAATTTCGAAAATACATTATTATTTAGAAATAAACTTTAATAAAATATTTATGAAATATATATATGTAAGCACAAATAATGCATACATGATTATACTTTTCCTAGTATACAATAAAATATTATTTATGATTAATAACTGCTAAAAACATAAGGCTTTTTATAGTAAGAATAATAATTATATAATATTTTGAAAGTGTATAATAAAAATAAAAAATGTTTTTCTAAAATATGTACGCTCGCACATATTCGCACTCGACGAGCAAGAAAATAAAATTTCGTGCGCGACGTACAATACGACTACGTGACGTACAATACAAAATTTTAAATCGGTACCAAATTTAATTAAAAAAAATAGTAGAAATTTAGGGGTTTTACAATGCCGACACGATCATTGATCCGAACTCAAGTAAGCACCGGGCACACACACGAACACCAGTTGGATACACACGTAAACTGGATGCAAACCCAAGTATAAATTGGGACACGATGCAATGTTGGACACGTCCCATTGCTTGAACACGGTCCCAACTTAGACATGACACGATCATCACTTGGATACAACTCCAAACCGGACACGAAACGAGGCTACAATCAGAATAGTAAAAACTAACACAATATGAAAGTTTAAAGAGTGTTCAGATTCGAACCTGGAGTGATCTAACTTGTAGCAGGACACAAACCAAAGTAGACACGTCTCAATGTGGTCGAGTACGTACTGGAGTCTTTCTGGCCGAAGCATCGACCATCCAGAAGCAAAATCAAAGGAAAACTCAGAACAGAACAGAGTAACACAAATTTAACCAAATAAGGAAATACTCAGATCAACTCACCGATCTCCAAATATTTGGTCACCAGACTCGAATCTCACAGCAGTTCAACCAAAAGATCTCGAACCCTAATTATGAATAGAAATTCGAATAAAAACCCTAAACGAAACATGATCCATGAATTCAAAAAGATTTAATTAGAATTTTTACCAGATTCCGTATATTACTTGATCGAAGTAGAAATCCTCAATCAAACCATCCAAACCAAAACAAAACTGATCGATCTACAATATTTCGATCGAGAAGAATGACTCAGTTAAGAAAACTCGAATTATCAAAAGAAAGGATCAGCGAAAATAAGGATCGAGAACTCACCGATCTAAGTCGTCCTCAAAATCCCTGGAGAACGACATACTGGAGATGCAGTCGAACAGATCGCAATACGAGTTAGCATCGTCGAAGAGGGGATCATCGTTGACGGAGAAGGAGGAAGGATCGATCGAGAGTTCACCGAAGAAGAGAGCAATCACCGTCGGAAAGGTCGCTGCTGACCGTGCTTCGCCCTCAAATATCGGTGTGGGCCCACCTCGCCACTGCCATGGTTGTCGTCGTGGACTCCTCCATCACCGTCGTCATCGCACGATCTAAGAGATTAGGGTTAGGGTTTGAATTGATCTGGAAATATGAAAAAAGAAGGGAAATCGAGAGGGTTCTGACGAAAATGGATTATTCTCTCTCTCACTCTCTGTTAACATATATGGAAATGTGAGTTTTCACCTAGGTCCCTCCGCCCAAACGTTTTTCCAAAAATCCCCCTTCGCAACTTGGCCTAAAAGCAGTGAGCCCCTCTTCCTTTTCAAAAATTGCAAAAAAAACCAAAACAGTTAAAATATGGAGGGAAAGTTTGTTATAAAATTAGTTCAAGGTGGGGACCACCACAATTTAGTTGTAACCAACTTGATAATTCAAATTTAAGAATTCAAGTTGAGGAGGGAAGTATTTCAAGATTTAAATTTTTTGGAAAGTGGGGTTACAATATGGACGTGGTAAGAATAGACTCTGTGGGGATGTATAGAATAACTCAGAGGTGATATGAACGTGGATGTTCTATAGGCAGGGTGTAGCAACACGGTGGTTGCTAAATGGGGGTATTTATTCAGAGGTAATATGGACGTAGAAAATACTGGTTTTTGCTTCATCTTACTGAGAACGAAGATTGAGGTTTATGAGGATGTAGGAAACAAATCAGAGGTGTCATGCCCCGAGTCGGCAAACGTTCGTCCCCGATGTTATTTTTCTGATTCGATCGTCCTCGCTAAGGTGTGATATCGTACGAGTCTGGAATTGTACTCGTACAAGGCAAGAACGTTACATTGATTTGTATATTAATATGCCAAGTTGAAACTTCATAAATCTTATTAGAATATAAGTCATTGTATAGAAAGATAGAAATTTGCTTTTTATTCATAGCTTGCAACGAAGTGCAAGCCGTAATTACATTGGATGTCGTTGCGGCTACATTGATTAAAAACGAAATAAAACATACTCGACAAGCTGCCTGAACTAACACTTGCCATTCCATACATTCGCCCCTTTATACATAAGTCGTCGATTGAACTGGCTTCAAAATACTTCAACATAGGAAGAGCTTCAAAACGCCTCTCCGCACTTCAGCTTCAGTTTAGTTTGGAACGCCCACCGCACCTGGGGAAATTGGGGGAGGGGATTAGCACACTTGCTAAGTGGACTAGACGAACCAACTCGTCTAAACCGACTCTGATTGTTAAGATAGTCATGCTTTAGAGTTGTCTTTCTATTTAGAACTAAATGAATTCAGTTCATATCGATAGCCATCTTCGAGTAATAAATCATACAGAAAAGCATATTGATTTATCACGTTTCTTACCACGGCCGTGCTCGTCCCTACATAAAACAGAGATAATAATAATACCTGCACAAGACAATGGATGAGCATGCTACTATCGTACATGTGGTCATTGGTATTATGCACTACTAGGGACTTAATCAAAATTGGAATGCGACGCTACCCTTTCAGCCTAGGTTGCAAGCCTTACTAAAGGTCCCGCATGCCTCACGCCGAAGCACGATAATTTATTCCCCCTAGGACGAATTGGTTCCGATGCCCCGGATACCGTTTCGAGGAAAATGAACTTGTGCACAAGCTGTCCATGACCTTGCCTATGCGTGAACAGTTTAATATATGCAAACAGTTTTGTATAGCACAGACAGTATCGAACTACATTATCATTTCTCGCAACTCATGCAACGATTCATTTTCCTCAAAGCTGTACTCCCAATTTAGCGTCCCATGGACACCAAATTGTCCGAGGCATCATAACCCATGATCAACGTTTCATATTATTTTACAGCACGTGAAATAGTCTATCTTTTTACTAGAACCTTAAACTTTTTCGTTTATGTGAGAAACTTGTATTTTTCATAGTAGATTACTCAAAATCCATACATTTTTCTCGAGTTCTTGACCTTAGTGGATTGGCATGCAATTAACTTAGCATCGTTCGATTTGAATGAATTCGAGGCAAGGAATTAGTTTGCGGGACAGAGTAGAAGGAAGGTCCGAATCACCCACCGATTACTTTGCTTGTGCCGATCGTCGAAGCGCTTCGCAACGTCAAGCTTTAGTTACGCGAGCTCCTGCAATGGCACCAACACTTTGTTAGAATTCCTTCTTTTCCCCTTGCTTCAAAATTTGTAATTACATCTAGGAAAATGATGCGAAAGCACTTCATCAAAACCCAGCGGCAAAAGCTCCAAGAAAACCATACAACGGTCCGGTCCCGTCGAAGGGACTCTTATAGAGAGCTCACTCGTCGAGACGCAGCCCACTGCATCTAGGACTTATTCCAACAGAAGTCGTTCCATTAGTTGGATCGATTCTCGTAACGTCCGTCTAAATCGATTTGATCGATGCCGCAAGGTGTTATCGTTTACCAAGCAGAGCGATCGAGACAGATGGCCATCTAAGTTCTCGGCCGATCTGACTCGGCGGAAGCATATTACGAAGTCTGTCGCCTATCGAAAGCGGGGTGCTACATAATATACTACTAAGAAAAAGTTTCGTCCCGAAACTTAAGAACAAGGGTCTGACCTTAATTTAGACAAACAATGCAGGATATTTCTCCTTCATCTCTGCCTCTATTTTCCACATCGACTCTTCGACTGAATGGTTCTGCCAAAGCACGCGGCCTAAAGACATCGTCCGATTTCGTAGCACCTTCTCCTTACGGTCCAAAATTTGTATAGGCTCCTCCGAGTAAGACAAGTCAGTCCGTAGCTCCAACAGATCGAAGCTAACCACATAACTTGGATCGTGCATGTATTTTCAAAGTTGTGAAACGTGGAAGACATCGTGCAAATCAGCCAAGGCAGGTGTCACGTCCCGATCCCGCAGAGTCCTTTCGTCCTCGCTTCGGCTCTTTTGGGATCGTTCGTCCTCGCTAAGGCGTGATACCGTGCAAGCCTAAGTTGTACTTGCACAAGGCCAAGACCTGAAGTAAGACAAGATAGACAAGGTTGGCAATACGCAGTGGAATGTATCGCAGATAATTAAAGCAGCAGCGGACATATTTCAGAATACAAGCATTGAACACAATGGTAACAAGAAACAATTCTCTTTATTGATTTCATTTGAACAGATTACAAGCTCTCGATTCTCTCTGATACAATGTTACATTCTCTCAAAACTTTACAAATTACAATGATACCGTTCCCATATATTACATCCCTTTATATACAAAACCAACTCTTGCAACAGATGTCATCTCTTGGCATCTCTTCTGATTTCTGGCTCCTGAGGATGAGGCTCGGGCTATTGCTTCGGACTATCCTTCTCGATGCATAGTGCACCTGCATGTAGACTGATGGTGGGTCAGTATATTAGCATACTGGTGATTGTGAACAAAGAGCTATATTTGTTTGAAACGATCATTGTTCATTTAGTGAGAAAATGTTTCTTGTGATGTGATCTTGCTAGTTTTTACCTATGTTCATTCCATGCATACAGAGTCAGTTTACATTTCTTTTGAAAACATCTTTGAAAAACCAACATATCATTTCCATCTTAGCCGCTGTGCCTTCCACGGGTTCAGCTCGTCGCTAACCGCTATGACTCGCATGGGTTCAGCTCGTCGCTAGCCGCTGTGACTCTTGGGTTCAGCTCGTCGCTAACCGCTGTGACTCGCATGGGTTCAGCTCATCGCTAGACGCTGTGACTCTCTAGGGTTCAGCTCGTCACTAAGTGGATACCCCAATACACATGCAATATCAAATGAAACCATCATGCATCAATCGAGTAAGTCATAAACAATTCCATCTTCTTTTCAGGCAGAAAATAGTTCTCTTTCTTAGCAGACAATGTACGGGTTCTCTTTTAAACATACTCAAGATTACTGTCTTGTTATTAACAATATATTCATTTAAAAGCTCAGATTCTTATTAGGCGCAAGCGAATCATAAAATGAGACTTTGTCCACTCACCCAGATTAATCGTCTTCTGTTCCAGAGCCAGCAATCCGATCTTTCTGTCTATCTAGTGCCTTTGCGGAGCGGGACACTATATAATTATCCATTGAAAAGAAGTTTCGTCCTCAAAACTTAAGAAGAAACTTACGATATCTTTAGCAGTGATAGTCCTCATCCTTTGCCATCATCAATCCATGAAATCACAATTCAGATCATGTCAAAACTCTTGTTCAATAAAGCATTTCAATCTCAATCCATTAAATCGATAAAACATATGCCGGCATCATAAAAATATTTACGGATTTATTGTATGGAACGTTCATCTCATTATTGATATCGAGTAGGCAAAGGAAATTTTGATCAGAAGAACATGTACGAATTCAATCGAATCAAAATTGGCCAGAGGATCGTGTTGCTCTGATACCATTCTGTCACGCCCCGATCCCGCAGAGTCCTTTCGTCCTCGCTTCGGCTCTTTTGGGATCGTTCGTCCTCGCTAAGGCGTGATGTTGTACAAGCCTAAGTTGTGCTTGCACAAGGCCAAGACCTGAAGCAAGACAAGATAGACAAGGTTGGCAATACGCAGCGGAACGTATCGCAGATAATTGAAGCAGCAGCGGACATATTTCAGAATACAAGCATTGAACACAATGGTAACAAGAAACAATTCTCTTTGTTGATTTCATTTGAACAGATTACAAGCTCTCGATTCTCTCTGATACAATATTACATTCTCTCAAAACTTTACAGATTACAATGATCCCGTTCCCATACATTACATCCCTTTATATACAAAACCAACTCTTGCAACAGATGTCATCTCTTGGCATCTCTTCTGATTTCTGGCTCCTGAGGATGAGGCTCGGGCTATCGCTTTGGACTATCCTTCTCGATGTGTAGTGCACCTGCATACAGACTGATGGTGGGTCAGTATATCAGCATACTGGTGATTGTGAACAAAGAGCTACATTTGTTTGAAACGATCACTGTTCATTTAGTGAGAAAACGTTTCTTGTGATGTGATCTTGCTAGTTTTTACCTATGTTCATTCCA
The DNA here is from genome assembly GCA_029216955.1 of Iris pallida. Classification (NCBI taxonomy): domain Eukaryota; kingdom Viridiplantae; phylum Streptophyta; class Magnoliopsida; order Asparagales; family Iridaceae; genus Iris; species Iris pallida. The sequence goes on from JANAVB010021398.1 coordinate 1,726,450, forward strand.
TGCATACAGAGTCAGTTCATATTTCTTTTGAAAATATCTTTGAAAAGACAACATATCATTTCCATCTTAGCCGCTGTGCCTTCCACGGGTTCAGCTCGTCGCTAACCGCTATGACTCGTATGGGTTCAGCTCGTCGCTAGCCGCTGTGACTCTTGGGTTCAGCTCGTCGCTGACTGCTGTGACTCGCATGGGTTCAGCTCGTCGCTAGCCGCTGTGACTCTCTAGGGTTCAGCTCGTCACTAAGTGGATACCCCAATGCACATGCAATATCAAATGAAACTATCATGCATCAATCGAGCAAGTCATAAACAATTCTATCTTTTTTTCAAGCAGGAAACAGTTCTCTTTCTTAGCAGACAATGTGCGGGTTCTTTTTTAAGCATACTCAAGATTACTGTCTTGATATTAGCAATACATTCATTCAAAAGCTCAGATTCTTATTAGGCGCAAGCGAATCATAAAATGAGACTTCGTCGACTCACCCAGATTAATCATCTTCTGTTGCAGAGCCAGCAATCCGATCTTTCTGTCTATCTAGTGCTTTCGCGGAGCGGGACACTACAGCAGGAGGTAGTGCGATCCGATAAGCAACCATTGCAACTCGCTTGATGATCTCGAAGGGGCCAACAAATCTCGGGCTCAACTTGCCTTTAATGCCGAACCGCATTACACTGCGCATGGGCGTTACTTTCAGAAATATATGGTCCCCGACCAAGAATTCTAGCGGTCATCGACGAAGATCTGCGTAGCTCTTTTGCCGACTTTGCGCGATACAGAGTCTATCTTGAATCAAGTGGACCTTTTCAACGACCTGCTCCACCTGTTCCGGTCCAAGTACTTGTCGCTCTTCGACTTCATCCCAGCATATTGGCGAATGACACTTCCTCCCGTAGAGCGCTTCATATGGAGCCATCGGAATGCTCGACTGATAATTGTTATTATACGCAAATTCCGCAAGCGGCAAATGCGTATCCCAACTAGTATTTAGGTCGATCGCATACAGACACAACATATCGTCTAAGATTTTATTTACTTTCACCGTCTGACCGTCTGTTTGGGGATGGTACACAGAACTAAACTTTAGTTTGGTCCCCATCGCCGCTTGTAGGCACGTCCAGAAACGCGATAGGAATCGTCCGTCTCTGTCTGAAATTATTGAGGCATGTACCCCGTGCAGTCGAACAATCTCGTTGATGTAGATTTGCGCTAACTGATCGACGTTGTATCCTACTTTAATTGCGATGAAGTGAGCCGACTTGGTCAATCTATCAACAATGACCCAAATCGTATTATTCCCCCACGACGTCTTCGGAAATCCCACAATGAAATCTATCGAGATGTTGTCCCACTTCCACTCGAGAACGACAAAGTTCTGCAGCTCTTCGCCTGGCCTTTGGTGTTCCGCCTTTAATTGCTGACACGCCATATACTGCAACACGAATGTAGCCACGTCTTTCTTTATGCCGTGGCACCAAAAGTTTATGCGCAAGTCCTTGTACATCTTGGTGCTTCCAGGATATAACGAGTACTTCGCATAGTGTGCCTCCATCAGAATTTCTTTCCTGAGTTCGGCAGTTTCAGGAATACAGAGCCTTCCCTTTAGTCGCATTGTCCCGTCTCCGTCTTCCGCAAAGTCAGTCGCCCTTCCTGTTGGAATCAGCTCGCACATCTTCTTCAGGAATGAGTCGTCCTTCTGTGCGGTCTTTATCTTGCTAAGCAGGCTCGATCCTAACTTCAGCTGAGCTAGATGCAGGTGTCGATATTCAATTCCAAGTTTGATACCCATCGCTTCAAGGTCTCGCCATATCTCCTTGTTTATGGCTAGTGTTCCCATAAACATTCTGCTAAGCGCATCGGGTATAACGTTTCCCTTGTCCGACATATACTCGATCATTAGCTCGTAATCTTTTATGAGTTCGAGCCAACGTCGCTGTCATAGGTTGAGCTCTCATTGCGTAAACAAGTATTTCAGGCTTTTATGATCTGTGTAGATTCTGTAAGCCACACCATAGAGATAGTGCCGCCAGAGTTTCAACGCAAACACGATCGCCGCCAATCTAGGTCATACGTCGGTAGTGTTTCTCGTGCTGCTTCAACTGCCGTGAAGCGTAGGAGATGACTTTATCTCTCTACATGAGTATGCACCCGAGGCCAGTTCCCGATACGTCGCTGAATATCTGAAAGCCTTCCGGACCGGCTGGAAGTGCAAGGATTGGAGCTAAGATGAGCCGTTGCTTCAACTCTTGAAAGCTGGATTCACAGTCGTCACTCCATTTAAATACTACCCCCTTCTGGGTGAGGCGAGTCAGAGGCGACGCTATTTTTGAAAAGCTTCGTACGAATCTTCGGTAGTAGCCTACTAAGCCCAGGAAACTCCTAATATCGCTAGCCGAGGCAGGTCGTTTCTAATCTACCACCGCTTCAATCTTCTTTGGGTCCACCGTGACACCTTCGGCCGAGATTACATGTCCGAGGAATGTCATGCTACTAATCCAGAACTCACATTTTCTCTGCTTGGCATATAATTTATTTTCACGCAGAATCTGTAATACCGTCTTCAAGTGTTGTGCATGCTCTTCTCGATTCTTTGAATAGATAAGGATATCGTCGATGAACATGACTACAAATTTATCGATTTGAGGTCGGAAGACTCGCTTCATCAAATCCATGAAAGCGGCTGGGGCATTCGTCAAACCGAACGGCATAATTAGGAATTCGTAATGACCATATCGAGTGCGGAAGACAGACTTTGATACGTCGTCGAACTTGATCTTCAACTGATGATAGCCAGAACGAAGATCGATTTTTGAAAATATTGCCGCACCTTGCAGTTGGTCAAACAAGTCGTTGATTCATGGCAAAGGATACTTGTTCCGCACGGTCACCTTGTTGAGTTCCCGATAGTCGATGCATAGCCGCATCGTCCCATCCTTCTTCTTCACGAACAGTATGGGAGCTACCCATGGAGAGACGCCAGGGCAAATAAATCTCCGGTCTAGCAACTCTTGTAATTGCACCTTCAGCTCCTTCAATTCTGCTGGAGCCATTCGCTAAGGCGCCTTTGATATTGGTCGCGTATTCGGAAAGGTGTCGATGCTGAATTCAATTTCTCGATCTGACGGCATCCCGGGCATCTCGTCAGAAAAAACGTCGAGAAAATCTGCCACAACATTAGTTTGCATTGTGTTTGTATTATCCTTCCGCGTGTCTCGAACTGATGCCAAGTATCCCGTACAGCCGAAACGCAGCATACGCCTCGCCGAGATTGCCGATAACATCATTGTTGTCTTCGAGACCGTACCGCACAAATATGAGAACTCTGTCTCGCCAGGAAGACGAAACACCACTCTCTTCTCCGCGCACTCGATCGTTGTATGACAAGCGCCCAACCAATCCATGCCTAGGATTATGTCGTACTCTTTGATGTCTAGTACGACGACATCCAAGGATAGATTTCTTCCTCCGATGCAAATATGGCCATCCCTACAAATAAAGTTCGCAGGCATATCGACTTCCGACGGAGTGCTAACGTAAATGTCTATATCTAGTGATTGCATGGTTATTTTATTTTCTTTCGCATAATCAGCAGATATGAAACTATACGTCGTACCCGAATCAAATAGTACTCGAGCAAGTATATTTTTATATAGTAATATACCTGTTACAACAGTATCGGACCCAAACGCCTCGTCTCTAGTCAATGCATAGACTCGGCCTTGCACTCTATGGAATTGATTCGGTGGGTTCACTGGTACCGCATTCGCACCTTGCACTGTAGGCGCTTTATACGGATTTGGAACATTTCTCGGAGGGTGTTGATTTGGCTTTCCCGCCTGACAGAACTGACTGAAGTGGCCTAACTTGCCACACTTGAAGCATATTCTCAGTTTACAATCGGGATCTCGGTGCCCACACTTACTGCATCTATTGCAGTGTGGTCCGCCATGGCCTCGGTTATCAAATGTGTTCGGACGTTTTGATACTCCCGATCTTCCGGCATTGTTAGGACGCTTGTTGAAGTGGTTACGGACGACAGGCACGGCCCTTTATGACATACAGCCAAAGATCTGCTCACTATCAAGTGCGGCTTCGTAGGATTCACGATAAGTTTGGCATCGTTGGTTCATAACGTCCCTACGCAATTCATCGTTGAGGCCCTTTTGAAAATGCTCGCACCATTCTTCTTTGTTGGGCAGGAAGGCACCGACAAATTTTACAAGTTTTGAGAAGCTTGCATCATAATCTTCAACAGTCATGTTCCCTTGCCTCAACATCATGAACTCATCTCCCTTCTGTCGACGGATGGCACGAGGAACGTATTGCTCAAGGAAGGCTGCCATGAACACTTCCCAGGAAATCTTTGTGTTGGAATCGGTTTCACAGATCTCCTGTTTCTTCGTCGCCCACCAGTCGTGTGCTCTCAGTTGTAGCTGCAGCGCCGCACAGGCCACCCTCTGGGACCCTTCGAGCAGATAAGATCAAACAAGTCCTCCATTTCTACGAGCCATCCTACTATCACATCGGGCTCTGTTCGGCCGTTGAACTTCGACGGGTTCATCTTGCGGAACTCCTTTACTTTGAGCATGGAAGAAGAATTTATCATTTGCGGTTAAGGTTCTTCTTTTTCGTCTTCTTCTTGATCACCTTGCTTCTCCTCGGGTACCACGTCCATTGCCTTGGTATTACCCGCCATCTTGCTCACTATCTGAGTTAGGGCGTTTATCTGCTTCTGCTGCACAACAAATTGGGCTTTGAATTGCATTTGAAGCTGTTGCTGCTGCAGTTCCATCAACTGTAGCATTTTCTCCATTGTCGTCTTGCTAGGGCCAGTACTCTTTGTGCTCGACGTACATCCACGGTTTGGGTTGTTGTGCTGGGATTTTTCTTATCTCGCTTAGTCATTCCTACAAAACAGTGTAAACCCGTTAGTATTTTTCAAAAATCTCTACGGGCTTACCTGTATGGAACTTTTATTTCACGTAGCATGTCGACAAGCATTCAATCGAGCCATCGCAACAGACATTCCAACAATAAAACATCTTTCGAAAATTCGAGGAAACATAACTGTGCTCTGATACCAATTTGTCATGCCCCGAGTCGGCAAACGTTCGTTCCCGATGTTATTTTGCCGATTCGATCGTCCTCGCTAAGGCGTAATGCCGTACGAGTCTAGAATTGCACTCGTACAAGGCAAGAACATTAGATTGATTTGCATATTAATACGCCAAGTTGAAACTTCACAAATCTCATCAGAATATAAGACGCATTATAAGAAGATAGAAATTTGCTTTTCATTCATAGCTTGCAACGAAGTACAAGTTGTAATTATATTGGATGTCGTTGCGGCTACATTGATTGAAAACGAAATAAAACATACTCGACAAGCTGCCTGAACTAATACTTGCTGTTCCATACATTCGCCCCTTTATAGATAAACCGTCGATTGAATTGGCTTCAAAATACTTTAGTATAGGAAGAGCTTCAAAATGCCTCTCCGCACTTCAGCTTCAGCTTAGTTTGGAGCGCCCGCCACACCTGGGTAAATTGGGGGAGGAGATTAGCACACTTGCTAAGTAGACGAGATGAACCAACTCGTCTAAACCGACTCTGATTGTTAAGATAGGCATGCTTTAGAGTTGCCTTTCTATTTAGAACTAAATGAATTCAGTTCATATCGATAGCCATCTTCGAGTAATAAAGCATACAGAAAAGCATAGTGATTTTTCACGTTTTTTTACCATGGTTGTGCTCGTCCCTGCATAAAATAGAGATAGTAATTATACCTGTATAAGACAATAAATGAGCATGCTACTATCTTACATGTGGTCATTGGTGTTACGCACCACTAGGGACTTAATCAAAATTGGCATGCGACGCTACCCTTTCAGCCTAGGTTGCAAGCCTTACTGAAGGTCCCGCATGCCGCACGTCGAAGCACGATAATTTATTCCTCCTAGGATGAATCGGTTCCGATGCCCCGGATACCGTTTCAAGGAAAACGAACTTGTGCACAAGCTGTCCATGACCATGCCTATGCGTGAACAGTTTAATATATGCAAACAGTTTTGTATAGCACGGACAGTATCGAATGACATTATCATTTTTCGCAACTCATGCAACGATTCATTTTCCCCAAAGCCGTACTCCCGATTTAGCGTCCCGTGGGCACTAAATTGTCCGAGGCATCATAACCTATGATCAACGTTTCACATTATTTTGTAGTTCGTGAAATAGTCTATCTTTTTACTAGAACCTTAAACTTTTCCATTTATGTGAGAAACTTGTATTTTCCATTCATGCAACGTTTTACATTATTTTGTGTTCATTTATTTATTTAATATTGTTTGTTGGCCCTTAACCCTAGCCCAGGAGTTTAGCCCATAACTTAAACCCAACCCAAAATCATTCCTTTCCCCACTCACCGATTCTCACTCCCCGATCCTAATTGTGCGCCCGCTTCCTTCTCCACCATCTTTACGTAACACCTTCTCACCTTCTCCCCAAAAACTCACAGAAGAGAAACCCACCCCCATTCTTCTCTAAACCTTCACAACTCTCTCCACTCTCTATCAATTTCAGATCCGAGACCACCGTCGGAATCGTCTCGCCACCCTCTTCAAGACTAGACCCCTCTTCCCGCTCTTTCGCGACGAACCCGGCCGCCGACCTCTGCTTCGGACCCTCGTCGGACCGCCAACGGCCACCCCAGCCTGCCAGCGCAGCCCCCAGCCGGCCGCCGCCCGTTCGTCGGTAGCTGGGACCCGCCAGCGCATGCGCACGTCCTCCGTTGGCGTCGTCGTCTTCCGCGTGTGCTCCGTCGCGGCATGTCTTTCCCACGTGTTCGCCCGTGTGTGCGTACGTGTCCATGCTCGTCATCCCGACGTCGTTCCGAGTCCGAGGCCTCCCTTCGGTACTCCTTCGTGCAAGTTTGGGTAACCTATTTCCTCTTTTCCCACTTTCTGTGATTGTTCTCAGAACTCATATGAGTTTCTGGCTTTAGATAGGTTCTGTAGATTTCTAATTGGGTTCTGTAGATTAATCATTTAGTTTCTGTGTGTACAATGTGTAATGTTGTAATAATAATCATTTAGGAAACTTTATTGATTCACTGCTGGTATTAATTGGTTGTAGCTCAACCTTAGTAATTTAAAACATAGTTTTAAATGATTTAAACTGTTCAAATATATAGTTATGATCATCTTTTAATCTTAGTTGTAGAGATTTTAAACCAATAATTATTTAATAAAGAGTTTACAAAATATTGGTTAAATAAATATCCATTTAGAAGTTGTTATCTTTAAAATAAAAGTTTTGTTAAGTAAATAGTATAATAGAATTAGATTTCAGTAGATGATTATATATATATTTCTTTTTTAAAAAAGATAATTTTTAATCAAAGGGTTTTATAAAGGGATTTATATAATAAAAACTAATATATGTTAAAAAGGTTATTTTGGTAAAATGGTATTTAGCATTAAAATTCGAAAAAATATTCTTTTTTATTAATGTAAAACTATTATTTTGGTAAGAAAAAAAAGTGTTTTTGCGCATTAATTATTATTTTAATTTTTAAAGGTAATTTTTCTAAGTAATTTATGGAAATGTCTAAAAGATATATTTTTACGAAAATTATTTTGATTAAATAACTAAACTTGATAAATAATTTTTATTTCGAAATTCTATGTCAATAAAATCTATGTTTCCTACAAAATTACTAAATTCTAGAGATTTATTTTTAAAGTAATTTTTCCTATTAATTATTATTTACGACAAAAATCTATGTTGTTTAATACGGTTTATAATAATATTAGATTTGTAACAAAACCTACTTTATGTATAAATGGTTTCTACTAGGATCACCAACCTGTAGGCTTGACCTAGTTTGTACCTTAGAATTAGGGAGTAATTATGGTTACTAAAACTGGCATTACAATCTTGTAGGTTCTGATTGGTAAAACCCTAGCGGTTACATTCTGGTTGCTGTAAAGTAAGGAAATACTCTGAGGCAAGTTTTCATATTTACTCCATACTTGTGTTTCCATTTTAATAATTAAATGTTATACAAACATTTATTACATGTAGTCTAGTTACACTGAATCACCGTGGTTCCCTCTCGGACTCCACGTAGGAAGATAGATGGCTGGATGGCTATCTTGACATGTCAGATTATTTGACTATTGACTCATTAACTCATTGCTTGGGGATTGCTTGGGGAGTAGTATAACGTCTATGACCAAAGCCAAAACTTGTTCGTTTCTCGTCTGCGCTAACCCCAACCTCACTGTGGGTTGAGCCGTACCGTATACTATTCGTTTTGGCCAAAACGTTAGTATACATATTGCCTCACCAGCCGGTCACAGGCCCTGTTATATACTCAAACACTAGCCTAGTATTAGATCGTGCATGACATTGATCTTTTTCACACTTGCTTGTCTCATTTTACTATTTTTAAATACAAAATTATAATGTTTCATAAATGTCTCGTATTTTTTCTATTTAGTTATTATCTTAGGAATGCAAGTTGTGGATGTGGTATGTTACTTGCTCCCTCCTGACTGGAGACAACATTTTTAGGTGACTGTGACAAAGAGGAGCTGCCCTACTGTACTTTCTATGGGACAGACTCGAGTCTCGCAGAGGCTGAACCAGGAACCCTGGAACCTTAGCTGTTGGATTAGCACTTTCCCTTTTTAAACAATGTAATAAATGAATTTTCTTTTGAATGTTGTATTAATGGTGGTTACTTTCAGACTCACTTTCAATTCAATAAAATGTTTTATTTCCGTTAGATTTTCTGCATGTTTGAGTTTCACTACTTGATACAGCTTACTGCCGTCGTCTCACAACGGTGCAGGCTGGGCATGATCCGACAAGACCCAGATTATTTGGGACGGGTCGTGACATATTTTTAGTGGTGGCCCATGCAGGTCAGTCCTGTAAGATGGTTTAGTCAACTTAGTCTAGACCATCACGCAGTTCTGTGACTTGACCTAGGTTTAGTTGAGACATTAGAAAAACAGACTTAGAAACAACATAGAACACCTAGAGAACATTTACCCTGTTACATTATAGGACCGAAAGTATATACTTTAATAACTATTTTGCTTGCTTATAGTTTATTAGGCTCCCTTGCTTATGTTTGTACCCAAACCTGTACGCAGATGGCGAATGGTAGAGATACTCGTTCTGGGCCTGCTGTTGAGGAGGATTCATCCTTTGAGCATACTCCAACTCAGGCTCAGTCAGACCCCTCACCGTTACAGCTTACTGATCGCCCTCATGCTGGACGGCCTCCGCGTGCTGCTTACATTTCCACAGTGCTTGCAGCAGCGCCGATCCCTCCGAGGACCGCAATCCCACCTGTTGAAGCAGTTTTTCCAGCTACTCCACCAGCCCCAGTAGACAATGCTGACCTTGTAAGTCTACTACGAGGTGTACTTGAGGGCCAGAGAGTTCAAGCAGAAGTGAATCACGATCAAATCGTGATTATAAAGGAGGGCATAGAGAATGCCCACAATGTCGCCATGGCAGCGATATAAACATCGCAGACAGAGAAGAGGCTTGCCAAGGTGAGAAAAGTGAATTGATAATTTATGTTTCATTGGAGAAATATATAGAGGTTGATATATCGGGTCCTTTAATACATGAGAAAGTTGGGGACATCGAGAGTTTCAAGAACTTGAGTCCGCGGCCTTTCAAAGGGACTGAAGGCCTAACCTACACGGACGAGTGGCTGGATGTCATGGAGCGACTCCTCAGCGTTGCTCGCATCCCACCTAGACTTATGGTAGAGGTTGTGGCTCTACAGCTTCGAGATGTTGCTAGCATATGGTATCGGAGCGAGCCCAGATTTATGACTGGAGGAACATTCTGGTGTTCCTTCAAGAAGCAGTTCAAGAGGAAGTTCTTCCCAGAAGCTGCTCTGTAAGCCATGGAAAGGCAATTCCATGACTGAAGCAAGGTGACCATACTCTGGAGGAGTACGTATTTGAGTTCAATCGGCTTAGCAGGTTTGTACCCCGCCTGGTTGCAGACCCTGAGGAACGTGCTCAGAAGTTCCGACATTGATTGCGGGAGGAGATCCGCACTTATGTTGCTACGAATGGAGCTAAGATGTTCGACAAGATGCTTAAGGTGGCCCAAGACGTAGAGGCCAGTTCAGCCGGCCGTACCAAGAGAGAGCACCCTGGATCCAACAGCCATCACCAGAGAAGTTCCAAGAGGCCAACACCAACAGCAAGGCCTCTCAGCAGCACCACAGGGCACCCCAGCAGAATCAGCCGAAAACCGTCTCTTGCACCTACTGTAAGAGGCCCGGACACTCATCAGATATCTGCAGGAAGAGACTGGGCCACTGTCTTGCTTGTGGGTCTACTACCTACCAGATCAGAGACTGCCCCACAACATTCAGAGCTGGACCTGGACAACAGAAGGGTCTACTTCCTTCCCAGCAGCAGCGGTACAACCAGCACTGGGCTGGACAAGCTTTTGCCTTGGCCGTTGAGGAGCCTGAGGCAGAACCAGAGCCAGAGCCAGAAGGAGATGTCATCGCAGGTGCCATCTTATTACACTCACACCCAGCTTTATGTCTATTTGATTCTGGAGCATCGCACAGCTTTATATCTTCAGATTTTGTTGCTGCATATCATATAGACGTAGGGTGTAGTAAGATGATTTGTATAGTTATGACTGGAGGGGGACCTATCCCTATCACAGAGACTTGTACCTGTCCCATCACCATTTCCGGTCATACCTTTCTAGCACCCTTACTTGTTATGCCTCTCCCTAACTATGATATAGTTTTGGGTATGGATTGGCTGAGCAAGCAACACGCCCTGATAGATTGTCGTCCAGGCTGTGTTATCTTTAGTCCACCTGGAGGACCAGAGTTTGAGATAGCTCGAGCACCTGAGAGCATGGGATGTGTTTCCTATACTTCCATCACAGTAGATTCTGGACCACCTCATCCCTTGATAGCAGAATTCCTGGACGTCTTCCCCGACAATCTCCCAGGTTTACCTCCGGATCGAGGTGTGGAGTTTACCATTGACCTAGTTCCCGGCTCTTTTCTTATTTCTCGAGGATGCTACAGAGTCAACCCCAAGGAGGCTAAGGAGATGAAGGATCAGATTGATGAGCTGAAGGCCCAGGGATTTATCAGAGATGGAGCTTCACCCTGGGGAGCACCAGTTTTGTTCGTATCCAAGAAGGATAGAACCGTACGGATGTGCATTGATTACCGGGCACTGAACAATATCACCATCAAGAACAAGTACCCTTTGCCCAGGATTGATGATCTGTTCGATCAGCTAAGCGGAGCGAAGGTTTTCTCGAAGATTGACCTCAGATCAGGATACCATCAGGTCAAGGTCCGAGAGGAGGATATCCCGAAGAGGGCATTCAACACCAAGTATGGTCAGTATGAATTCTTGGTCATGCCCTTCGGTCTCACCAATGCCCCAGCTGTGTTCATGAATCTCATGAACAAGGTCTTCCATGAGTTCGTGGACCAGTTTGTCGTCGTTTTCATCGATGACATTTTGATTTACTCGAAGACCCAGGAGGAGCACGAGAAGCATCTGCGGATTGTCTTGGAGACTCTAAGGAAGGAGAAGCTCTACGGTAAGTTGTCCAAGTGTAAAATTTTCCTGGATAAGGTGGAATTTCTTGGTCATGTTATCACAGGAGAAGGTGTATATATGGACCCCAAGAAGATAGCAGCAGTTGAATCTTGGACAACCCCAGCTCAGTTGCAGAGATCAGGAGCTTTTTGGGTCTAGCTGGATACTACCGGAAGTTTGTGAAGGACTTCGCGAGGATTACGGAGCCTATGACGAAGCTGACCCAGAAGAATGAAGAGTTTATTTGGACTAAAGAGTGCCAGGCGTCATTCGAGGAGCTGAAGAGAAGGCTGACAACAGCGCCCATCTTGACGCTACCATCTGGATTAGGCAGATTTTCCATCTACAGTGATGCCTCAGGTAAAGGATTGGGATGTGTACTACAGCAGCATGGTAAAGTAATTTCCTATGCTTCTCGGCAATTACAGAATCATGAGAAGAACTACCCGACGCATGACTTAGAGCTGGCAGCAGTCATCTTCGCCTTGAAATTGTGGAAGAAATATCTCTATGGCGAGAAGGTGGACATATACACGGACCACAAAAGTCTCAAATATATCTTCACTCAGAAGGATCTCAACATGTGCCAGAGGCGATGGCTGGAGCTGATGAAAGATTTCGACATCAACCTGCAGTACCACCCGGGTAAGGCTAATGTGGTCGCTGATGCACTTAGCAGGTACCCGATGGCTATGTTCTTGACAAAGAACCGTCATTTGCTGGAAGATTTGGAGAAGCTAGGTTTGGAGATCGTGCTACCAGAGGAAATCATGCTGAAGCTTGGAAAAGAAGCAGTTGTACCAGGCGTGGACTCGCCTATGATGCAGCTACACGTGGAGTCCAGTTTGATCAGCAGAGTCAAGGAGACTCAATTCCAGGATGAGATACTGTACAAGCTAAGGGACAAAGTGTTAGCTGGAACACTTGAAGGATTCTCTATAGCTGGAGATGGAGCTCTGAGGCATGGCACGAGACTTTGCTTGTCTATTGGCGAACTGAGGAATGAACTAATGAAGGAGGCGCACCAGTCGCAATATTCTATACATTCCGGAGTTAACAAGATGTACAAAGACATGAGGACTCATGTTTGGTGGCTTGGAATGAAGCGAGACGTGGCAGAATTCATCTCCAGATGTTTGATCTGCCAACAGGTGAAAGCAGACCGCCAGAGACCAGCAGGTTTGTTACAACCTCTTTTCATTCCGGAGTGGAAATGGGAACATATTACTATGGATTTTGTGATAGGATTACCCAGATCCCAAGGAGGGAAGGATGATATATGGGTGATAGTTGACAGACTGACCAAGTCTGCCATTTCATTCCTTTAAAGGTTGGTTTATCCACGGAAAGGTTAGCAGCTCTTTACATGTGGAACATTTACAGATTGCATGGAGTTCCAGTCAGCATCGTATCCAACAGGGATACCCGGTTCACCTCGCATTACTGGAAGAGCTTGCAGGAGAGCTTGGGCACGCAACTGAAGTTTAGCACGGCGTACCACCTTCAGACAGACGGCCAGTCAGAGTGGACCATTCAGATGCTGGAGGACATGTTGAGATCATGCGTCCTGCAGTTCGGTGGATCTTGGAAAGATAACTTACACTTGGTAGAGTTCTCCTACAACAACAGCTACCAGGCCAGCATTCAGATGACACCTTTTGAAGCTTTATATGGGCGTCGATGTCGCACCCCTCTAGCATGGGACGATATTGGAGATCGAGTCTTGTTGGGGCCAGAGATGATTACAAATGCGGCCGAGAAGATAAAGATGATCAGGGAGGCACTAAGGATTGCACAGGACCGCCAGAAGCATTGGGCGGACAGCAGACGTCAAATATTGGAATTTGAGGCTGGAGATCAGGTATTTGTTAAAATATTACCTACCAGGGGCACCATCAGATTCGGCCAGGCTGGAAAGCTGAGTCCCCGCTACATCGGCCCTTTTGAAGTTTTGAACAGAATCGGAGAGGTAGCATACCAGGTGGATCTACCTTTCAGCCTCGAAGGCGTGCACAACGTCTTCCACGTATCGCAGCTGAGGCGTTACGTACCGGACCCGAGCCACGTTATTGATCATTCAGAGTTAGAGATTGGACCCAGCCTTACAGTGCCAGAGCAATCAGTAGAGATCATCGACCGCATGGAGAAGAGATTGCGACGTGCAGTAATCCCTCTAGTGAAGATAGCTTGGCATCACCATTCTCCCAGCGAAGCTACCTGGGAGCGAGAGGATGAGATGAGAGAGAAGTATCCTCATCTATTCTAGGTATGTGTTTTCTCTTTCCTCTTATATTATTTTGGTTATAATTTCGAGGACGAAATTTTCTAAGGAGGAAAGGTTGTAAGACCCATATTTTGTTGTGTTCATTTATTTATTTAATATTATTTGTTGGCCCTTAACCCAAGCCCAGGAGTTTAGCCCATAACTTAAACCCAACCCAAAATTATTCCTTTCCCCACTCACCGGTTCTCACTCCCCGATCCTAATTGTGCGCCCACTTCCTTCTTCACCATCTTTACGAAACCCCTTCTCACCTTCTCCCCAGAAACTCACAGAAGAGAAACCCACCACCATTCTTCTCTAAACCTTCACAACTCTCTCCACTCTCTACCAATTTCAGATCCGAAACCACCGTCGGAATCGTCTCGCCACCCTCTTCAAGACTAGACCCCTCTTTTCGCTCTTCTGCGATGAACCCGGCCGCCGACTTCTGCCTCGGACCCTCGTCGGACTGCCAACGGCCACCCCAGCCCGCCAGCGCAGCCCCCAGCCGGCCGCCGCCCGTCCGCCGATCGCCGAGACCCGCCAGCGCACGCGCACGCCCTCCGCCAGCATCGTCGTCTTCTGCGTGTGCTCCGTCGCCGTGTGTCTTTCCCACGTGTTCGCCTGTGTGCGTGCACGTGTCCGTGCTCGTCATCCCGACGTCGTTCCGAGTCCGAGGCCTCCCCTCGGGTCTCCTTCGTGCAAGTTTGGGTAACCTCTTTCCTCTTTTCCCACTTTCTGTGATTATTCTCAGAACCCATATGAGTTTCTGGCTTTAGATAGGTTCTGTAGATTTCTAATTGGGTTCTGTAGATTAATCATTTAGTTTCTGTGTGTACAATGTGTAATGTTGTAATAATAATCATTTAGGAAACTTTATTGATTAATTGCTGGTATTAATTGGTTGTAGTTCAACCTTAGTAATTTAAAACATGGTTTTAAATGATTTAAACTGTTCAAATATATAGTTATGATCATCTTTTAATCTTAGTTGTAGAGATTTTAAACCAATAATTATTTAATAAAGAGTTTACAAAATATTGGTTAAATAAATATCCATTTAGAAGTTATTATCTTTAAAATAAAAGTTTTGTTAAGTAAATAGTATAATAGAATTAGATTTCAGTAGATGATTATATATATATTTCCTTTTTTAAAAAGATAATTTTTAATCAGAGGGTTTTATAAAGGGATTTATATATTAAAAACTAATATATGTTAAAAAGGTTATTTTGGTAAAATGGTATTTAGCATTAAAATTTGAAAAAAAATTCTTTTATATTAATGTAAAACCATTATTTTGGTAAGAAAAGAAATGTGTTTTTGCGCATTAATTATTATTTTAATTTTTAAAGGTGATTTTTCTAAGTAATTTATGGAAATGTCTAAAAGATATATTTTTACGAAAATTATTTTGATTAAATAACTAAACTTGATAAATAATTTTTATTTCGAAATGCTATGTCAATAAAATCTATGTTTCCTACAAAATTACTAAATTCTAGAGATTTATTTTTAAAGTAATTTTTCCTATTAATTATTATTTACGACAAAAATCTATGTTGTTTAATACGGTTTATAATAATATTAGATTTGTAACAAAACCTACTTAATGTATAAATGGTTTCTACTAGGATCACCAACCTGTAGGCTTGACCTAGTTTATTCCTTAGAATTAGGGAGTAATTCTGGTTACTAAAACTGGCATTACAATCTTGTAGGTTCTGATTGGTAAAACCCTAGCGGTTATATTCTGGTTGCTGTAAAGTAAGGAAATACTCTGAGGCAAGTTTTCATATTTACTCCATACTTGTGTTTCCATTTTAATAATTAAATGTTATACAAACATTGATTACATGTAGTCTAGTTACACTGAATCACTGTGGTTCCCTCTCGGACTCCACGTAGGAAGATAGACGGCTGGATTGCTATCTTGACATGTCAGATTATTTGACTATTGACTCATTGACTCATTGCTTGGGGATTGCTTGGGGAGTAGTATAACGTCTGTGACCAAAGCCAAAACTTGTTCGTTTCTCGTCTGCGCTAACCCCAACCTCACTGTGGGTTGAGCCGTACCGTATACTATTCATTTTGGCCAAAACGTTAGTATACATATTGCCTCACCAGCCGGTCACAGGACCTGCTATATACTCAAACACTAGCCTAGTATTACATCATGCATGACACTGATCTTTTTCACACTTGCTAGTCTCATTTTACTATTTTTTAAATACAAAATTATAATGTTTCATAAATGTCTCGCATTTTTTTCATTTAGTTATTATCTTAGGAATGCTAGTTGTGGATGTGGTATGTTACTTGCAACCTCCTGACTGGAGACAACATTTTTAGGTGACTGTGACGAAGAGGAGCTGCCCTACTGTACTTTCTACGGGACAGATTCGAGTCTCGCAGAGGCTGAACCAGGAACCCTAGAACCTTAGCTGTTGGATTAGCACTTCCCTTTTTAAACAATGTAATAAATGAATTTTCTTTTGAATGTTGTATTAATGGTGGTTACTTTCAGTCTCACTTTCAATTCAATAAAATGTTTTATTTCCGTTAGATTTTCTGCATGTTTGAGTTTCACTACTTGATACAGCTTACTGCCGCCGTCTCACAACGGTACAGGCTGGGCATGATCCGACTAGACCCAGATTATTTGGGACGGGTCGTGACACATTGATTGGCATCATGATCAAGTCTCCATTAGGTTTTTCAAGTTGGTAGGCCCCATTATAGTACACCGTCTCAATGATGAAAGAACCTTCCCATTTGGGTTCAAACTTTTCAGGTGTCTTATGAGTCATCACCACTGGTTCTGACTGATAAGACAAGGTCACCTACTTGGAAAGTCCTTTTTTTGACCTTCTTGTTGAAAGCCTGTGAAATACGAGCCTTATAGAGGTGGATGCGCTATTGAGCCAAGAGGTATTTTTCGTCCAATGCCTCCAACTCTTGTAATCGGCGACGTTGATTATCTTCCTCCGTCAGCTAGTTTGTAATGGCCACTCGTAGTGAGGGGATCTAGATTTCAAGAGGCAGCACTGCTTCACTCCCGTAGGCTAGAAAGAACGGTGTGTTGCCCGTCGGAGTCCATACCATTATGCGGTAAGACTAATGGCATTCACCCAACTTCTCGTCCCAGTCGCGTTTATTAGATGACACGACTTTCTTGAGTAGTTTGATGATTGTTTTATTGAACGCTTTAGCCAATCCATTTGCTGCTGCATTGTAAGTAGTGGATACCACGTTCTAAATTCGATTTTTATCACAGAACCCGTTGAATGCATGACTTATGAATTATGGGCCGTTGTCGTGGATGATCCTTCGGGGTACCCCGAAACGATAGATGACATGATGTTTGATGAAGCTGATCACGTTCGAGCTTTTCACCTCTGACAAAGGTACTATTTTTGCCCATTTAGAGAAGTAATCGATGATTGCTTAGATGAAGCGATGTCCTCTGGATGATGGAGGGTAATAGGTCCAACTATATCCACACCTAGGCTTCAAATGGCCAGGAGGCGACCGTAGGGTGTATAAATTTTAAGGATCGATGGATGAATTCAGCGTGCAGCTGTGTAACTACAGGTTTTAAAAAATAAGGGTAAATTTGTATTTTTATAAAATAATATGGATTGTGAATATTAATAATGAATATTGTAGGTATCTATTTAGATTATTGGGATTATTAGTCGGGTTAGAGACTGGTCTAGTTTTTGACCTTGGTTAGTGGTCCGGTTAGTTTAAACACTAATTCGGAGCCCAATAATTAGCAAGGCTTGGCCCATAAACGAACTTTTTAGGTTAGTACTTTTAGACTAATTATTCTTGACCATTTTGTTCATTAAGAGATTGGGACTTTGTCCAAAATAACCCCAAACCCTTGCATTTGCATTTATTAGCCAAATGATAACTTAGAGGGCTTTTTATACATTCTAATTAATGCCCTAACCTAGAATGTTGTGGCCGAACACTAAAGGTCTCTTCTCTACACTTCATTCATTACACTCCATTGATTTTAGCCTATATTGTTCCAAATTGAGAGCTCCTTAAAAAAAGAGCTTCCACCATTGATTTCTCTCCCAATCTCACTCTTTTCTCTACCATTCCTCACTTTCTCTCAAGAAGAAGGTGTCTACAAGGGTTGTGGAGCTAGGAACAAGGAGGAGAGTCCATTTGCTAAGGAACTTCGTTTCGGGTTCGTGTACATTGGATTGTTCATTGGGAAACAACTTCCAATAGGTACATCTCTCTCTAAACTTGTCATTTCAATCCACATTTTGATATGGAGCCCATAGGAACTCATCCATGTGTAGGGATGACCCTTAGGAATGGTTTAGAGGCTCTATTGAGTCCTTATTTGATAGTTTGTATGTGCCACTCTTGGAAGAAATCTGAGAGTGACACACCAAGTGTTTGTAGAAATGCCTCAAAGGCTATTTGGGGCTTTGTTTTCAGTTTGAGCATGTTTATGGGTAGGTTATCCTTAGCTAGGCTATTAGAATGTTCTCGTAATGATTTTCCTATATATATATGAATAAATATGAGTTACAAGTATTATATATATTGTATGTTATTGTATATGGTAATGTATCTTATACGGAGTATATATATAACTGTAGTATATATATATATGGATATTTCAGTGGCAGATTACTGAATGTTAGAGAGGGGCATGTAGCAGTGCCTCTGCTTGCACTTGCAGATGGCAAGAAGCTCCTATTTGGTTCAGGCAGCAGGGGTTTTGGACGGTGAGGTATCTGATACATTAGGTATTAGAGTTAGAAAGGGATGGGGGTCTGTGAACCTGGGTTCACTTGGTTCATGGGACTGAAATTGAGTTTATAGGAGGGTATATATCTATCCCTAGAGTGTATATATATATATATATATATATATATATATATATATATATATATATATATATATATATATATATATTTTCATTTTTTTTTTCAATGTATAGACTATATATATATATATAGTCTATATATATATATCTATCCCTAGAGTGTATATATATATATATATATATATATATATATATATATATATATATATATATATATATATATATATATATGTATAGACTATATATATTATACCTTATATATAAAAAATATATATAAGGTATAATATATATAGTCTATACATATAGTTATACGTATCAATGTTATGATCAGTGGGTTGAAGAGAGGATTAGGCATTTTGAACTGGGAAGGGGATTTGGCATTTTGTACTGACCTCGATTTCAGTCAAGAACTAATGTGTTAGTTAGAGGTTGTGTGGGGTCTCAGTTCTATTATTTGGCTGCAACTTGGGATATGTATCAATATATATCAGAGGGTGAGTAGGGTTGGGGTTCTTTGGAGAACAACTGATATGGTATCAGTTGTAGCAACAGGGCAACACCTGTAGATGGGAAGAGGTAAGGTTTAGGTCCATGCATCAGAGATTTGGTGGTTAAAGACAGGTGCATTTGAAGAGGAGGTGAGCAGTAGCAGTAATTAAGAGAGAGGACCGGGACTTGGCCAGGGTACAACAATTGTAGGGCTATACTCCAAATAAGTGTAGCAATGATCAAATGAAGCATCAGATGTTTGGGTTGTCTGTTCAGTAGATTAAATGTAAGAACAGCAGACCCTAGTCCAGCAGGGGTTAGTTCCAGCTGAGGAGGCTTTAGCAGTAGCTCAGTTAGACTAGGGTTTTGACTGGACTCTATCTCCAGATTATTACATTATATTTGTTATATTTATTCAGACTTGTATAACTATATTATGACTCTCTCTGGAATTTGTGTTAGACTAATTGCACTCTGAGTTTATCTTTTATTGTGCCATATTCTTTTTGTTAGACTTGTGATTGAGATTACATTTATATCATTGTTATCCTCTGTTTGGAGATGAGCTGAGTTGATATTTTATTATATCATTATGAGATAGCAGACCTAGACAGCGTTCTACGTCGTTTCGTGGTGTAGGCTGGCCGCTGTTACACACTCGTGGCCTTATACTGGGTGCAGGTCGTGACACATTTTTAGTGGTGGCCCATGCAGGTCGAGAGTCGTATTTAGTACAATATCGTAGTGGCGCTCGACTTAGAGTGCTATTACGAGCCTGCTATATATACATAGGATATAGGCTATAGGGTAAGGATATTCAATCACAGTTAGAACTCCTTAAGAGATTCCTGGGATGACCCTTGAGAATCTTATTTTCACTCTAATTCGAAATCCCTTTCTCTCGTTTCTGCTCACCCTTGCTCATCGTTATTGAACTTGATTTGATGGTTCATTGTTGATTTTGATTTTCATATCAGAATGAATTTTATGGCTACGGTATCTTCTGTTAACATATTTTAACGAGGACAACGATAAAGGTGAAAATGTCTACTTGGTTATGGAACCTGGAGTTTATCACAACCATATTAGCCGACATGGCAAAAACATAGAGACCTGACTTCGGATGTATATATCTTAATTATGAAATTTAGAACTCCTCGCAGTTATACTAGTCAGCAAAGCAAGGATTCTAGTCGACATGATTATAGAGGTGCATACCCTAGTTATGGAATCTATCGTTTATCACAGCCTTGCTTACTGGCATGACGAGGATTCTGAGTATCATGATTTTGGATAGACGATATGATTATCAGATTATATCATGAAAGGGTTCTTAACATACAATCTCTATCATTCACTTCTGTTATTATAGACTCTGTTCCATCGTCAATTAACTTAGAAGTAGGAATAATTTCAGTTCCTTTAGCCCAGTCCTTTGTAGAGCTTTATTTTATTATAGTTTCTTCATAGTGTGATGGTTTGGTGACTTGTAATTGGTCTGTGTCCTTGAGTATTAGTATTGACTGTTTAGAGTATGGTTAGAAAGTATTATATATGTATTATGATAACTAATTATAGATGAGAGCCCTAGAGTGATTAACATGTGTCAGGGTATGACGTCGATACTGGCGTCTGCAGACATGACATGGTTCAGACACATGCACAAGTTGTTTTTGGACACACCATATTTTGGCCAATCATTGTAATGAAGTGTTGAGTTCCGATAGGTGCCACCCATGAGGCAGCAAGGCCAGCCAAAGCATCCGCCTCCAGATTTTGTAACTGACGTACGTGCTCTATGAAGAACTCGGTGAAGGTTGAGATGACGTCCAAGGATGCTTTGTGACAGAGGATCAGGTCCTCATGGCGTACCTCAGATTGTCCTCGATCCTGGTTTACGACGAGTTTTGAATCGCCATAGGATTTAAGGTATTCTACCCCCAGCTGTTTTGCTATCTGGAGTCCCATAATAAGGGCATTGTACTCTGCCACATTGTTGGAGCACGGCTCTGTGAGAGAATAGGCACGCTGGATGACTAGCTTGTTTGGACAGATTAAGACTACTCCCCACTCCTACGATAATCTGACCCTTGGGGCCTGTTCTTGAAGCGCCATCGAAGAACATTCGGCAGACGGAGTTTTCTTCAACAACATTAGATTCCAACTCTTCATCTGGAATATCCTCATAAAGTTTGGATGACTCTGGGATTGGATGTGTAGCTAAGAAATTGGCCATTGCTTGACCCTTGACAGCTTTTTATGGAACGAATACCATATCGTACGGTGTCAATAGTATTGCCCATGTAGCTAACCGAGAGTTTAGTGCGTCCAGTTTCGTCATGAGGACCCTGAATGGATTGACTCGGGAGATGACATGGATCGTCTGACCCGATACATAATAACAAATCTTCTGAATGGCAAATACCAGAGCTAGGCATTCTTTCTCAACGGGATTGTACTGGTGTTCGACCCCGATCATTATCCTGCTTAGGTAGTAGATAGCTTGTTCGTAGCCTGCATCATTATTCTGAGCTAGTAGAGCGCCGAGAGAATGATCTATTGTGCGGACGTAGAGTAGGAAGGGTTTGCCTGCCACCAATGCCACCAAGATTGGAGGATTCGTGAGATAGGCTTTGATGTGGTCGAACGCCTTCTGACACACTTTCGTCCAGACGTAAGAGACTCCATTTTTCGTAAGTTTGGTAAATCGTTGGCATCATCCGAAAAGATTTGCTATAAACCTTCGGATGTATACGAGATGACCTTGTAGGCCTCGAAGTTCTCTTAAGTTCTTCGGAGGACTCATGTCAAGGATGGCCTTGGTCTTCTTGGGGTCAACATGGATACCCTTCGTAGTGATGATGAAACTCAAGAATTTGACGCTGGAAACCCTTAGAAAGGAATTAGCTGGGTTCATCTTGAGCTGATGTGCTCACATGAGATCAAAGACTGTCCTCAAATCTTGCAAGTGATCACCTCGTAGACGACTTTTGACAACGATGTCATCAATATAACATTCGACTGTCTTATGAAGATTCTTGCAGAAGATGGTGCCCATAGCTCGTTGCTATGTGGCACCCGCATTCTTCAAGCCAAAAGGGCATTACTGTGTAGCAGTAAAGCCTTTTGGAGTGCCAAACGACGTGTGCTTCTCGTCATCTGGGAACATCTTGATCTGGTTGTAGCCCGAATATCTGTCCATAAAGGACATGTGTTCAAAGCCACTGGTATTATCTATAATCACATCGATTATTGGAAGGAGAAACTCATCTTTTGGGTAAGCAGAGTTGAGGTCCCTGAAGTCGATGCAGACTCGAATCTTTCCGTTCTTCTTAGTGACGGGAACGATATTGGCCACCCAGTCTGGATGTTGTTCTTCGTGAATAAATCTACTATCTAAAAGTTTATCCACTTTTTTGTCAACGGCGTTCATGATGTTAGGACGAAAGTATCGCTGCTGCTGCTTAACAGGCTTAACATTAGGTAAGATATTAAGCTTGTGCATCACGACTTGTGGGTCTAAACCTGGCATGTCTTTATAGCTCCAGGAGAAGACGTCGATGTATTCCTTGACAGGTTGAACCAAGGATTCTCGATTTTCTTATGTCAATATTTTGCTGATGAAGATGGGTTTGGATGAGGATTCATCCCCTAAATCGGTCTGCTCGACTTCATCTTAGGTAGGGGGTTCTCGTAGCTCGAAGCATAATTCCTATTACGCTCCTAAGCATTGAGCCTAAGGTTCCTCTTCGAAGAACTCTATCATCTGATCGTCATATTCTTCTTGTAGAGGACGTACGGATGTCATATTGACTGACAACACTTTCTTGAAGATTGGGATGATGTTGGTATCAGAGTCCCAAGTTGAAGCTTCAGATGAGTGAGAATGTGCCACCCTTTCTTCTTCTAAACTTTCTGGTGTTGTGGGTGGCGTGACATAGCCTACCCCCCGTCGAGTGCGGTGATAATAATCTTGTGGCTTCTCTTTTGGAACTAGGAGTCGTAAGGGAAGACGTCAGCCTTTGCCATAGTTTAGGCCCTTGCCGCTTTTCAACTCGTAACCCATCTTTTAGATGAGGTACTTTGCTTGATTGGTGTACCTATATACTTGCATCCTACCAGTATCAGGCTCTGGTTCGACTGACGAGAAGTCTTGATGATGCTTTACTTTGTCGAAGATGATAGGTTTCTCGTGCTGGTTCCGTGGCAGAACTATGTAACAGACCCCTCGGTAAGGGACGACTCGGTTTACATGATTCACAGTCGTTATTTGTGTTTGCAACGACTGTAAGGCGTTATTTAAAGTACACATGTCATTTCAATGTGGAAGACTAGAGTAATTCAAAGACAACCTTTTATTGATAAAATACGGGATCTTGTCCCAGGGATTTATATCGTCAAGAGATGGGGCGTCAATATTAGCAGATATGTAATCTCCTAACTCCTCATCGGTGAGCATCAGAGTAGCTTTGGGAGATTCTAGGATTTTAGGCCAAATTTTGGCCACCAGAGGAGTTGACGTCTTGGCAGGCGGTGTCTCTGGAGAATTCCTCGGGGGTCTGACCCGTATTGGCTCCTGAACATGCACTGGAAGAGATGACGGAGCCTTCCCTTGCAGCCTGACCACGAGGGGAGCCAACGATTGGGGAGTTTTCCCCTTGAGCCACACTTTCAAAGGTGCTTCAATTGGTGTCTCAGAGACTGGTGCCCTCCCGTGCAGTTTGGCCACAAGAGGGGCCGACACTTGGGGAGGTTTCCCCTTGAGTCGCACTCTCACCGGTGCTTCGATTGCCGTCTCAATCAGGGGGGTAGGTGCTTTCCAACGTAACTTGGCTACGAGAGGAGCCGACGCCTTGGGTGGTTTTCCCTTGAGTCGTACCTTCAAAAGGGCTTCAGTTGCCATTTCAGCTTCGGCTTTGGCTTCTGTTTCGGCCTTTGCTTCATCATCGGCATCGTTAGCCTCGTCCTCCAAGTGGATTGGCTTATACAGATCATAATCAGTAAAGAGTGCCTCGATCCCTCTGAAGTGATCGACATTAGCGAACTCCGTCCTGACGATGCCGTTGGTAGACACATATTTCATACGTTGGTGGAGGGTAGACGGCACCACCATGTATTCATGTATCCATTGTCGTCCCAACAGTATGTTATAATTGATGTCCGCGTCAAAGACGTAACATGTCACCTCCGTCTGGAGATCACCGATATGACATTTCAGTCAGATTTTCTTCAGAGGCTCGCTCTTACTAGCGTTGAAGCCGCTGATTATGGTGTTGGATACAGTCAAGCGATGCATCGGGATCCCAAGTGTTTGTAGTAAAGTCCGAAGGATGATATTGAGGGAGGATCCGGGGTCGATCTGGATTCGATCTACTTTGATGGCACCGACGTACACTGTGTAATACAGTGGTCTGTTATGCCGATTGTTCTTGAGTTGCATGTCTTGTTGAGTAAATATAATATTGGAGATAATTTCTCCTACACTATGGCAATGCGGACATGCTGTTGGATCCTTTCAGGCTGCTTAACTTGACTGATAAAGGACTCAGCATCCTTCAGTGCTTCACATAGAGGCTCCCGAGTGTCTTTTGATAGTCAAAGAAGTTCAACTAATGATAGATGGGCTGGAGTACTGGCGAGCTGCGCCAGTATGTCGAAGTTTTGGGGTTTTGTCAACCTCGAAGCACCCTCTTTTCACAGAGGTCTGTCGAAACGAGCCTCTTTCTACTTTTGTTTGTCGGCTGCTGGAGGTTGGGATGAACCTTCCCCTTGGAAAGCCGTGGTGGTGACAGGAGGCGTCACCTCTGTCGGAGCCTCCTCTTGCTGTGCGTTCTGCTATGAACGCGTCTGTACATGAAGGGCTTCCTTAGGGGAGGAAGTGACCATTCGACAAGACTTGGTTTTCTTGCCTTTGGTTTTGGTGGTAGGACGTACCCCCTGTTGAGTCAATTCCGGAGCTAGATCTGGGTGAACCCACATGATCTCTCCCTGGTATGTCGTGAGTGATACCAGCCCACTCATATTGTCACAAGGTGGTGGCAGGTTAATTACTTCCATTATCGCCTTAGGGATGGGGACGACACCATCTTGAGCTTCAGTGGGTGGCAGGGTGCCAAACAGGAGAGACACCATGTTCGCCGATACTGTCTTTTCCTCATTCAAGCGAGAGGACGTTCACATTGATCATGCGTTGTATGTAGTTCTTCAAGATGTAGTAGTCTAGGGTCGGGTGCCCAATGAACCAATGGTAGTGACAGTACGTCGGGTCGCCCACCCTGTCCACCTTGTCGGGGCGCTTTGGATCAGGCAACTTGATCTTGTCACCTTGCTTCAGTATCTCGAAGAGCTGTAAGGTGTCGTTGTCGTTGAAAGAGTAGACCTGCTTCTGCCTCAGTGCGGTTGGTGGCTTCTGAGTAGGGTCCGGTACACCTTTCAAGGTATTTACAGTCAGTGCCCGCTTCTTTTTCGGCTCACGCTTATTGTTGTTGTTGTTGATGATGGCGCGCTTTCCCTTGTCTTCGAAGGAAGGAAAGCTAACACCTAGAAGACGGGCATCGCTAGCTTTCATCTCAGCGGTTGTGGTGCCAATAATGAACGCGGTCCAATACGCATATTGGGTGGAGTCAACCCAGAGTTTGATTGGCGTTATATTCTTCCGGCAATAGTCCATTAGTACGGACTCAGGGATACCAGAAGGTAACCTCAGACATTCTTATCGGAAGCGCTCGATGAAGGCTCGAACTGTCTCCTTGTCGTTCTGGGTTATCTCCATGAGGGAAGACATGGTCATGTCCTTTCCACCGTCATAAAATTGGGAAAGGAAGAGACACATTAGATCCTCGATGGAAGATATGGAATTATCGGAGAGGCTACAGTACCAATCGTAGACTACCCCTTTTAGCGCCCCGATAAATAGGCTTGTGAGTATGGCATCCTCTTTTGGTAGAAGCCCCGTCATAGAGTGGAAGTAGGTCAGGTATTGATGGGGGGACTCCTTCCCATCAAATGGTATCAGTGACTATGGTTTGTACTTGGAAGAATAAACCACATTATTCTATTAGGAATGATGGGGTTGCCGGATCCTGAGCTTCTGGCGTTCCTCCTGTTTGTTTCTTACCCTAAAACGATCGTGCAAGTCCCTCACCATCTCGAATAATTCTTCAGTAGAGTTAGGAGCAGGTGATTGAGGCAAGGTACGATGTTCAACTCTTGAGGGAGCTGATACTTGGGGCAGAGTGCGATGGACCGTCCCTGAAGATACCCGCTAAGGGGGGTCATTCGATTCTCCATTAGCCCCTGGATCGGGACTGGTAGATATAGGGGCCCCTATCAATGGCTGGGCTATCAGGGTACTCCGGATCTCGAATATGACCTGAGTTAAGGAATGCATGGTGGTGGAAAGGGTTTTAAGGCCTTCTTCCAGAGTATTCATGCGGCACACGAGATGAGAGCCGAAGCATCTCCCTCTTCTTCCTCTCCAACCCCTGTCATGTAGACAGGCATGACGTGGGTTAAAGTGGATAGACTGGTCGACGCCTCACTTTCTTGTGGAAAGGTCGTCATATATGTTTCTTCTTCCGACCCATCAAGTTGGCTAGCCCCAGCCGTATCGGTGTCTGCTTCTTGGTAGATACCTTCTTATTAAAATGAAGGGTTATTGTGGACTGTCGGGG
This sequence comes from Iris pallida, assembly GCA_029216955.1. Taxonomy (NCBI): domain Eukaryota; kingdom Viridiplantae; phylum Streptophyta; class Magnoliopsida; order Asparagales; family Iridaceae; genus Iris; species Iris pallida. The sequence goes on from JANAVB010021398.1 coordinate 1,753,357, forward strand.
TTTGATCACCCCGGCCTGCGTCGTCGATGTAGCCTACATCCTTAACCGGGTACCCTGGAATACTTCGGTCGACGGAATTGTCACCATGTTTCTTTTCAGTCGGCCCTTGGATGAGCTTGCCGAAGCTGGGGGGTTAGTGGTGTTTGCTTTTATCCCGGGTATAGGAGAGTTGGAGACAACATGGCACGAGGCAACCAAAGGTTCTTATCACTCCCCAGAACAGAATACTGGCAAGTAGGGACGGACCAGGCCAGCTACGTATACCAAAGTACTCCAGTACTCCGAAATAACATATAAGCTGTATAGATGGGGGTTACTACTACAAGCCAACAGTGAATCCTAGGTCAAAATCCTAGATATCTTAATCACAGTCAAGTAAATAATGTACAAGGATATGATCGTCAGGCATATAAGACAGTAAAGCATTCCAAACTATAATATATAGATGATCATGAAGTTAGTAATACAAAATAAAGAACTAGCAAGACTAAGTAATACTTGATCAGCTCTAGCTGCAGTCTAGATATATATCATGTCTAAGCCTGTAGGCCAAAAAGTCCAAAACACAAGCTAAACACGTGCTCGGTGGCTAAACGCCTCAAAAGAATATGTACAGAAAATAGTGGGTAAGAGAAAGAACACCCACTCAAACCACCTGGTGCTCCGGGTGGCCACCATCAAGTGGAAGGTCTGGAAGATCCTCGGGCTCCTCAACTAATTCTGGTCAATGCAAAACCAGTAGGGTCAGACCCCCAATAGTAAGTACCACAAAGGAAGCCAAACTATGAACTAAAACTAGCATATAATTCATAATATCTCTAAGATAACGCATTAAAAGAGACTAGAATAATAATATGGTACCACAATGTATACGAAAGAAAACTGAAAACATATAAAGAAATGGTAAGTGAATATGTAGAATAAATAGGGCATATGAGCATGTGGTGAAGCCGAGCATGTAGTAGGAAGATTAGTATGTAAGGAATGACAGGAAGCTAAGTATTGCAAATAAGATAAACTGAGCAAGACTAGACTAGGCATGAATAGACTCCATCCATCAATCACGGCCAAGCAATGAGTACGGCTTGATACTAAAGCTAACTAGGGTTGTCATAATCCTAATTACTAACATATGCACGTTTAAGAAATCCAATTCCAGTTACCTGCCCTGCAGACTACCCGATTGATCCAGGCCAAAAGAAAAACAAGTATAGCAGACACACTGCAGTAAGATACACGCGTCTTAAAGAAATGCCTCACTCGACGGTGTGCTGGAAGAGTGCCAATCATGACAGATAGCTCCAAATTCCTAGTATAATATATATATATATATATATATATATATATATATATATATATATATAAAAGACCGAGAAACAAAGGGTGTAGGTAACCGGGAAAGTCTCACCTCCTAATGATCTAGATAATCATGCTAGTTGTATAGTTCGTAACATTTTCATTAGGATTCCGGGTGTGGCATTCCGCAGAATTCATCCTAGACACGAGACATGCAAGACTAGATAAGGCAAGCAAGATTGTGCACTACAACAAGCCACAATAAGACATGACAATATCAAGGCAAGAGTGCGCTACGACGAGCCACTATCAAGGAGCTAAACATGTACTGGAATCAAGAGTGCGTTATGACAGACCACTATCAAGCAAGCTACGAAAAGATATATTCAAGAGTGCACCATGATGGGCCACTATTAAATAAGTATTGAACATGGCATAGACTGTAAAGTATAATAAATCTGGGAGAGCATAGCAATACATAGTAAGTATAGAAGAACATATGAACATAAGCTAGTGTCAAGGATATATAAGGTGTAAAATCATTCTCTAAGTATACAAGGTCATCTAATAATGTTAAGAATTCATTACACTCGAAAAAAATCTCAAAAATGGACAGAACGGACAAAACAGTAAAAAAATAGCCCAAAACAGCCAAATTCGGTATACCGACGGTATACTGTGGGATACCGGCGGTATTTCGGCCAAAGACAGAAAGGTTTTGGACATAAAATTGGTATACCGTCGGTATACTTCAGAATTCCGTCGGAATTCCTATTATCTAGGCAGCAATAAAATTCTAGAATTTGTCAAAACTTGTTTCGGCCATAAAATTTTTATTGTAAATCCAAATTCAGATTTTGAAAAGTCAAAATCACATCCATTGTACATCTCTTGATAACGAGCAACCGGCCTTCAAATGGTCCTTCTTCCAAGACCGAGATGAGGTATTGCTCCATCTCAAAAATAGCAAGGAAAGTACCATTCTCGAGAACAGTACAACCTTCCCTGATGTAGGCCATAGCATACACATCAAATATAGGAGAAGAGGTACAGATATGAAGGCGGAGCTTCCATCACACAAAGACTCGTAGGCTCCTTCTCCACTTGGACGAGGCGACTGCCACTTCTTCTTCGAAGACCTCCACTATCCGCACACCATCTCTCCCAGACAGGGATTGAAGACTCAGCCCAGTCAGTCATTAGTAATATTATATTGCATAAATCTATCCATTGCCTAGGTCTTAAAAGGAAAAGACAGGAGGAGCATTGTATAAACGTTTAAGAGGTCGTTGCCAACAGACTTCCCTAAAGCCTTGCACACGTGCACCTAAAGCCTCCCCAAAGTATCTCTGCTCTCATGTGGATGCTACACAATAGCAGACACTGCAACCTATATCTCTGCCTTGATGCAGGACCGTAGCATCTTGATGCAGGACTGGAGTATCATTGATTGCATGCTCGATATCCCCCCCAGGGCATGAGACATTCTTCCTAACGCGTTGAGGACTCCCTACGTGCTTCTGTCTTTCACCTAGCCAAGATACCACAACCTACTATGTTGCAGCAAACGAAGCCTTCTTCAGTTGTTTTTTCTTCATTTCATTTTACCCCTTGACTGTAGTCCATTCATTAGTCTTCTCTACCCGATCTTACCGAAGAGAAGGCCGCACCTCTCCTTAAGTAATGACGATATATATATATATATATATATATATATATATATATATATATATATATATATATATATATATATATATATATATATATATATATATATATATATATATATATATATATATATATAAAAGGGAGATCGATTGCCGAAAACTGCCTATTAGCCCATGAGTTGGTTCGCGAGTTCAATAAACCAGGAGGTAGCAAGGGGTGTATCAAACTGGACCTGCAGAAAGCCTACGATATGGTGAACAGGGAGTTCATCTGCAAGGTACTGTATAGCATGGGATTTGCCGGATGGTGGGTCGACAGAATCAGAGAGTGCATAACAACTATATAAAAGAAGGTAATTAATGGGGACCAGATTCGACAAAAATTTAAAAAAAAAAAAAAAAAAAAATATATATATATATATATATATATATATATATATAAAAGGGAGATCGATTGCCGAAAACTGCCTATTAGCCCATGAGTTGGTTCGCGAGTTCAATAAACCAGGAGGTAGCAAGGGGTGTATCAAACTGGACCTGCAGAAAGCCTACGATATGGTGAACAGGGAGTTCATCTGCAAGGTACTGTATAGCATGGGATTTGCCGGATGGTGGGTCGACAGAATCAGAGAGTGCATAACAACTATATAAAAGAAGGTAATTAATGGGGACCAGATTCGACAAAAATGCGGAACGAGATAGAGACGAGCCCAAGTTTTGGACTAGCTAGCTTGAAAAAAAAATTAAAAACAATATTTTGTTGAGAAGTTTGGATTTTATTTATCTTTATTATTATTTGTTTGTTTTGGAAGGTTAGTTTGGATGATACTTTAATTGATGAGTTTTATTTGTTGGGAGGTTAGTTTAGATAGGAAGTTTATCTTCTTTACAATTATTTTGTGTTATCTTTGGTTGAGTGTATGGCTATAAATAGGCCAAAAACTTGTAGAAGAAATACAAAATGAATGAGAATAGAAATCCACTATAAACTTTGGTGAGGAAACTAAGAGTGAAGTGAGTTTTCTTCTCTGCTATTCTAAATACATTCTTGCTGACGTCTATGCCGAAGGACCCGTTGTCCTGTTTGGAGGAACACTCAAAGACTCTCCGAAGACGATGACGCAACGTTCACGAACCAACTTTTACGAAGCCAGTCAAATTCGGATCGAGTATGCTGTTCGCGAGTGGTGCGTACGGTCTTCTTCTTCGACACGGAGTTGTGCACCATATTCAAAGAGGTTCAAGTACGTGTTGAAGACCTATTCATCGTAGAACGAAGTTTGCACCTATCTCGAAGGCTTGCGACATAATCGCCCTCTTTCGCATAAGTCGTGCAATTTACTTTCAAAACCAATAACAATAACTATGTCTCCTTTCACCATTTTCTGTTTAATCATTACAAAGAAATTGCTCTATTTGATTAAATCAACTACAAATCTTAATTTTGGACATAGATTAGTTGAAGTTAAGTCTCCATCCCCCGTCAAATTGATATCAAAGTCTGATTAGGATTGTTTAAGCAGTTACGCAGCGGGAGAATTTTAAGTTCGAACATGAAAAATAATGAGATGTTTGATAAATTGTCTTCATTGATTTTAAACTCTAAAAAAGAAATACTAGCTGAACTTAATCCTAGATTCAATGCATTTGATGCTAGGATATAGACTTTAAATACTAAAGTCAACAAATGGAAGTAATGTATATATGCCCTTGAACAATCCTATCAAACTATCATGTGAGATCCATCTCACTCAGGAGTGACAACAACCATCCGTGGAATAAATTTATATACAAGACAACATGCTAGAGAGGGTCCTAGAAATGTCATGCACCCTACCGAAAGGCAAAACTCCGCTAATCCTGTACCACCTAGGAGAGAGCAACTTCGAGCTAGGACTCCCCATGATATCCATGACGATTCCGATGAGGACTATCGTCCAAGAGATCATACCTATAGATTTCGAGGTGATGATCCAAAGGCTTTATGCAATTAGTTGTCTAGCATAGACGATTATTTTGAGTGGTATGATATGTGTGACGAGAGATGCGTTCGATTTTCCAAAATGAAACTAACTGGTTCCGCTAGGATATGTTGGTCTTCAATTGAGAAGGACAAAGAGTGTCACGACCCACACCCGCTTTTCGGAATATGAGTACGTGCACAAGTCCAGCCTATGTTGCAGCGTCTGCAGTAGAATACTGTCTAGACTGCAATAAATAAGTTCTCATAAAATACTATCTTTATTTGCTCATTCACAAAATTAAATCAATATATAATATTCACAAAATTACATTTGAATAAAATACAATATCTCACAAATATTTAATACGACTACCAACACATCTATCTAATAGTCTCTAGGTTTGGCCTTCAAATACAGTCGTATCTCCCCTAAGGATCCCACGCACAGAGTAGCAAGCGACTATCTGAAAAATAGGTTTCCAGTCAGAAATAGAACGAGTACAATCCATGCATGCAGTTCTAAGTATATGATAACGACTATAAAAATAGTAAATAATAAATGATATACCTAGTGAATAAGCAAACTGTAAATCATGGCATAGAAAGTAAAGTGGAACAGTTAACATGAGATATGAGACGAATAAAACAACAAACAAGAAAACATAACCATGTACATGATTTGAAGTACATTGTTCAATATATGATCGGGCCTGGTCCACTACACCGTACGGTCTATATAGGATTTGCATCCTCACTGTATATATTGCATAAAAATAAAGCACGGTCTATTGGTCTGATCACATATCAACTTAGTACCTCTCCGTCCGAATCCTACACATGGATAAAGTTACACAATAAGTCACAAAATACGGTAAACAAACGTAATAAAATATGGTATCATGACTAAATCCATATGACACTAGCCTGTATAACGAACGTGTCAAGAATCAAATATGTAACACTAATTATTAAATTATAGTAATTAACAATATTAAAAAGAAACAATAACTATACTCGCATGGGGTCCTTAGCTGGTGAAATAGACAATCCCGTTTGGGTCCTGGTTGTTCATTTGTCTAGGGACGATATAAAGAACTCCAAATTCGCAAGAAAAGTAGGAAGCGTGATTAGTCGTGATCGGGAATTGATAATTGAAGAGAATTGTATAAATAAAAACATATAACTATTATAGAAAATTATTATAATATATTTGGAAACTATATTTCTTTATTAGTTATTTTAGAGAAATACTTAAAAATCTAAGAAAAATAGTTATAATATTTAAAAACTATATTGTATTAGACAAAATAGTTCTAGATAGCTATTTTTTAGAATATAGAAAAAGATGTTTTAGGTCAAAATTATAATTAAAAATACCATAAAATAATATAACAATAGTTTAGGGCTAAAAGCTAAAATTTAAACAGAATATAAATTAATTTTATAAAATTCTGGAAATTTAATATGTTGTATATCTTTGTGTCAGCTTTCTAAAACTTCAAACGGGTCGCAAATCGGAGTTTGAAATCTCTCAGAATCTCGAAAATCGTGCAACGTGTCGATTTTTGGACAACCGACACTCAAATAATTATCCAGAAATTTATACTCAAAATTTCAAAAAATAAATTATATATTTGGAAAAGTAACCTCGATACGCTTCTAAACAAAAAAACTAGAGGTCAAATGGAGTCCGAGTTTGGGAGTTATGGCCATTCGAAGTTGATACAACCTTTGAAAAGTGAGGCTGAATTTATAACGAATTTTGGGCTAGGTAGGACGAAAAAAGAGAGAAATTTTGAAAATGAAGGTAAGAAAGATGGATTTATTTCATAGATTCGATAAATATTTATAATGGCCAGCCATTAGTTAATTAGGATATGACTAGAATTCAATCAATAAGGATATGATTATGATTACCTAATTTGGATATGATTATGATTAGTTCAAATAAGAAATGATCTAAATAATAATAGACATGATTCCAAGGGGATTAGAATTTCTAATGGATAAACCTTCCCCCTTAATTTAAATTAATGCAAAATTTAAAATAATTCAAACTGATCGCAATCCATAGTGATTACAATAATAATAATTTAAAGTATTATTCTATATTATCAAATAATTCAAATCATAAGAATTCAAATCTAAATCAAATAAGCGATCAACATAATAACTTTATAATAATATTGGGTAAATTATAAAAAAAAAACCTCGTTAAATTGCCACATTTTGCATATAAAGACTTATTAGCCAAAATTAGCAAATAAAGACTCCCGCAATATATCACTTGTTCAAAATGGCCCCTACCGTCTGATAGACGTTAGAAACGGCCATTATTGATGTTTTTTTAAAAAATAAATACCTAAACTACCCTCCCCCTTCCCTACCAGCCCTCCTCCTTTTCCCTCCGTCGGCCAGCTCCCCATCCCCCTCCACCTCCTCCCCGCGCCTCCTCCCCGCCTCCCACCCCCGAAGAGAGAGAAGGGGGGAGAGTGGAGGAGGCATAATGGTCATCACAGTCCCAACTTAACTCCAGTTAACAGAAAGGGGATCATTTGAGCATAATTGAAACGTAATCGGTTATTCAAAGCAATGAGTCTTTAATTGCATTTTTCGTAGATCTAAGGGATTTTTTTTTTGCAATTTACCCAATAATATTTAATTTTAACAAAATAATTTAAATTATATAAATTTAAATAAATCAAGTAACTAATTATCATATTAATTTAAAATAAAAGTCGATGTCATCAAATATTGTTAAGTATATTTTTTTATAAATCCAAATCTTTATTTAAAATAAGTGGACAAACACTTTTATTATTTCAAAAATAATTATGATTTTAAAACCACTTTTAGAAATCAACTTTTGAAAGACCCAAAATGATAACAACATATTTTATATTTCAAATAATAAAATTCGAGAATAAATATCTTTTTTATAAAAGTAAATAGTATATTCAAACCATAAATATCCTTTTTATAAAAGTAAATAGTATATTAAAAACATTTAATTTAAAACTAGTTTTTCATAACAGAAATAATCACAAAATATCCTTTACAAAATTTTGACCAAAATTAATTTTAAACATAATTATTTAAATATATAAATAAAAAATAATTTAAAAAATCTGGGAAGAGGGTTTACAAATCTATCCACCTTAGAAAAATTTCGTCCTCGAAATTTAAGAATTATTATGATTGACGGACTTGGTTGATCGGTGAAAAGATAATAAAATTTATGATAAGAGAATATTGATCAAATATATGAAAAAAAAAATCTTTAATAAGAACATTGATCGACTCGGGTGGAAATGGAAGAAGTAATTAGATATGGCTTGGTCTTGGAATCTTAGGCTATAGTCTTGAACAAAAAGGTTTTATGATTTAATAGAAGAAAACCTATAAACAGAGCGTGACAAGGGTACGACACCTAACCTATTATCCCTCAATCCTATAAATAATTCCTCAATAATAATCATAAAGTTTTTCCTAATTCAATACCGTGATTCAGCAATCCTTAATATCATCTTATCACAACCCTTAATCCAAATTGATAATTATCTTCACAATCTAACTTCAAAAAATTATAAATTCCTCAAAATTCAAATTCAAAATTTTAAATCCAAAATTTAGACTTTTTAAAATTTAAACACTTCAAAATTTAAACTTTCACAATCTTCTTGAAATTTTAAAAAAATAAATATCCAAAATTTAAGTACTTCAAAATATAAATACTTCAAAATTAAAACTTAAATCTTTTCTGTAACAATCTTATCAAATTTCAAATTCAATAATATTCAAATCCTTATGTCAATTTAGTCGAAAATTCTTTCCTTTAAAGATAAAATCCACCTTACCTTAGCAATAAATTTATCAAATCACATAGAAATTTAAGCTTCAAGACATCAAAAGCTAGTAACATTAAAGACTAAATTCATCAATCAAAGACTCTACCCACCTTTGATTAAAGTCATTCTACCAAAGTGCAATATCATCACATGAAATAATTCAAAATTCATAAAATGGGGTATCTCAAAAGTCAACGAATATCACTATCTTAATCATGTAGCCTATGCAACAAACTTAACTACCCAAGTGTTTAAATCAAAATAAATCTATAGGTTACCCATGGTATAGCTAGTCCTAGGCCTAGTCTTTTTCCAAAAATCAAATCAATCTAATTGTGAATGAGCAATTCCTAGTCGTAGGCTTGCAGTAGCACGACTAATATAGGTACTACCACAAGTTCACATGATTTCCAAAAATTGACCTGCATAGGCCACCAAAAAAAATTTCACGACCCGCACCCGCTTTTCGGAATGCGAGTACGTGCGCAAGTCCAGCCTACGCCGCAATATCGGCGATAGAATACTGTCTAGCCCGCAATAAACAAGTGCTCATAAAATGCTATCTTTATTTGCTCACACACAAAATTAAATCAATTTACAATATTCACAAGATTATATTTGAATAAAATACAATATCTTATAAATATTGAATACAACTACCAACACATCGATCTAACTAGTCTCTAGGTTTAGCCTTCAAATACAGTCGTATCTCCCCCAAGGATCCCACGTATAGAGTAGCAAGCGACTATCTAAAAAATATGTTTCCAGTCAGGAATGGAACGAGTACAATCCATGCAAGCAGTTCCAAATATATGATAACGACTATAAAAATAATAAATAGTAAATGACATACATGATGAATAAGTAAACTATAAATCATGGCATGGAAAGTAAAGTGGAACAGTTAATATGAGATATGAGATGAATAAAACAAGAAATAAGGAAACATTACCATCTACGTAATTTGAAGTACACAGTTCAATAAGTGATCGGGATATTCCACTACACCGCACGGTCTACATAGGATTTGCATCCCCATTGTCTACATTGCATAAAAATAAAGCACGGTCTACAGGTCTGATCACATATCTATTTAGTACTTCCCCGTCCAACAACTACACATGGATAAAATCACGACAATAAGTCACAAAATACGGTAAACAAACGCAATAAAGTATGGTATCATGACTAAATCCATATGACACTAACCCGTGTAACGGACGTGTCAAGAATCAAATATGTATCACTATTCACGCAATTATAGTAATTAACAACATTAGGGAAAAACAAGAACTGTACTCGTCGGGGATGCTTAGTTGGTGAAACAGACAATTCCGTTTGGATCCAGATAGCTCATTTGGCTAGGGAAGATATGAAGAAGTCCAAATTCGCAAGAAAGGTAGGAAGCACGATTAGTCGTGATCGGGAATTGATAATTGACGATAATTTTATAAATAAAACATATAACTATTTTAGAAAATTATTATAATATATTTGGAAACTATATTTCTTTATTAGTTATTTTAGAGAAATACTTGAAAATCTAAGAAAAATATTTATAATATTTAAAAACTATATTGTATTAGACAAAATAGTTCTAGATAGCTATTTTTTAGAATATAGAAATATGGTTTAGGTCAAAACTATAATTAAAAATACCATAAAATAATATAATAATAGTTTAGGGCTAAAAACTACAATTTAAACAAAATATAAAATAATTTTATTAAATTTTAGAAATTTAATATGTTGTATATCTTTTTGTCAGGTTTCCAAATCTTCAAACGGATTGCAAATCGAAGTTCGGGATCTCGAAAATCGTGCAACGCATCGATTTTTGGACAACCGACACTCAAATAATTATCCAGAAATTTATACTCAAAATTTTAGAAAATAAATTAGATATTCGGAAAACTAACCTCGATGCTTCTAACTAAAAAAACTGGAGGTCAAATGGAGTCCAAAGTTGGGAGTTATGGCCATTCGAATTTGATACAACCATTGAAAAGGGAGGCTGAATTTATGACGAATTTTGGGCTAAGTAGGACGAAAAAGAGAGAAATTTTAAAAATGAGGGTAAGAGAGATGTTTTTGTTTCATAGATTCGATAGATATATTTAATGGCTATCCACTAGTTAATCAGGATATGACTAGAATTCAATCCATAAGGATATGATTATGATTACTTAATTTGGATATTATTATGATTAGTTCAAATAAGAAATGATCTAAATAATAATAGACATGATTCCAATAGGATTATAATTTCTAATGGATAAACCTCCCCCCTTAATTTAAATTAATGCAAAATTTAAAATAATTCAAACTGATTACAATCCTATAGTGATTACAATAATAATAATTTAAAGTATTATTTTATATTATCAAATAATTCAAATCATAAGAATTTAAATCCAAATCAAATAAGCGATCAACATAATAACTTTAGAATAATATTTAATGTTAACAAAATAATTTAAATCATATAAATTTAAATAAATCAAATAACTGATTATCATATTAATTTGAAATAATAGTCGATGTCATCAAATATTGTTAAGTATATTTTTTTATAAATCCAAATCATTATTTAAAATATGGACGAACCCTTTTATTATTTCAAAAATAATTATGATTTTAAAACCATTTTTAGAAATCAACTTTTAAAAGACCCAAAATGAAAACAACATATTTTATATTTCAAATAAAAAAATTCAAGAAAAAATATCTTTTTTTTATAAAACTACATAGTATATTCAAACCATTTAATTTAAAACTAGTTTTTGATAACAGAAATAATCACAAAATATATTTTATAAAATATTTCGGCCAAAATTACTTTTAAACACAATAATTAAAATATATAAATAAAAAATAATTAAAAAATATGGGAAGAGGGTTTATAAAGAGCGCTTAGGCAGAGTCTCTATAGACAAGTGGATAGAGATAAAAGAGATGCTTTATGAAAAATACCTCCTACTATCCTATGGAGACCATCTCATAGACCAAATGGCCATATTTCGTCAGGGTAACCTGTCAGTATATGATTAGGTTCGACGAATTGATGTCTCATTGTGAGATCGTTGAGTACCCCCGAGTCGTGCTCTCATGATTTTGATCTGGCTTGAGATCTGAATTTAAACATAAAATTGGACCTTTGAAGGTGACTACTGTAGAAGATGTCTACTAAATAGCATTCAAATTTAAGCAATATCAAAAGGTCTTCAACAACAATAAGTCTTACCAACAAAAGGACCAACCTAAACGGCAGTATAAATAGCCCACTAAGCCACGTACGACTGTTGATAAAAAAAACCTCTATGATTGAGGGTAAGGGACCCAAGTGCTACAATTGTCAAAGTATTAGATACTTTGCCCATCAGTGTCCCTCTAGGAACTTGCACTTGGGTAGGGAGTCAAATGACTCGAGGGATGACTCAGAGACTGAACTTAAAGAAGACCCCCCGAGAGTTAATGACAGAGATAATGATTATGAACTTGATTTAACCTCCTTAACTGCACCCTTACATGTGGGCATACACATGCTCGCTACACCTGTAGGTAGGGTAGACTGGAAATACAATCATATTTTCCACACCTTCATCAAAATTAACAAAAAAATTTGTAAGCTGATGACTGATGGAGGAAGTTGTGTTAACGGTGTTGCCAAGACGACTTTAGAGAAGATAGGACTTAAGGCCGAGAAATACCCCGAGTCCTACAATGTTAATTGGGTTGACAAGACTGCACACTCTGTAGATGCCTGGTTCCCATAAACTTTTCTTCGTCTTATGAAGATAGCATATTGTGTGACGTCCTTCCTATGGATGTTGCGTATATTTTATTGGGAAGATCGTGGCTTTATGAACTAAATGTTACTAATTTTAGGAAGAGCAACATGTATATATTCACTCATGAAAATAAAAAAGGTGGTGTTGTATTCGTCTAAACCCAAGGAGTTCCCAATTGGGCCCAAGCCCGAACCAAAAACGTCTAAAGTGAGCAAGAGAGCGAGCCACCTAGTGAACAAAAAAGATTTTATCCATGAGAGCAAGGAGGAGGGACTTATATATGCTATTATCGCCACTAGTCTTGCACCTACTAGTGATATTGTAGACCCCCCAATATTTGTCAGGTCTTAGTTGATTATAGTAACATTATGCCAGAAGACCTACCTGACGAACTTCCTCCTTTGAGACATATCCAACGTGCCATAGACAGTGCCGGGGTCCACCTTACCTAACTTGCCTCATTATAGAATGAATTCTACAGAACGCGCAGAGCTTAGACGCCAAGTAGATGAGTTGTTATGGAAGGGCTTTATTCGTGAAAGCTTGAGTCCTTGTGTCGTTCATGCACTACTCACTCCCAAAAAAGACAGCAGTTGACGGATGTACGTAGATACTCGTGCCATCAATAAGATAACCATCATGTATAGGTTCTCCATTCTTCAGCTTGATGGCCTTTTTGACATTAGCAGGCGCTAGTAACTTTTTCAAGATAGATCTACGTAGTGGTTATCACCAAATTCGCCTTCGCAAAGGTGACGAGTAGAAGACCACATTTAAGATAAAGGATGGGTTATATGAGTGGATGGTCATGCCATTTGGTTTCCAACGCCCCTAGCATGTTTATGAGGGTTATGACCAAAATTTTGCGCCCTTTCTTAGGACTCTTCGTAGTCGTCTACTTTGACAATATTCTCGTGTTTAGTCGAATCCAAAGGGAACATATCTTTCATTTGACACAAGTTTTGGATGTGCTCCGAAAGGAGAAGTTATTTGTCAATTTTTTAAAAAAAGTTCCTTTATGACCTCCTTTGTCCAATTCTTAGGCTTCGTCGTGTTCAGTGAGGGCGTCTTAGCGGACCCTGACAAGGTTAAAGCTAATAGGGATTGGCCTGCTCTTATGACTATATTTGAGGTCCGGAGCTTTCATGGATTGGTCACATTTTATTGGAGATTTTTCAAGGGATTTAGTGCCATTATGGCTCCTATTACCAATTGCCTTAATAAAGGAGAGTTTGTATGGACTAAAGTTGTGGTAAAAGCGTTCATAGAAATCAAAGAGAAGTTGACCTCTGCTCCGGTCCTTCATCTCCATGAGTTCTCAAAAGTCTTCGAAGTAGCTTTTGATGCTTCGGGCATAGGTATATGTGGCGTGTTGAGCCAAGAGGGCCATCCAATAACTTATTTTAGTGAAAAGTTGAATAAGGCTAAACAATGTTACTCAAACTATGACCGAGAGTTTTATGCTTTCGGACAGAGTTTACGATATTGGCGTCACTACCTGCTTCCAAAAGAGTTTGTTTTATTTTCAGACCATCCGACCCTACGCTATTTGAGATCTCAAAAGAAGCTTGGGCCTCAATTTGCTAAGTGGGTGGAATTCACTTAAGAGTAAACCTTTCCCCTCAAGCACTGTGCAGGAGTTGAGAACAAACACGCTGATGCATTGAGTAGGAAATTATATACATTGCGGTCAGTGAGTATTCAAGTCATTAGATTTGACCGTATCATTGATGAGTATCCTACTTGTCGAGACTTTAGTGAAATCTATACTAAATTTTATAGAGATCCCTTTGCTTCCATTGATGGTTTCACTACAGTCAATGGTTTCCTGTTTAGGGGAAACCGGCTATGCATTTCCTCTACTTCCCTCAGAGACTTCTTGACTTGGGAAATGTATGTTGGCGGCGCTGCGGGACATTTCGGACGAAATAAGACCATCCTTTTGGTTGAGGATGGATTTTATTGGCTGAGCCTTAAGCGCGATATCGCTAGAGTAGTTGCACACTGTTGTACTTGTCAGATGACGAAGGGTAGGAAGAACAACACTGGCTTGTATACTCTTTTACCCGTTCCTTTCACCCTATGGCGGGACATTAGCATGGACTTTGTATTAGGTTTGCCACGTACCGTATGGAAGCATGACCATATTTCTATTATAGTGGACCATTTTTCTAAGATGGCACATTTTATTTCCTGCAGTAAAACGAGTGATGCATCACATTTAGCGAGCCTATTCTTTAGGGATGTTTGGAGGTTGCATGGGTTGCTTAAGACTATCATGTCTGATAGGGATGTTAGATTCATGAGCTATTTCTGGAAGACACTTTGGAAAAAGCTTAATACGACGCTTTAGTTCTCAACTGCTTATCACCCGCAGATGGATGGTCAGACTAAAGTGGTCAATAGGAGTCTAGGCAATTTGTTGAGGTGTTTAGTTGGTGATCACCTAGCTACTTGGGACCTTATATGGCAGAGTTGCATACGTTCGGTCAATAGGTCTACAGGATTGAGTCCATTTGAGGTTGTCAATGGAGTCAAACCTAGATCTTCGACCCAGACCTCTAGGAACCCAGTCTAGCGCCTCTACCGAGACTTTTGCACAACATATCCATGATCTACATATTAAAATTAGTAGAAGATTAGCTGTGAGCAATAATTTGTATAAATTGGCAGCTGATGGTCACATAAAATTGTAGGAAGTTGCTATTGGTGATGAAGTACTTGTACGAGTGAGACTGGAGAGGTTCCCTCGTGGAACTGTGAAAAAGTTGCCTGCCAAACAGACATGTCTTTATCGAGTTCAAGGAAGGATCGGTTCAAAATCATATGAGTTGGACATTCCATAATTTACGGGAATTAGTCCCGTGTTCAATGTGGAGGACCTAACGTTATTTCATGAGCCTATGGCATATTCGTTCTATGATTCTGATTTTACAGGTTCGTCCGGTTTACCATTGACAGGTGGGCAGCCTGATACCGTGTCTGAACCAGTAATACCGCCTCTACTGCCGTCACCACATTGGAGGCACATGAGACTTGAGATTGAGGATGCTATTGATGACACAATAGTTTCCACTATAGATGGAGGCTACCAGCACTTCCTAGTACGTTGGCATGGACGACCATAGTCTAATTTCTTATGGTTGACTATGAATGAGCTCCATAAGCTAGACCCAGATGTATTGATAGAGTATCTTCAATGTCATTCCCCAGGTGGTGAATCTTCTAAGTCGAAAAGAGTTGATGGGGACCAGATTCGACTAAAACGTAAAATGAGACAGAGACGAGCCAGAGTTTTAGACCAGCTAGCTTGAAGAAAAATTTAAAAATAATATTGTTGAGAAGTTTGGATTTTATTTATCTTTATTATTATTTGTTTGTTTGGGAGGTTAGTTTGGATGATACTTTAGTTGAGAAGTTTTATTTGTTGGAAGGTTAGTTTAGATAGAAAGTTTATCTTCCTTATAATTATTTTGTGTCATCTTTGGTTGAGTGCATGCTATAAATAGGGCCAAAAACTTGTAGAAGAAATACATAATGAATGAGAATAAAAATCCATTATAAACTTTGGTGAGAAACCTCAGAGTAAAGTAAGTTTTTTTTCTCTGCTATTCTAAATACATTCTTGCTGACATCTTCGCCGAAGGATCCGCTGTCCAGTTTGGAGGAACACTCAAAGACTCTCCGAAGACGATGACGACGACATCCCCGAACCAATTTCTACGAACCCAAGTCAAATCTGGGTCGAGTATGCTGTTCGCGAGTGGCGCATACGATCTTCTTCGACACGGAGTTGTGCACCATATTTAAAGAGGTCCAAGTACGTGCTTAAGACCTATCCCTCATAGAACGAAGTTTGCAGCTATTTCGAAGGCTTGCGACATAATCGCACTCTTCCGGGTAAGTCATGCAATTTACTTTCAAAACCAATAACAATAACTAGGTCTCCTTCCACAATCTTATATTTAATCATTACAAAGAAATTGCTCATTAATTAAATCTATTACGAATCTTAATTTTGGACTTGGATTAGTTGTGCAGAGGGCCGTGTGCATGATCTCCAACTCGACCAGCGTCGCGAAGGTGTTCTCCCGTATCGACCAAAAGTTTGATCTCATGTACGCGAAGCGCGCGTTCGTGCACTGGTACGTGGGCGAGGGCATGGAGGAAGGAGAGTTCTCGGAGGCCCACGAGGATCTTGCGGCGCTGGAGAAGGACTACGAGGAGGTCGGGGCCGAATCTGCTGAGGGCGAGGAGGGAGATGAGGGCGAGGAGTACTGATAAGGGAGCTATGAGCTTTGCTTGTATTCTCCTGTTTGCCTGTTCCTTGGACTCCCCTGTTTGTTGTGTGTTGAATGTTTGTGTGTTTGCAACTGCCTTTAAGCACTCTCCCTATGATGATATGTGTTGGATGTTTCAAAGAATGTTACAACTTCTTGATGTTATATATATATATAAAAACATGGAATACGACCACTAGATACTATGTTATCCCAAGAATAGATTTTCTAGGGCCTAATGTTCACGTAAAATCCATCGGTTAATGCCAAAGGTTTAGCAATCAATTTATCCTTCACACTTTATAGCACGATGATGGGGTTATGTGGTTAGTGGACGGGACTCAAGGGGGGCAGCTCCCTTCATGGGACTCGGGGGCGAACCCCCCAAATTCTAAAACAATATTTGGATACCGGGGCTAAGGGACAATGGGTATGCACTAGTAAATATTTTGGGAAAGGCTAAATGTTCACACAACGAAACGACTCACAAGTTTGAAGGAAACCTAGGTGTCGCACTTAAATCCTTACTTACACCTTAGTATTTTATTGTTTATCCCCAATATAAATCCAACCTCAAATCAATGCTAAAATCCATCACATTAATATAAAAGTCATCATGAAAATCAATAGAAAACTGAAATTAAGAACGACATAACAAAGCAACAAATTAGGATCTAATAAATGCAAGAAAACTCAATTTACTCTCAATGGCTAGATGCTCTTGCCTTGAAATCCTATGCTCATAGCACTAGGTCTTCAAGTCCTCCTCCTAGGTGGGTTTAAAAAGAATAATATTAATCTTAAGACCAGCTCTTAACTATTAGGGCACTCCTAAGGTTGGCTCAAGAAAGGGGAAAGTGAAGTGGAGAAGATGAGAGAGAGAGAGTGAAAGGAGTAAAAAAGAGAGGGATGGGGGTTTATAGGGAGAGAGAAAGATTCGGCTGGTTTGGGGAGCCATTAGATGACTGATAAGTCATCAATGCCCCCACCCAATGATAGCCCCTCTCTTAAAATATATTGCCCAATAGGCAAGTGAGGAATCCAGTCAGCACTTCTAACGGGCTCAGTAGCCTGTAGATACTATCAAAATTTTGATAGTATACTAACAAAATATTGTTAGCTTTTGTTTGCTCGAGAAAATTCTTATTTTAGGTCTTTGGGTATACTAGTCTATATACGGGGCCTAGTATTGGTCCATGATACCAAGGGACTATCTAGTGGTATAGGATAGTATCATATATAATTATCTTGCCAGAAACTGAAAACGAAAATTAGAATCAGGTTACATAAGTCAGTTAATCAGTTTAGACATGTCGATTGCTTTACGGAAGATCTGTCCGTACTGCTCTCGATACTCTCACTTAATATAAATAACAAAATACATGGATCTAGTATCATATATATATACTAGAAAAACAAGTACATGTGGTACTGGATACAAGATAAACACAAGGATACATGATACATTAAAAAAATGCTCGTAGAAATATATAAAATTAGAACAAATTGAGTGTAAAAATTAAGGAAAATTCGAGGTCGAGCCCTTGTATTGAGGAAGATGTACTTGCCTCCTTGCGTGGGATGCAACCAGTCGATCCATAATAGAATGTCATGCTCGTATCTACCTCCAGTCTGACCTATGGCATATGACTTGGTCCCTCGACTCTCGAGCTCGCAGAGAGCATATGGGAAAAAGTGAAGAAAGATGAGTGTTAGTGCCAGGACACACTTTTCGATAGAAAAACTGAGAAAATAAAATAATTATAAAAATAACGTTTTAATGCAACACTTCAAAGAAGGTGCACAGCAGAGATCCTAGGAGGATTCTAGATTACGAGAATCTAAAAAGATTTCGTAATCAGTAGCAAATGATAGTAGCACTTCTAAACAGAAGGTACGGATCGATATGCAAACAACAGCAGCAAAGATGACAGGCGATAGATGGATAATGGCCTGCTGGGGTGAATGATCACCGTTGCTCAAAGCTATATTCGCCCCACACGAATAGCTTCCAGGAACCAGCAAGTTCGTCGGAGAACATTGGAACACTCCTGCTCTTCTGACTCCTGTGCAAAAGCAACGCTAGTGCAACGCTTCTCTTCTCTCTCATAGCTTCTGTTTACTTATGCTAAGAAACACTTGTAAACTCTTACAACTTTCTGTATTAGCCTCTGTACTCATCCCTGTGAGAGAGAATAGACCTTTTATAGGCCTGAGTTGTAACTGCCCGGTTAGCATAATGTTCGGGACATGGTAAAAACTACTCCGAACGTACAGTAATCGCTCAGATCATGCACAGGCATGATCTGATGCATGTTGTGCACCTCGTGCACCCTGTGCGCCTTGCACACCGCGCACAATGAGCCATTTGCGCCACTTGTGAGCCCTGCGAGCCCTGCGTAACCCGCGTAACTGAGCGCACAATTGGGCGCACACCTGGGTGCGCACCTGGTCGCGCTTGTAAGCCTACTTCCCAATTTTTTTTTTTGATTATGATTTACCATATGGCCATTCGAAGTTATTTTTGGGTCCTAATATTTTATTTAGGTTCTAGAACCTCAAAAACTATTTTCTAGATTTTGTGGATTTTTTTTAGAATTTCCTGGAATTACTTTGATAATAAAATATAGGAAAAACCTATTTTCTAGGACTTCTGGAATTTATTGTGCTAGCCTAAGAGCAAATATTGACCCCAAATATTTTTCTAGGGTTCATTATGCTATTTTATATTTTCTAGATTTTTTTCCATAATTTTTGGCAATATTTAAGTATTTATTTATTAAGGTTTATATATATATTTTTAATGGCTTCCAATATTTATTATGAGGCCATTTAGGACTAATATGAGGTAAACATTTTTATTTATATTCTAGAAGGTTAAATATATTTTCTGTAATTTTCTATAATTTTTTTAGCAATTTTTAGGATTTAATTTGGATTTATTTGGCATTGGAATGATTTTTTAAATCATTACTGGAAATTATTTACCCAGTCAACTGTCCTGTCAGCACTGCCAGGCCCACCTGTCAGCCGCTGGGCCGAACGGGGCGGGCCTAGCTGTCAGCTGCGTCAGCAGCTGACTGTGCACGGCTCAAGCTGACTCAAATACGGCTGAGTCCCAAGCAGCATCGAAATCTGGCCGTCCGCTTAAGAGCGGGGCCGACGAGTTGCTGACACGTGGCATGGAGCCACGTCTTCGAACCGCCTCTGAGCCGGCTTCCCTTTATATATATATATATATATATATATATATATATATATATATATATATATATATATATATAACGTTTGTGCTCAGAAACCCTAGATTATAGTTTGGCCGACTTTTGGAGTTTGATCCCGGTGATTCCCCGACTTCCCGAGGCGATTGCCCTCAATTTTGACTCTCCTTTTTGTGTACTATTTTTTTTTCTGATTCGTATCAAGGTAAACTTTCTGAATATATAATTTATTTTTGAATATATTATTCCTAAATTTCTGGAGAATTCGTAGAGTATCGGTTGTCGGAAACTTGACACATTTTGGTGTTTTCGAGATTTCGGTAGGACCGGAAATCGAAATCATGAACCGTTTGAAGTTTCGGAAAGCTAACACAGAGCTTTACGACATATAATTTTTCCAAAAATTATTTCGTTCATCTAGTATTTTAGTTATTCTGTTGAACTCAGAATTGATTGGTTGATCACCGTTTTGGTCACGATTAGCCATAACGGCGATACCTTTTGACCAAAGCGTGATTTTGCGGCATGGTTGATTCTAGTGCACTCATGGCGCTGAAATCTACCAAGTTGCACTTTCAAAATTTAGAGTTCATGATGTTTGACTAGATAGTCAATGGCACGTCTCGATTTGCGTGCCATGGTTTCCAAAATTGGAAACATAAATTTTTGTGGCCAAAACTTCCTTGTTTAGATGATATTTTAGATTATTATTGGTTAAATTATGTTTTTAAGTAATTTATTTCAGAATTAACTATTAATAGATTCAATTAGCTACTTATTTTATGAATTTATAACTAGAACCTTAAAATTGATTTATGGTTTTCGTGCATGGTTCGTGGTACGATGTATGTTATAGATTGACCGCTTCTAGATCAGCGTTCCTCGC
Organism: Iris pallida; assembly: GCA_029216955.1. Taxonomy (NCBI): domain Eukaryota; kingdom Viridiplantae; phylum Streptophyta; class Magnoliopsida; order Asparagales; family Iridaceae; genus Iris; species Iris pallida. The sequence continues at coordinate 1,774,312 of JANAVB010021398.1, forward strand.
ATCCTTAACTTGTGACTATGGTTTGTGCAAGGATTCAGGGAAGTACATTATTGCATTTGTGTTTTAGTTCATTATAACGTTTACTCTATAGTTTCCTTGTTTGATATGCCGTTGAGACATTGCTTAATATTTCGTTGAGACACGATTGTGACACCGTAGTTATTGTATCCTTCTTAGTGTATCATTGTCCGTTATTGATTTTTAGAGAGTCGAGAGGGGGAAATACTCAGTAAGTACGTGAACAAACCTAACTATTTTGATTGTGGATAGCTAAGTCATACACCCCACGTATGAGTTAGCCGTACCCTATTATTGTGGATAGCCATCGTATGATGTGCCGTATTAGCCCAGTCGTTCACGTATTAAAAGGTATTTCACACACACATAGTTGTTTCCACTGTTCCTTTATCTAGTTCCCGTCCTGCTAGATCATATCTTACTTGTTTATATCTTGCTAGTTCATATCCTGCTAGTTCGTCTCTTGCTAGTTGTCTATATGCTCTTTGCCATTATTGTTTCTCATTGTTCTAACTTATTTTGTGCTAACAACATTAAATGCAATATGGTTGTACTCTGTTCTTTTCCTGACTGGATCGTTGTTATAGGTGAGGTTGACGTGGCTACTCTTGCGCTATGGACCATATGAGGGGGAGATAGAGACTCGAAGGCTAAACCATAGAAAACTAGTTAGTTGCGTGGTAGTTTTCTATAAATGTAAAAGCTTACATTCTTCTTCAAATGTAAAACTTCTATATTTTGTAAAGTTGATTTAGTTGTTGTGAATGAGCAGTTAGTATTTATGAGCACTTTATTTATTGCGTGCTAGACAGCGTACTACCGCCGATACCGTGGCGTAGGCTGGACTTGGACACGCACTCGTATCCCAAAAAGCGGGTGCGGATCGTGACAAGTTTTTATGGTGGCCCATGCAGGTCGTTTTTGCAAAAGATTGTGAACTCGTGATAGTACTTAAGTTAGTCGTACTATTGCGAGCCTGCGACTAGAAAAATGCTTATTCACAACTAGGACTAATTTAATTTTAGAGAATGACTAGGACTAGGAGTCCCTTATTCAATTTGACCCTTGGGTAGTTAAGGTTGCTAATTAGGCCATGTGATTTAGCCAATAATTTATTGAATTCTAAACCCTATTAGATATTTGATACGATGTTAGGATCAAAGGTGGGTAGACTATTCGCTTAGTAAGTGAGGCCTTCATAGAATTCAATTCCTAATTTTGATCATTTGTGCCATTTTATCTTCTACCTTCTCTAAACCTCGTTTTATTTTCAAAACTATTTTGCGATCATTTTATTTTCAATTCCTAATCTTGGTTCAATTATCTATACATTAATTTAAGTCGTCTTCGTTCATTTTGTGATTGTTTTGTTTTTAAAACTGATACTTTTATTCAAGGACAGATGCTTACATTTTTATCATGATCGACTTGTTTGAATTTATAGAAGTTTCTTTGAAATTCTTATGGATATAGTTGAAATTTTTTTGACGACTTTCAATGGTAAGGCAGACGCGCACTGTCCCTTTTTATTTGAATTATTGATACTGCGGACACTGCAGTCAGCAGTGCACTGCGTGGCATGACCCCTAAGTTGAAATAATTTCAAGTAAGCGTAGGTTGTCAAATATTACTAAAATTATATCCTAGTTGCATTATTTGATCCTTTGATTTATTGTGTCAACATTGGATAGAGTTGATAGAGTGTTCGATACCATATTATATTTGAGCCATGATACTAAGGTTTACTACAGCCAGATGTACTCTGGCGGGGCATAAATTTTCAAAAAAGTGACTTCATGTATACATATGGTTTTTGAATATTATAGAGACTACATCCTTCCGACATATGACTATTGATTTATTTCTTATTCTTTTCCTTTATTTTTTAAACATTTTTATCTTATCCTTCTATTTTTGGAATATTATTTGGCTCCTAGCAATCTTTAAAACCTATTTGATTTTCTTCTGCTGGATTTCTAATCTTATCTAGATGTTGATTCTTAATCGTATCCTTTGAAATTTCGAGGATAAAATTTTTCTAAGATGGGTAGATTTGTAAGCCCACTTCTCAATTTTTTTAACTTGATTATGATCTACCATATGGCCATTTAGGATTATTTTTGGGACCCAATATTTTATTTAGGTTCTAGAACCTCAAAAACTATTTTCTAAATTTTCTGGATTTTTTTTGGTATTTTTTGGAATTACTTTGATAATAAAATATAGGAAAAACATATTTTCTAGGACTTCTGGAATTTATTGTGCTAGCCTAAGAGCAAATATTGACCCCAAATATTTTTCTAGGGTTCATTATGCTATTTTTATATTTTCTAGAATTTTTCCATAATTTTTGGTAATATTTAAGTATTTATTTATTAAGGTTTATATATTATTAAAGGCTTCCAAATATTATGAGGCCATTTGAGACTAATATGAGGTAAAACATTTTTATTTACATTCTAGAAGATTAAATATATTTTCTGTAATTTTCTACAATTTTTTTTAGAAATTTTTAGGATTTAATTTGGATTTATTTGGCTTTGGAATGATTTTTAAATCATTACTGGAAATTATTTACCCAGTCAACTACCCTGTCAGTACTGCCAGGCCCACTTGTCAACCGCTGGACCGAGCGGTGCGGGCCTAGCTATCAGCTGCATAAGCAGCTGACTGTGCACGGCTCAAGCCGACTCAAATACGGCTGAGTCCCGAGCAGCATCGAAATCTGGTCGTCCGCTTAAGAGCGGGGCCGACGAGATGCTGACACGTAGCATGGAGCCACGGCTTCGAACCGCCTCTGAGCCGGCTTTCCCCTTTATATATATATATATATATATATATATATATATATATATATATATATATATATATATATATATATCGTTTGACATCAGAAACCCGAGATTATAGTTTGGCCGACTTTTGGAGTTTGATCCCGGTGATTCCCCGACTTCCCGAGGCGATTGCCGTCAACTCCGACCTCCTTTTTGTGTGCTATTTTTTTGGGATTCGTATCGAGGTAAACTTTCTGAATATGTAATTTATTTTTGTATATATTATTCCTAAATTTCTCGAAAATTCGTAGAGTGTCGGTTGTCCAAAACTTGACACGTTTCGGTGTTTTCAAGATTTCGGGAGGACCGGAAATCAAAATCATGAACCGTTTCAAGTTTTCGAAAGCTAACACAGAGCTCTATGACATATATTTTTCCAAGAAATTATTTCGTTCATCTAGTATTTTAATTATTCTGTTGAACTCAGAATTGATCGATTGTTCACCGTTTTGGTCACGATTAGCCATAACGGCGATATCTTTTGACCAAAGCATAATTTTGCGGCAAGGTTGATTCCAGCGCACTTGTGGCACTGAAATCTACCAAGGTGCACTTTCAAAATCTAGAGTTCATTATATTTGACTAGATAGTCAATGACACGTCTTGATTTGTGTGCCATGGTTTTCAAAATTGGAAACATGAATTTTTGTGGCCAAAACTTCCTAGTTTAGATGATATTTTAGATTATTATAGGTTAAATTAGGTTTTTAAGTAATTTATTTCAGAATTAACTATTAATAGATTAGTAACCCAATTAGCTACTTATTTCATGAATTTAGAACTAGAACCTTAGAATTGATTTGTGGTTTTCGTGCATGGTTCGTGGTACGATGTATGTTATAGATTGACAGCTTCTAGATCGACGTTCCTCGCATCCTCGACTTGTGACTACGGTTTGTGCAAGGATTTAGGCAAGTACAGTATTACATTTATGTTTTAGTTCATTATAACGTTTACTCTATAGTTTCCTTGTTTGATATCCTGGTGAGACATTGCTTGATATTTCGTTGAGACACGATTATGACACCGTAGTTATTATATCCTTCTTAGTGTATCATTGACCGTTATTGATTTTTAGAGAGTCGGGAGGGGAAATACTCAGTAAGTACGTGAACAAACCCAACTATTTTGATTGTGGATAGCTAAGTCATACACCCCACGTATGAGTTAGCCGTACCCTATTATTGTGGATAGCCATCGTATGATGTACCGTATTAGCCCAGCCGTTCACGTATTAAAAGGTATTTCACACACACATAGTTGTTTTCATTGTTCCTTTATCTAGTTCCTATCCTACTAGATCATATCTTACTAGTTTATATCTTGCTAGTTCATATCCTGCTAGTTCATCTCTTGCTAGTTGTCTATATGCTCTTTGCCATTATTGTTTCTCATTGTTCTAACTTATTTTGTGCTAACAACATTAAATACAATATGGTTGTACTCTGCTCCTTTTTTGACTGGATCAATGTTATAGGTGAGGTTGACGGGCCAACTCTTGCGCTATTGACCATACGAGGGGGAGATAGAGACTCGAAGGCTAAACCATTGAAGACTAGTTAGTTGTGTTGTAGTTTTCTATAAATGTAAAAGCTTACATTCTTCTTCAAATGTAAAACTTCTATATTTTGTAAAGTTGATTTAGTTATTGTGAATGATCAGTTAGTATTCATGAGCACTTAGTTTATTGTGGGCTAGACAGCATACTACCGTTGATACCGCGACGTAGGCTGGACTTGGACACACACTCGTATCGTAAAAAGCGGGTGTGGGTCGTGAAAGCGCCACTGAGCACGCATCTTGAGCCACGCAACCTAGGACGCGTGCACCTGGCCACACCACTGGGTGCGCAACCTGGGCCGTGCACCCTGGGCCGTATGCACCTGGCCGCGCAACCTGGGCCGCTCAACCGGCTGTGCAAGTGGCTTGCGTAACAAGCGCAACTTAAGCTCGCTATGCGTCTAGCGACGATGCTGACGTGCTAAGTACAAAGTGTGCTAACAAAATGCCATATTACGCCTCATGAGTCCGAGTTCGTGTCCGAGTCCGAGTCTGAGTCCGAGTCGTTAAGCCCCTACGGGGCTTAGCTCTAATGGAAATAAGTTTCCCGAGAGCAAAAAGCATGAATGCTTCATTGTTGATTTAGCCTTTTTTCCATTAGAAAAATATCCCCACATGGCACACCCGTGTGTACCTTCACACCACATGTGCATCTCTAAAAGAGCATAGCTAATATATAGAGATACAACTCCTTTGGCCTAGCCGATGTGGGACTAAAGTTTCCAACACAAAAGGCCAAAACCCAACAATCTCCCACGTATCTCTATATATGGGTATAAGTGTTCCCCTACAGTAACTATCCATCATGCATTAGGAGAGATGTCGCTGACGACTTTAATCTTCCCGCATGGGTCAAATAACAGACTATAATACAAGAATGGACTAAGCCTTGAATTCTGCACCATAGCTGAAATTCTTTCCACTCACATAATATAGTTACATGTGCTTCTGGCTACACATTAAAGGCCCTGTGCCAGCCTGATTTCAGTGTATAATTTTGGGCATCTACAAGTTTACCCTCAAAAGACGGCCTGATATCTCTTGGTCTATACACTATAGGTGAGTTCATTTTTAAAGAGACACGACATGAATCGCTTTGCGCTTCTCTTGCGGTGCTACGCCACTATGATATGGCTTAAAGCCGAGGCCTTACCCCGTAACGGGAACCTCTTCGTAGTGTCATACTACTATAGCATGAGGTCACTGCCTCTTTGTAGTGCCAAACTACCCAGAATGAAGCCTTAGGCTCCCTTGCGGTGTTACGCCGCAACGACATGGCTTACAAGGCCGAGGCTTTATCCCTAATCGGGTACCTCATCGTGGTGTCGTGCCACTGTAAAATGAGGAACTCCTCCTGTTTGTAGTGCTGACTACACCCCTCTTTATTTTAACGTACATCATTAGGCTAACTGCCTATTTGTGGTGCTACGCCGCTGTGACTTGGCTTATACAGCCGAGGCATTACCCCTTTCGGGAACCTCATGGTGGAGTCACCCCACAGTAGCATGGAATTTCACATATTGTAGTGCTGCACTACCGTGCTTCCTATAAAGCACACCAGACATTCACTCTGCCTGAGAACTCATTAAGGCTTTTAAGCCGACCTTCCCACAGGATCCGTTTTCTGCAGAAAACAACAGTGGTTGTAGGTCCGTAACCTCTCCATGCCCAATAGGACATGTACCCACCATTCCTGATATTCTTCTGATTAATGGTCCTTTCTTGAACCAAAAGCTAGATGCCTAGTAGATTTCTCTTTGAACTAATAACATAAAACTTTATGGTAGGATTATAATAATAAAATATCAGAATGCCTTCAAGCCTATTTTACAAGCTGTGTCATCGACCAGCTGGCGCTTGAGGCCCTTGGTGAACGGATCCGCCAGGTTTTTCTGACTTCGAACATCAATCACTGCAATTATACCTCTCTTGATAAGATCGTGTATTGCCATGTGCTTCAACCGCGCAGTACTCTTCTTCCCGTTGAAGAGGTCATTTGATGCCACCGCCACAGTCGCCTGGTTGTCACAGTATATAGGTATCGTCGGTATTTGTGCCCCAACTATTGGAAGATCATACATGAGCTTCCGAAGCCATTCTGCTTCCTCCGCTGCGGTATCAAGTGCAAAGAACTCAGATTCCATGGATGACCACGAGAGCATAGTCTGCTTCTTCGATTTCCATGATATAGCAGCTCCACCCATTATAAAAATGTATCAACCTGTGGACCTCTCGCTATTCTCTGAGCACCAGCTGGCATCACTAAAGCCTTTCACTACCAGCGGATCTCCGTTGTAGCGCAGTGCATATGTTTGAGTCTTTTTGAGATATCTCATAACCCGTTTCACAGCTTTCCAGTGCTCAATACCTGGGTTGCTCGTGAAATGACTCAGCATTTCTACGACAAAAGCTATGTCAGGCCTTGTGGTAGTAGTAGCATACATCAAACTCTCGATTACGCTTGCATACTCCAGCTGCCTAACGCTTTTCCCTGAATTATGCTTCAGCTTTAGATCACACCTGTACGGCGTATCAATCCCTGGAAGATCCTGATACCCGTAACGAGTGATCATCTTCTCAACATAATGAGACTGTGACAACGCTAGTCCAGTGTCTGTCCGGATGATCTTGATCCCTAAGATCACATCAGCTTCTCCCAAGTCCATCATACAGAACTTGCTCAAGATAAACTTTTTTGTCTCCGTGACACAACCCATATCCGTACCTAGGATCAGCATGTCGTCCACGTACAGACAAACGATCACACCTCTTCCATCAGCAAACTTCGTGTAAACACACTTGTCCGTCTCGCTGACCATGTAGCCATTTGACCTTATAACCTTGTCAAATTTCTCATGCCACATCTGGGGAGCCTGTTTAAGTTCGTACAAGGATTTCACCAACTTGCAGACTTTGTCTTCAAGACCCTTGACGACAAATCCCTCTGGCTAATGCATGTAAATATCTTCGATCAGCTCGCCATTTAGGAAAGCGTTTTCACATCCATCTGATGTATCACCATCTTATGTATTGCTGCGAGAACAATCAACATTCTGATGGTGGTCATCCGGGCTACTGGAGCATACGTGTCAAAGTAGTCAATTCCCTGCTTCCGAGAAAACCCCTTGGCTACCAACCTAGCCTTGAACTTGTCAATAGTTCCGTCTGCTTTCATCTTCTTCTTGAAGATCCATTTGCATCCGATGGGTTTCGCTCCTTCAGGAAGATCAACCAAACCCAAGTGTTATTTGAGGTGATGGAATCAATTTCATTATCAATCGCCTCCTTCCAGAAAATCCCGTCTCTGGTCTTCATTACCTCATCATAGGAAAGCGGATCTGCTTCCACATGATAGATGACAAAGTCATTTCCGAAGTCCTTCGGTCTCCTCACACGCTTAGCTGACGGCTTAGCTAGTTCTGGTTCAATCGTTGTTTCAACAGCATCTTCTTGGACTACTTCTTCATTGAAAACTTCAGTTTCTTGCACACTTTTATTGTTCTCCGAAATATCTGCAAGAATAATATTCTTGTGCCTTGCAAATTTGTCTTCAAAATATTCTGCGTCGCGAGATTCGATGATATGATTTGACTCAATATCAAGAAATCTCTGAGCATCACTCTTCTCGACATACCCCAAGAAGATCGTCTTAGTAGTCATTGTCCCAAGCTTATGAATCTTCAGATCTGGAAGCTAGATATATGCCAGACACCTTCACACTCGAATGACATTCAAGTTAGGTCTGACCTTAAACCAGAGTTCATGAGGAGTAATGTCTCAAGTTGAATGAGGCACTCTATTTAGAATAAAAGTGGCCGTCAATACAGCTTCTCCCTAGTAGCACTTTGGAAGACCCGCAGTCAACAACATTGAGTTAATCGTTTCTGTTAACGTTCTGTTCTTCCTCTCTGCTACTCCATTTGATTGAGGAGAGTACGAAGCCATAGTCTCATTGACAATTCTATGTTCTTTGTAGAACGATACGGAATTCATGAGACCTATACTCTCTACCTCGATCACTTCTTATTCTCTTGAGTTGTTGTCCAATCTGCTGCTCAACTTCGGCCCTGAACTCCTTGAACTTCTCGAATGCTTCTTCTTTCGCCTTTAGCAAGTAGACGAACACATACTTTGAGAAGTCATCGATAAAATTTATGAAATACTTTATCCCGACCTTTGTAGAGAATTGTTTAAAGTCACAGGTATCGGAGTGTACCAACTCTAGAAGATCTGTACTTCGATAAACCCTAGGAAAGGGTTTCCTTGTGATCTTCGTTTGAGCACAAACTTCACATTTCTCTACCTTACCCCCACACTTGGAGATAAGTCCTAGACTAGACATTTTGTTTATTCGTTTACAATGAACATGTCCTAGCCTATTATGCTACAACTCAAGAGTATAAGAAGAAGGAATGATTGCATTAATTACATTGGACTGATCTACAAGCTGAATTTTGAACATTCCTTCGGTATATAAAGCTTCCTCGAAATATGTTCCCTTAATAGACATCACAATCTGGCCAGCATTAATGTCCATCCTGAGGCCAGCATTGCAGAGTAGGTCTCCCGAGATCAGGTTCTTTGCGATAGCAGGTATATGCTTCACACCTTGAAGCGTCAGCGACTTCCCCGAAGTCAGCTTCAAAACTACTGTCCCGATTTCGAGCACTTCAGCTTGTGCCTGGTTCGCCACAACCACCACTTCAGAAGTAGGTGTGTAGGTGGTGAACCACTCTTTGCTGGAATAGACATGGCAAATGGTGCCAGTGTCTACCCACCAGTCAGAATTAGCCCCAACTGCAGTGACCTGCGCAATTATAGCAGCAACATCAGTGATCATAGATACCTTGCAAGGCTCTCCTTGCTCTGATTGCTTGGTCTTTGTTTTGCATTCACTTTTGAAGTGGCCCTTCTTGCCATACTTGAAATAAGGCATTTGAGACTTAGCCTTCTTTTGTTTGAAGGAAGTACCCTTCACATTCAAATTATTAGGGTCCTTCTTTTTCCTATGGGAAGCAGCATGCTTTCCCCTTGGTTCCTTGGTATGAACCAAATTGGCGTTAGCCAATTGCTTGGACATTGCATCTACTTTCTGTTCAGCCCGCATCTTGACCTCAACATAGACTTCCTGTAGGAGATCTTCGAGAGAAATCTCCAATTTCTTCCTATGCATGTTTGCATAGAACTTGCTCCAACCAGCAGGGAGCTTAGAGGCGATCCCACCAACCACAAACTTGTCGGTAAGGGGCATCGCCTCATCCTCCAACTTCTGTCGTACCTTCAGGAACTCCGTCACCTGCGACATCATTGGCTTTTCGTCTTCAAAGAACCACTTATGATATTTCTCAACAAGAAATATCTTGTTCCGGTTCTTATCATCTTCGTACAGTTTCTCTAGAGATTTCCAAATCTCTCTAGCAGTAGTCTTCTTTGAATAAGATTCGGCAAGGGAATCTTCCATAGCATTTAAGATCATAAGCCTACAAATACCATTGTCCCTTCTTCACTTGGCCTGGTTCTTAGTAGCCTCAGAGATTGCAGCTACAGATCCAGTTTCTGGAATAGTAGGTTCCTCCTCAATCAGCACGTGATCAACATCAGAGAACTGAATATTGAGGAAAACCTTTATTTTCCAGATTTGATAGTGTTCACCATCAAATTGCTCTAACTTAGAAAAGTTAGGATTGACGAGTGAAGCACGAAAGTTTTCCATCGTAGCAATATAGCTTTGAGATTGTTAGTGCTGGGGCACAATTTTCAATAAAAAAACTGAGAAAATAAAATAATTATAAAAATAACGTTTCAATGCAACACTTAAAAGAAGGTGCACAACAGAGATCCTAGGAGGATTCTGGATTACGAGAATCTAAAAAGATTTCATAATCAGTAGCAAACGATAGTAGCACTTCTAAACAGAAGGGATGGATCGATATACAAACAGCAGCAGCAAAGATGACAAGCGATAGATGGATAATGGCCTGCTGGGGTGAATGATCACTGTTGCTCAAAGCTATATTCATCCCACACGAATAGCTTCCAGGAACCAACAAGTTCGTCGGAGAACTTTGGAACACTCCTGCTCTTTTGACTTCTCGGATGGTGCACAGACTCCCGTACAAAAGCAACGCTACTGCAACGTTTCTCTGCTCTCTCACAGCTTCTGTTTACTTGTGTTAACAAATACTTGTAAACTCTTGCAACTTTCTATATTAGCCTCTATACTCATCCCTGTGAGAGAGAAAAAACCTTTTATAGGCTTGAGTTGCAACTGCCCGGTTAACATAATATTTGGGACGTGGTAAAAACCACTCCGAACGTGCAGTAATCGCTCAGATCATGCACATGCACGATCTGATGTAAGTTGCGTACCTCATGCACCCCGCGCGCCTTGCATATCGCGCGCACTGAGCCACTCGTGCCACCTGCGAGCCCTGCGCAACCCGTGCAACTGAGCGCGCAACTGGGCGCACACCTGGGCGCGCCACTGGGCGCGTATCCTGAGCCGAGCAACCGGCTCTCGCAACGAGCGCAACTTAAGCGCACTATACTGACGTGCTAAGTGCAAAGTGCGCCAACAAAATGCCACATTACGCCTCATGAGCCCATGAGTCCGAGTCCGTGTCCGAGTCCGAGTCGCTAAGCCCCTACGGAGCTTAGCTCCAATGGAAATAAATTTCCCAAGAGCAAAAAGCATGAATGCTTCATTATTGATTTAGCCTTTTTCCATTAGAAAAATACCCCCACATGGCACACCCATGTGCACCTTCACACCACATGTGCATCTCCAAAAGAGCGTAGCTAATATATAGAGATACAACTCCTTTGGCCTAGCCGATGTGGGACTAAAGTTTCCAATACAAAAGGCCAAAACCCAACAATGAGCTCCTTCATTGGCTCTTCTTAAATGTGTAAGAGAGAGAGAGAGAGAAAGAAATATAAGATTAAGAGAGAGAGAGAGAGAGAGAGAGAGAGAGAGAGAGGGAGAGAAAAAAGATTTGAACTCTCTTATACAACTCTTCCAGATCATTCACAAACGTTGGATCGATATCCAACAGTTGAAAATGACATGTACAAGCTTGGGTTCCACTCATAGTAGTACAAGAAATATATCGATGATATACCAGCAATATACTGCAAAAAAGGTAATTTTGTCTCATGACCCGCTTCTACTTTTATTGTAGAAATGGGTACATGCAAGTCCAGCCTATGTTGCGTTATCGGTAGAAGTACGATGTCTAGACCTCAAGGTTATATTATAATTAATATCAATGTAATCAGTAAGGCATATCACTAGTTTGATCAATCATAATAGTTAACAAATAAATGATATAATTAAAAGTCTCCAAACTTAATCATTTTTAAAGAATCCCAACAAAAGTCTCAAACAAACAATAGTATAGAAACTACGGGAACAAACCCGATCATGTAACTAACTAAAATATTAAAGCTTTTTAAACTAAAATCATCAACTAAGAATTTAAGATTCATCAATGTTTGTCATGTCTTTATGGGAATTATAGTGTGTGGGATAGTCCTCCTCATCATCTAAAATTGTCTAAGTACAAGTAATATAGTATGTCTACACATCAAGATATAACATCAACACTAACATGAAAAATAAGTAAAAGGGACATTTTAAAAAATGTTATCATGGCTATAGCAATAAGAAAATATGGCATAAACAAGTACAGTAACAATAATGGTACAACAAGGAAATCTAGGATGCAATAATCCTATCAAGAATAATAATTCGTGATTAGTGTATTTAGAATACCAATTTTTCGCATGTGGATGGGACAACGAACCGACAACCAATGCTTGATGTGCACGACTATTAGTGAATGAGGTATTAAGTTACCAAGGTTGAATGAGATTTGGAAGAACCACATGCATACTACTGATATTCTCCCACCCCACACTCAATAATAAATATGATCTATAACATTATAAATATTAACATTGAGAAACAATAATGGTGATATCATTATTCTAAATAACCCAATTGTACAAAAAATATAAAATATGAATCAAGATCTAAGACAATGAAGACATTGATAATAATATATAAAATAAAGGCAACGATAAAGTAATGTTGTACTTGCCTTAGCATGGTGCAACTTGGACAATTGATTAAGTATCCAAGCACTTCCCTATTAACCCAAAATCAAGAGAATCTAACATCCTAATAATGTTTATTATTAAATTTAAAATATTGTAAATAAATTTTAATTGGGTTTCAAGGTAGTTATACTTATATTGATTAGTCATTTTCTACTTGTAGTTAATACTGAATATATTAAATAAATTAAATTATTTATAAATTAAACGATATGTTAGGTATATCCGTATCAGCTTTCCGAAAAAATAAACTGATCTCAAATTGTGTTCAGAAACACAAGAAGCACGAAAATACTTAAACATGTACGTCTTATGGACATTTGATACTCTAAAATATTACAAAAATTCATGTTTGAAATCAAATATATTAAAATACATATTATAAAAACATACATCGATATAGTTCTAAAAAATGGAGTCGAATCGAAGTCCGGAGCTAGGAGATTGTCCTCCAAAGTTGCTACAACTGATGAAAAATGAGACTATTTTTTTGGAGGATTATGGGGGATGATTTGGACAGGAAAGAGAAGGGATAGCTTACATTTAGGACAAAAAATGAGAGATATTTTTGAATTTATTTTAGAATTTACCTACTTATATATAAGATTATAATGGGTATAGATTGATTAGTATGTTAGTTATTTGGATGAATCATTCATCCCTTGTTAGCTATTTGGATGATTCATTCATTCCTTAAGTTGTGATCCACATCTTTTGTCCAACTTCTTCCTTATCTTGTGGGAAGTTAACAACTTCTTCTTTATTTTTTGTTTAACTTCTTCCTTATCTTTTATGGAGTGACAACATTATCTATAGAGCATGATGGAAGGCTCAATCCTCTATACAAAGGGTTTTGGTCCCCAAACTAGACACTCACACTTCTACAGAATACACCATCAAAATTGAGTATTCATAGTTCGAAAGTTCAAACCCAAGAGAAAGAAGTAAGGGAGTACTAGAGTTCATCATGTTGAAGCAACAATGGCTAGAGGTTAGTTCATAAAAATATTGCTATTTTGATCCTATTGTCTAATTCTGCATCTTGGATCAAACATTAGTTGTGTTTACATTTGGTATCAGAGCCACTTATACCTCTGTCTTGATGCTTTCAATCATGAAAAATGTTCTCTGTTTTAACATATTTCATTGTTGAAAATGTCAAAAACTATTTTAACTTAATTTTTGGGTTAGTTTTAATGCTGCTAGCTTATATCAATCGTGGATTTGAGTGTTATCCAGTATTTATTTTTCTTCATTGTTCTTTCATAATCAATCCATCTATGTTTATTAGATTTGTAAACCATGTAATTCTTAATGCATATAAAGTATCTTCAGTTCTCTGACTATATGTACCCTTCTTGGTGTCTAGCTATAGCATTTGAATACTATATGGTAAATAGTCAAGAAACATTATTGAAAGAATGTTTTCAAGGAGGATGCATCATTATTTAAAATTGCTATTTTTTGTGTACTATAATTAGAAATCATTATTTTTTGGATTTCTAAGGTGTAATGTGCAATAAAATTGTTAATAAACAGTAGGTCTTATTATTAAATTGTTCAAAATTAATTATGTTGATTTATTGCATGCTTCTGATATATTTTTATATATATGCAAGTATGATTAAATTGTGCTAATTTGTATGTCTATATTTTATTTTCATGCAAATATTATGTTGGTGTAATTTATTTATGTTATTGTACATGTAAATTCATAGCTTCATTTGCATGATATATCACCTAAATTGTGCTAACTAAATCTCACTTATAATTTTAACATATAGTTTTAGTTAAGATTATTTGGCACATTAAGATTCATATAAGGTTCACTATTTAATTATAATACTTATTTAGCTTGAACCATTAAGTTATGAATAATTCACAAACAATTTATTAGTTGGCATAATATAGCATAATTTGTAGTGGTTGTCTATTATGTTTATGCATAATTGTTCTTAGGCATTAAGTAGAGTCTAAGAGAAAGTAATATGAATGTCAAGTGACCCATATAATTTTAAATAATTAGGGAGTAACCACAGCATCCTTAATTATTTAATAGTTATATATGAAGTGGATTAGAATCACATTAATATAATGATCTTACCCCACATGGATTTATTATGTTTATATAAATAATTATGATAAAATATTAAAATTAGTTCTTCTTGATTTACCCACCCGAATTAGGAAGAATAAATTTAATAGTTTTTATCATAAAGTAAGAATAGTTTGATAAAATCTATTATAAAGATAATGAATATAATTGAATTAGAGATTTAGCCCACGTAATTTTCTGTAAAATTAGATTCAATTTTGAACATGTTTTTACATTGGTAAAGCATGAATTCTTTTAAGCCTCAAATATTAATAAACTTATAATCTTTTGTGCAGTTTTACCTAATATCTTAAATATTTATTATGAGTTTCCTGAACTTTGGAGAGATAACTTTAAGATTTGGAATGAGAGCGTTCTTCTCCAATTAGGGTGCTGTTGACACAAAGTCACAGTCAACCAAATATTGATAACATTGACTAAATAATACTTGTAATAATTCAATACGACACACGACGTCTACATCAAGCTCAAGTCAGACGACAGCTCAGTCTTTGCAATTCAGTTGTATATGAGTCTGTATTTTATACTCTTATTGAGTCTAGACTGTTGTAAACTGTGTCATGCTGAGCTCTTGAGACTTGACCTATAGCCTACCCAAAAAATCCATAAACTCCACAATCCAGAAATAAGCCCATTGGTCCCTTAGAACCATTCTGTGCTCTGGAGACAGAGTTCGGGCCGAACTCTGTCCCCTAAAAATCAGCAACCTAAATTTTAGGGTTAGCTGGTTGCTAGTTGTCCAACGGCCAAATATTTGAAATTTTCTACCCGAATTCTGGCCGAATTTTGCCTACAAAAACCCTATAAATAGGCCTAGAATTCTCTTATTTCAAATCATCCAATCTTCTCTTCTCTCTTAAGCTCAGATAAGCCATACCCTTCCCATCTACTAGCCACAAGCTTCCTAAGTCTCGAGTGCTCAGCATCTCTCAGTTAGGAGTCTTGTGCAAGAGTTGAAGAAGTCGCTTGGAAAATTCCAAGCGATCGCCACTGCGATCCTCTGTAAGAAGTTTGACGTGCTCTTCTGAAGAAAAGGCACGGGTTGTAAACTATAATTTCAAAAATAGTGGATTTAATCCTGAGCTAGAGTTCTCAGGCCTGGACTAGTCCTCCACGAGGGAAACCAGGTTAAAATCGGCTGTGTTTGCGTATGCTCTCTTGCTTCTCACTTTAAATTCCGCATTTACTCTGATTAGTTTTATTTGTGATAGAGTTGATTTTTTTTATTGGATATTATCTCTATAAACTCTATTCACCCCCCTCTAGAGTTGCCATCTGTTCTTCAATTGCTATCAGAGCTCTATTCTCTTTACAAGGACTTACATCCTAGAGCTGATCTATGGCAACCACACAATCCTTGATTTCCAATCACGGTGAAGGACAGTCCACTCATAGGCCTCCCCTATTTGATGGAACTAACTATACGTATTGGAAAACAAGGATGAGTTTTTATCTTAAGTCTCTAGACTTTGACCTGTGGACTATCGTCACTGACGGTTACAAAAAGCCCGCCAGGATAGTTGTCAACGGTGATCTCGTTGAGAAATCACATGATAAATATTCTGACGAGGAGAAGAAACAGGCAAGTCTAGACGCGAGAGCTATTAATGCTTTATTCTGTGCTATAGACAGGAATGAGTTCAACATGGTATCTACATGCACCACATCTCACGAAGTATGGAGACTTCTAGAAGTGACGCATGAAGGAACTACCCAAGTCAAGGAATCAAAGATAAGCCGTCTCACTCAAGAATACGAGGCTTTCAAGATGAAACCAAATGAGACGATCACGCAAATGTTCAAGATTCCTCGACATCATCACCCCCTGTCTTCGCTCGGCAAGCAATACTCAAATCACGAGAAGATTCGCAAGCTACTTAGGGGGCTACCAAAGATTTGGAACCCTAAGGTGACAGCCATCATAGAAGGAAATGATCTCACAACCATGTCCATGGAGACCTTGATGGGAAAGCTAATGACTCATGAGCTTGACCTAAGGACTTCGAAGAGCCGGCTCCTAAGGCTAAGGAGATTGCACTCAAAGCTCACCGGCGAAGGGCTGAACCCGAAGAAACAGATGATGATGACTCGAAAGATGATCAAGCCCTTATGGTCCGCAACTTCAAGAAATTCCTTCGCTTCAATCGAAGGAAGAAGGAACCACAAGAAGATGGCGAAGAAGAGCCAACCTGCTATGGTTGCAAGAAGACTGGACACGTCCAAAAGACTGTCCATTCTTGAAGAAGAGCAACCGCTCTGAGAAGCCATACAAGAAGACCTCTTCAAAGAAATATGCCAACACAAGCATTTGGCATGAAAGCGAAGCTAGTGACTCCGAGGAAGAAAAGGACTCTCCTCAAGATACGGCTAATGTGTGCCTAATGGCAACATCCGATAAGGTATCAAACGAAACTCTTGACGACTTCTCTTTTGATGAACTTGGCGATGCTTTCACCGATTTACTCGATGATCACAAAAAGATCATTGGTAAATACAAACACGCCAAGGACAAAATCAAAAGTCATGAAGTCGAAATTCTTAGACTTTCTCTATTTCTTGATAACATTAGAGACACTTCACCCATGAAAGTCACAGATGAGGTATCGAAGCTTAAACTAAGCCTTCATGATGCTGAAACACGTATTGAGCAACAGACACAAGAAATCATAACACTCAACACGATGCTTGCTGAAGAAAAGAGTAGACACAAGATTTCTATGACTAAGATATATAGTTTAAATGCTAAGGTTACTGAACTGCAGGCTGTCTCTAAGAGATTAGAGACTAAATTGGAAAAACAGGTTGCTCAACCTCAAACCCAATCTCATGAGACACCCACAAAGCATAACACCTCTCATGCTAGTCATCCACATCATCCATCTACAACACGTAATCATGCTTTCATATACACACACTTTCACAAAGGACACAAACCACATACACGTAGAAATAATTATCATATGTCACAAAATATCATGTTACACATAGATACAATTATCACCATGTTGCACAAAGACACAATCAATCACTTACTTATAGACAAATCACCATGTCATACCATATAGACAACATCACCATGCTCCATATAGACAATATCACCATGCCACTCCACAACCCTCTATGCATAATCATCATCACCATGCTAATCATCATACTTCTGCTCATTACACTGCTTATAGACATCATCAGCATGCTCTTAATATAAATAGGAATGCTACATGTACTTATTGTGGTTTACATGGACACATATCACCACAATGTAGAATTAGAAGATTAGTTAATAAAATATATGCATGGTTTCTAAAAACTAACTTTTCAGGACCCTCAAGAAATTGGGTACCAAAGGTCACATCTACTCTTGATGTAGGTGGACCTTCCCTCCTCAACTAAGAGCAAGTGGATTCTCGATAGTGGATGCGCGCAGCATATGACAGGAGATGCAAATCTTTTCGCATCACTATCGATGAAGAGAGAAGGATATGTATCCTTCGGCAACAACCTTAAAGGTTATATTATAGGTAATGGCAATATTGGTTATCCTCCCTCTCCCGTAATAAAGATGTCTGCCTAGTGACCGAGTTAAAGCATAACCTGCTCAGCATTAGTCATCTTGCTGACCATGGATATGACATTAACTTTGGACAAAACAAATGCCTTATTTATGATAGGTAACGGGAGACATCGCTTTTTGAAGGGGTAAGAGAGGATATATTTATACTTTCTATTTGTCTGGAAATACTAACAATGCAGGTAGATGCCTATATGCTCATAAAGATGAACGACTACTATGGCACCAGCGTCTTGGTCATGCCAATATGGATACTATATCCAGGCTATCGACCAAGAAGCTAGTTAGAGGCTTTCCCGACATCACATTCAAAAAGGACACCGTATGTGCCGAATGTGAGTTGAACAAGGCAACCAAGTCATCTTTTCATCCATAAACTCTGTAAGCACTTCTAGACCCTTGCAACTATTTCATATGGATTTATTTGGCCCTAGTAGAGTAGCCAGTCTTGGCGAAAAACTCTATGCCTTTGTTATTGTTGATGATTTTTCAAGATTTATTTGGTTTTCTTTCTTGCAAATAAAAGTGATGCTATTTCGGTTTTCAAGATTTTTGTTAAGAAAGTTCAAAACGAAAAAGGCTACATGATTACTCGAATCCGAAGTGATCATGGAGGCGATTTCGAAAATTCTGATTTTGAAAGGTTTTGTGATTCTAATGGTTTTGATCATAAGTTTTCTTGTCCAAGAACTCCTCAACAAAATGGTGTTGTGGAGCGGAAGAATAGGACTCTTGGCGATATGGCCAGAGTTATGTTGAACAAGTTTTCACTTCCGAAATATTTTTGGGCTGAAGCTGTCAGTACAGCATGCCACATTTTAAATAGGGTACTTATTCGTCCTATTACGAAGAAAACACCCTATGAGCTTTGGTTTGGGAGAACCCCAAATGTTTCTTATTTTAAAGTTTTTGGATGTAGATGCTTTATCCTTAACACCAAAGACAACTTAGGCAAATTTGATGCCAAAGCTGACGATGGTATTTTCCTTGGCTATGCCGCCAAGAGTAAGGGATATATTTTTAACAAACGCTCTTTAATTGTGGAAGAGTCTGCAAATGTGACTTTTGATGAAGATAACAGTACAACAGCTACTCTTGATGATGATGTTGAGCCATCAACATCTACTCCAAGGAACACCACAACTGAAAAATTCTATGGAAAGCTTGCCTAAGAAATTCTCTTTCAAGCCATACATCCAGGAAATTTGGTAATCGGTGAGGTTTCACGAGGAGTAACTACTAGATCATCATTAAGAGACTCTATTGCTAGCACTGCCTTTATTTCATAAATTGAGCCTAAAAACATTTCAGAAGCTTTCTATGATGAATTTTGGATTTCTGCTATGCAAGAGGAACTCAACCAATTCGAGAGGAGCCAAGTATGGGAACTCGTTCCTAGACCGGCTAATCACTCGATTATTGGTACCAAATGGGTTTTTAGAAACAAAGTGAATGAAGATGGTTCAGTCACACGCAACAAAGCTCGTCTAGTAGCTCAAGGATACAACCAAGCGGAAGGTATCGACTACGATGAGACGTATGTTCCTGTTGCCAGATTAGAATCCATTGGATGCTTTGTGTATTTGTAAATTTTCAAAATTTTCAAAATATTTCAAATGGATGTTAAAAGTGCTTTCTTGAATAGTTTTATTAAGGAGGAAGTTTATGTAAAACAACCCCCTGGTTTCGAAAATCATAAATTTCCGACCACGTGTTCAAGCTAAAGAAAGCGCTGTACGGCCTCAAACAAGCCCCTAGAGCTTGGTATGAACGGCTAAGCAACTTCTTGCTTGAGAAAGGTTTTTCAAAAGGGAAAATTGACACTACACTTTTCATAAAGTCTTTGAAGGACACTATTCTTTTAGTACAAATATACGTAGATGATATTATTTTTGGTTCTACTAATGAAACCCTTTGTCAAGATTTTGCCAAGTGTATGCAGACCGAGTTTGAGATGAGCATGATGGGGGAGCTCAACTACTTTCTTGGGCTGCAAGTCAAGCAAATGTCAAATGGAACCTTCATCTATCAATCGAAGTATACAAAGGACATGCTAAAGAAATTCGACCTTGATAACGTCAAACCAATCAGCACTCCTATGGCTACTTCAACCAAACTTGAACCAGATGATAGCGCAAACCCGTAGATCAACGTAAGTATCGAGGTATGATAGGCAGTCTACTATATCTTACTGCAAGTTGCCCTGATATAATGTTTAGCGTTTGCCTGTGTGCTAGATATCAAGCAAATCCTAAGGAATCACACATGACCGCAGTTAAGCGTATCTTTCGATACCTTAAGGGTACGGTTACAGTGGGCCTATGGTATCCCAAGACAACATCATTTGACCTCACTGGTTACTCTGATGCTTATTTTGCTGGATGCAAGGTCGACCGTAAAAGTATGAGCGGTACGTGTCATTTATTAGGAAAGACTTTAGTCTCTTGGTTTAGCAAGAAGCAGAATTCTGTCGCACTATCCATAACAGAAGAATACATAGCAGCTGGGCGTTGTTGTGCACAAATTCTATGGATGAAGCAAACTCTTGAAGACTATAATTTATCTTTCATGCATATTCCAATCTTTTGTGACAACACTAGTGCAATAAATCTTACTAAGAACCCCATTTGTCACTCACGCACGAAGCACATTGAGATACGACACCACTTTTTACGTGATCATCAGCAAAATGACGATTAACTTAGAATTTATTGACACTGATCACCAGTTAGCAGACTTCTTCACAAAGCCATTATCCGAAGAGCGCTTCAATTTCCTTTGTCGTGAACTTGGAATTTTAGATGAAGCTGTCATAAATTAAAATACACCTGCGTAAATATAGATTATATTGTGATTCTCTTATGATGAACTTGCTATGGTACAAGCCGAAAGGGTCCTTTGACAACAGGCGTAAAAGCCTAAGCGACACGGTGCACTAGTCCTCAGGACTACCGCTAGCTGGGATCCGGCCCCTTCAGCTAACCCATGGCAACTTCAAAATATTGAATTATGATATAACACCTTGTTTATTATACGGTTCATTTTGATTTATCACCTGCTGACATGCTATTTTTCAATTTCATATTGCTATCCTTCTACTTCCACTAGGTTTATTGAATCTTTTAAGCATTCATCTTTATAACTTATATCGGTTTCCCATACTTAACCAATATTTCATCCTTTTACCCTGATTTCAGTTCTGGGACAAGGACCCAGAATTCGGGCTGAACTCTGCCCTTACTAGATTTCGGGCCGAGTTGACCTCCCTGTTCCAAATGGGGACTGTTCCAGCCGTTGATCTCATTGTTGATCCAATGGTCACAAATAAACCCGACCAAGAGAAACCCTCACCTTTATTTCGGTTTCTCTTCCCTCTCCTTCTTTCTTACCACCTCTTCCACTTCTTCCACTATTTTCTCAAAACCCTAACCCTAATCTCTTCTCTTTGTGCTCCATTCTTCCATAAACTCAAGGAAAAGGGCTATTTTCCAATTCTCTTTCACTGTTCATCATTTATTTGAGGTAAAACTCTCTCCTTCTCTATCTCAATTTTATCTATTTTGTGCTATGGCTCCTTGCTTGCTCAACCGTGGGAAGAGATCTCGGACCGAGGGTGCATCCTCGTCGAGTGCTCCTCCTCCCGTTGAGCAACCGTTGAACAACAACAACCACCTCATCCGTTGTTCAACCCTTCATGTCCACGTGATCCAAACACTTATGAAGACCGAATCTTTGTGTCACTAGACGCGTCCAACGATTGGTTTAGTGATTTTTGGACTCGTCCGGTGTTTGCGAGACACCCCATAAACTTACCATTTTTCACAATATGAATCTATATTTCATGATCTTTGCATTGATGAGCTAGTTGCTACGAATTTCGTCATCTATCGTAGCGCTATACAAATGTTCTACTGCAACTTAACTCATGATGACACTCACATTTATTTACGAGTTGCGGGCATTGATATCGCCTTTGCTGATTCTGATTTGGCCGAGTATCTTGAACTTCAAGACCTCGATACTTGGGATAAGTTGTTGAAGCTCGATCGTTCCAATTTCTAGATGGAACTTCCCTTGAGAGTTTCAAGGCAGATTTATGTGCCCCAAACATTTGCCCTCGTAAGCTTATGGCCAAACATCTCAACCCTTACTACTATGAACTTCATCGGATTTTTTTAACACTATCTTACCCAAAGCGGCTCCACCGATGAAGTTACTTATTTTCAAATATCAGCTTTGTATAATCTTACTATCGCATTCCTTTTAATTCTACGTACCATGATGGACTGGATGATTAACTGTAGGAAGAAACCACGAGCCCTGGTTTATCCCTTATATCTTCCTATGGTCCTTCGTGCATTTATTGTACCACTTATGATTGTCCTTTATTGCCTGCTCCTGCCTTCTTATCTAAGGCACGACGACTTCAGACAGTGTCGCCTCTATGCCACTTCTGAGCATTCCGATGATGAGGAGCCCGATGCCCCTCCACTTGGACAGGATGCGCCTCCTCCTCCTGCTACCCTTGACTCCATCTAGATCATGCTCCGAGATCGTTTCGCCTTAGAGGACGATCGCTGGACTCAGATGGACTACCGTACTACCCTGCAGATGAGTGAAGTCAGCAACTCGCTGCATGATATTCGGTATTCCATGTCTCGTCATCCTTCTATGCCCATTCCCATGGAGCGGGATCCGGTCGCGAGGGACATCGCATTGACGATCCTTGGGTCATGCGTTACCTGGATCCGGACGCTGCTTTTGTGGACCCCAGCCGCTCCTTCACTGATCCTTCCGACACCGCTGGGCCTTCTCGTGCTCCATGATGGAGATGGTTACTACTTGATGCTGCTGCTGCTGATCATAGTTTATGTTTTATGCTTTCCAGTTTTCTTTCAGTTATTTAGTTGGGTTTATGTACTTGGTTAGTCGTACACTCTTTATGTTTTGTTGACTCTAGTTGTGAGTGATGACTCTTATGATTATCGTGTTCTATTACTCTTATGATTATTTGCTTGTTATGCTCGTACATATGCAGTTTTTCTCTTTTTGGTGTGGTTGTTCCTTACTTGCTTCTCTTACTAAATGCCAAAAAGGGGGAGAGATATGTATATTCTGTTTATATTCTTCTTGGTATATATGTGTTTTTGGTGCTTTTGGAAGATATTCCTTATCAGGCCAACAGGTTCAACGCATTGTTTATGGGGGAGCTATCTTGTTTAGCTCGGCACCGATTATGGGGAGCTATGCCTTCGTCATTGACTGTGTCCAGTATGAATATTGAATATACATGTATTATTTTGTCAATTATCAATATGGGGGAGATTGTTGACACAAAGTCACAGTCAACCAAATATTGATAACATTGACTAAATAATACTTGTAATAATTCAATACGACACACGACGTCTACATCAAGCTCAAGTCAGACGACAGCTCAGTCTTTGCAATTCAGTTGTATATGAGTCTGTATTTTATACTCTTATTGAGTCTAGACTGTTGTAAACTGTGTCATGCTGAGCTCTTGAGACTTGACCTATAGCTTACCCAAAAATCCATAAACTCACAATCCAGAAATAAGCCCATTGGTCCCTTAGAACCATTCTGTCTGGAGACAGAGTTCGGGCCGAACTCTGCCTCCACACAGAGTTCGGGCCGAACTCTGTCCCCTAAAAATAGCAACCTAAATTTTAGGGTTAGCTGGTTGCTAGTTGTCCAACGGCCAAATATTTGAAATTTTCTACCCGAATTCTGGCCGAATTCTGCCTACAAAAACCCTATAAATAGGCCTAGAATTCTCTCATTTCAAATCATCCAATCTTCTCTTCTCTTCTCTCTTAAGCTCAGATAAGCCATACCCTTCCCATCTACTAGCCACAAGCTTCCTAAGTCTCGAGTGCTCAGCATCTCTCAGTTAGGAGTCTTGTGCAAGAGTTGAAGAAGTCGCTTGGAAAATTCCAAGCAATCGCCACTGCGATCCTCTGTAAGAAGTTTGACATGCTCTTCTGAAGAAAAGGCACGGGTTGTAAACTACTATTTCAAAATAGTGGATTTAATCCTGAGCTAGAGTTCTCAGGCCTGGACTAGTCCTCCACGAGGGAAACCAGGTTAAAATCGGCTGTGTTGCGTATGCTCTCTTGCTTCTCACTTTAAATTCCGCATTTACTCTGATTAGTTTTATTTGTGATAGAGTTGATTTTTTTATTGGATATTATCTCTAAACTCTATTCACCCCCCTCTAGAGTTGCCATCTGTTCTTCAGGTGCATGGACATAGACTATGCTATTAGGAAAGATGAACCACCTAAGATCACTAATACTAGCATACTTGTTCAAGTTTTGTCGTACAAACGCTGGAAGAAGTCCAATCGTCTCAGCGTGATGTATAGTAATACTAAAGTTAGTGCAGGTATACGTTGTTCAATTGAGCAGTATGAGAATGTTCGTGAACTGCTTAAGGCTATTGACGAGCAATTTGCCACTTCGGATAAGGCCTTAGCAAGCACCCTAATGAAGTTCACAACCTTAAACTCACCGGTATAAAAGGTGTACGTGAACATATTATGCAAATGAGGGATATAATAGCTCAACTTAAGAAACACGAGGTAGAAATATCGGATTCCTTCTTAGTGCACTTTTTCTTCAATACTCTTCTGCCTCAATATGGACCTTTCAAAATCTCTTACAACAGACATAAGGATAAATGGTCTATCAATGAATTAATGACCATTGTGTGTTCAAGAGGAAGAATGTTGACGATGGAGCAAGGAGAAAGTGTCATGCTGGTACCACAAAGGAAAGGAAAATCTCAAGCCAGTCAGAAATGAAAGCACCAAATTTCTCCCAAAGTTGATATTAAGAAAGGACAAGTGTTCTTCTGTACAAAGAAGGGACACGTGATGAAAAAATGTCTAAAATTCCAAAAATGGCTTGAGAAGATAGGTAACCCTACCTCGTTTGCGTGTTATGAATCTAATATGGTTAATGTAAATATGAACACATGGTGGATTGACTCTGGATCTACAACATATTTCAAATTCCTTGCAGGGTATGCAAAACCTTAGGAAGCCAGTAGGAAGTGAGCAAAGTATCTTGTTTGAAAATAAGATAGGCTCTTATGTGGAAGCCGTAGGGACATGTTTTTTTAAGTTTAAATAAGGTTTTATTTTAGAATTGCAAAGGATCTTTTATGTACCATGTTTCTCAAGAAACTTAATTTCCATTTCTAGACTTGTACCATTTGGATATTCCTTTCATTTTTTAGATACATCCTTCACTTTAAATTATAAACGGATTGTGTTGGGAATGGTATCTTGTCTGATGGTCTTTATCGCATATTCTTACAAAATTATACTACTTATAATTCATTGCATGTCCATGCTGGCATTAAGAGATGTGTCGTAAATGAGGATTCCTCTATATTATGGCATCAGAGATTAGGTCATATTTCCATAGATGAATTAAAAGGTTAGTAAATGATGGGGTACTTAGTACTCTAGATTTTATTGACTTTAAAACTTGTGTAGACTGCATAAAGGGAAACAAACCAACAATTCAAAGAAAGGTGCTAATAGGAGTTTTGCCACATTATAATCATATATACTGATATATGTAGTCCAGACATGGACTCACATGGTTAGAATATTTTACCTCTTTTATATATGATTACTCAAATACATGTGTCTCTACATGCTTTACAACAAAAATGAAGCATTATATGCGTTTAAAGTTTTTAAGGCATAAGTAGAGAAACAATGCGGTAAACAAATTAAGATTGTGCGATCAAATAAGGAGAGAATACTATTGTAGATATACGAAGATGGACAAGCACATGGGCAATTTGCGAAGTTTCTTCAAGAGCATGGGATTGTTGCCCAATACACCATGCCTGGTTCTCCAGACCAAAATGGTGTAGCAGATAGAAGAAAAAACATTACTGGACATGGTGAGGAGTATGCTTAGTAGCTCAAAACTTCATAGATCCTTGTGGACTTAAGCACTTAAGATGGCAATGTATATATTAAATCGAGTTCCATCTAAGGCTGTCCCAAGATGCCATTTGAGTTATGGAAAGGTTGGAAACCGAGTTTGCGACATATGCGCGTTTGGGGACGTCCGTCTAAGGTGAGAATTTATAACCCACAAGAAAAGAAGTTTGATCCAAGAACCATTAGTGGGCATTTTATTGGATATGCTGAAAAGTCTAAGGGGTACAAATTTTATTATCCATTCACAGCACTAGGATTGTGGAATCAAAAATGCTAATTTTTTTGAATATGATTTGGTAATTGGGAGCGATCAAATTAGAAATATAGTTTCCGATATTGATCATATATAGTCTCAACCTTATACTTCAAGCGATAGATTGATTGTTGTCACAAAACCCCTCAAGTACAAATGGATGTACAATCACTGAAGTCCAAGAAAACAGTAAAGTGACAAATGCAATAGAGAAGGTAATATAGGAGAATTATTGCTTATTCATTATGTTGAATCAACTTGAATATATATAATCAAACAATCTAAAATAGGTAACTACCAGTCTTTAGTAGGTAATTAATCTCCTAAAAATGTCTCTAGAATAGGCAACTACCAATATATAGTAGCTAATTCACTTCCTACAAATCTAGGCAATATTCCAAATCTGGATAATATTGATTATAATGTAATAAATTCTTAGATAGTGACATTTGTAGTCAAATACCTTTATCATGCCCCCATAACATGGAGCACCGTGAGGTGATTCCAATCTTGTTCGCCAATTGTTGGAAGCGAGAGCAGAAAAGAGGTTTGGTGAGTGCATCACCTAGCTGGTCAGTAGAGGAAACATGAGCAACTCGAAGAGAACCTCCTTGAACGTATTCCCGAATAAAGTAATAGTCAAGAGCAATATGTTCCATGCGAGAATGGAATACTAGATTTAAGTACAGATTTGTTGCACCAATGTTGTCATAGTAGATAACCGGTTGTTGAGGTAAAAAATATAAAGCTCAGTGAGTAGAGAACAAATCCAACAAATTTCTGTAGATGTAGTGGCCAAAGCTCGGTACTTGGCCTCGGTGGAAGATCGAGCCATCCTTTGTTTCTTTGAACTCCATGATATTGGATTGAGACAATGTAGATGAGATATGCATTTGTTGAGGTAAAATTATCTTTGTTTCCAGCCCAATCGGCATCTAAAAATGTATGTAGTGACAGTGGTAAGTTGCGGTAGATAACAGCACCATGAGCAATAGTACCACAAAGATACCATAGTAGACACTTTACTGCATTCCAATTATCAGTCTTGGGGCAGTGCATGAATTGTGATAACTTGTTGATAGTGTAAGCAATGTCCGGACACGTAGTGATAAGTTGTCAAGATCCGCACCCACTTTCCGGGTTGCAAGTGCGTGAACAAGTCAGCTACGTATCAAGCGGACTCCAGCCTGCCTCGAATACCTATAAGCTGTCTAGACTATGGTAATATGCCTAATCGTGGAAAGACAAATCTATATCTCAATCCACAAGAGTATATAAAACAAGAATGAACACTATGGGTCGTGGTCTGCAGCCCACTCGCATATATGTCCGATTAGACTCTAAAGAAATAACACGAGTATATAAACTAGGCTAACAAGCAGAATATGACATGATAATTGTAGAAGCATAAAATATTTTCAGCAAATGAAGCCCCATGCGCCCAAGTCAGTGAAACCCCATGCGCCCAGCCAGTGGATCTCCATGCGCCCAGTCAATGAAGCTCCATGTGCCCAGTCAGTAAAGCTTCATGCATCCAGTCAGTAAAGCTTCATGCGCCCAGCCAGTGAAGTTTTACGCCCAAGACTAACTCCCCCGAAAGGAGGGCGCATAGCTTGAGACATGCCCATGCGCCCAAGTTGACTCAGTCAAAGCCTTGATCAAAACGTGCACCGAAGAGCACGGCCACGTCAGTCTCCACGAGCAGTCGTGCACCGAAGCATGCAGCCACGTCAACGCCACGACCAACCCACGATCTTGCACCTGCATGCGCCTACATTCTATGCGCCCAAAGCAGGACTATACGCCCACATAGGAACCAGCGTTTTCTATGTGGGCGCATATCATCATTCCAGCCAAAGAACGACTATAAAAGGGGGGCCTCATCCCTCTTCAAGGCACAGAATGAAGAGCATTTTCAAGAGCCAAATTGCTGCACTTCTTGCCAGTGAGCGAGAGTTAGCAATTTCTTAGGTTTTCTCCCACTTTTGTAATCGAGTGTCAATGGAGTAAAGGAGCAACTGCCGCTCGATCTCCGTCGTCCCATTTCCCAGAATTCTTTTTTGTACTCGGAGATCCTCAGTACAGATATCTAGGCATACTCGATTTGTGGTGCCTTGCGCCAATAAAGAAAAGACAGCATTTCTTCTTCTTTGTGTGTGTCCACAAAAATGGTGACTCTGCTGGGGCCTATCTTTTTTCTGACGAGAAGGTGGTGACACAATCCGATACTAACAAAGTAGGGAGCACTCAGAAGATGCTGATCGTAAAATTCGATCTGCAGGCGTTCGAAGAGATGCTCTCGAGGGACGGCTCTACACTTAAAATCAGCGAAGCCGAACAAGTCTCTCAAGACTTGGCTTCCGAAGGCTCACTGTGCATATCCTGCTAGTGTCATTGTAGATATGCAGCCGGAGGACTCTGTACATGGGCGCATGACTCCGCAAAGAAATCCCCCAAATAGAGAAGGCTCACACCGTTCGGGCTTACTAGCCCAGTGACTTCTTCCCTCCACAACCAACAAGAGTATTCAACACTCGAGACTTGGCAGAGGAAAATACTACGATGCCAAGAATCGTGATGTGTCGCACTCTGGCCAAACCCGTGAGGCTCACAAACGAAGGAGGCAGAACTAGGAGAAAACGGCGCTGCTCCGCCAAGCATGCGCCCAAAGCCATGCGCCCAAGGGAGTGTTTGGGCGCATAGCCCCAACCAAACACTTCTATTTTAGCAGGCTGGGCATTCAAACCCATGCGCCCAAGGCTATGCACTCAGACTCTCTGGATCCATACTAGTGTCCACATCAAGGAGGCTCAGACAAGCTGTTAAGGAGCATGCGCCCAAGGCCAGCCTCCAAGGCCTATGCGCCCACAACAAAAGATAGGCCCCAATGCGTATAGCATGGGGCTGTCTTCAAGACATCACAGCACTTAGTTGTGGGGGTTGCCCCTGCACATAATAAGTATGGATACGCCTACTCTCCTTACGAACCCGCATACAAAGCTCGGTGATGCATGCAACATAGGTTGTAAGGCACAACTCCCTTCCGCTGACTTATGCGACATGATAAATCATAAGCGTAAAGCTAGGGAGGACATAACAATCCATAGTGCACACCTGCACCAATATTGTTATCAACTGTTGTTGCTCCAAAGTGACAAGAGTACCTCAGAGAAAGTCTGTGTTTGACGGCTGTATTTCTTTGACAATGAGAAACTACTATATGTTTCATCCAACATGGCTTCATGGGATCCTCCTTACGGGAGCCCCAATCAAAGATGGTGGACCACCAACCCAACCTTCTCTCTCAGTTCCATGAGAAGGAGAAGACGAAGTCTACCAACCGATGGCCGATAGGCTGTCACATCTGAAGGAGTCTATATGGGCACCGGTCAAAGGTAAGATTCCGTACAGAAGACGAAGAATCCCAAGCTGGGGGTAGTATTCCCTCAGAGTCTGAAGCGGAAGACCTCCACACTGGGGTAGCCTGCCAGAAGACGATGATCCCTCCGAATCCGATGGAGACTACCTACCTCCTCTACCTGAAGACAAGGGACTTGCCCACTCAGAGACAGACAGTATTAGCACCAGTTGTACTATTTTCTCTATTTATCACCGCATGTTATCTACATACATGACGGACAAAAAAAGACCGGAGAAAGTCAGCGACCAGACCAGCAAATAGCTAGAGGGTCTTGAAACAGCATTCACCAAGATCACCGATATGCTTACCAGTATCATGGCGATTCAAGCTGCTGGGGCTGTTCCTCCACCTCAACAAAATGTCTTGGCTTATGCTAGCCCGGCACATAGCAAAACCCTCCTTCCCTACAAAATGTGTATTATTCACTTGTGCCTCCTCCAAATCTTGCAAATGCTGGGGGTGGTCCTTCGCCAACAACGCCTGACAACCGTTCAGCAGCCGTTCCCAACACCTGCTCAATCAACAGGATGCAATTGATTTCCTGGTCGCTCATCTCGACACCATCCCACACAAAGACGAGCTGCAGAAGATGGGGATATCTCAATCTTATCCCCCTGAGTAGGAAAATGCTACTTGTCCTTCTAACTACAAGCGCTGACGCTACATTCATTTGACGGGTTGACTTCTCCTCGTCAATATATGACGTACT